>JANUYF010000013.1:625000-687500 GCA_026167975.1 Phrynosoma blainvillii
GAAGGAAGGAAGGAAGGAGAAGGGAAAAGAGGATGGAGAGAAGGAAGGAAGAAAGGAAAGAAAGAAAGAAAGAAAGAAGGGAGGGAGGGAGGGAGGGAGGGAGGGAGGTGTGAAAAGGCAGGCAGGCAAGAGAAGAAAAAGGATGGAAGGAATGAATGAAGAAGAGTGAAAAGGAAGGAAGGAAGGAAGGAAGGAAGGAGGAAGGAAGGAAGGAAGGAAGGAAGGAAGGAAGGAAAGAAAGAAAGAAAGAAAGAAAGAAAGAAAGAGAAAGAAAGAAAGAAAGAAAGAAAGAAAGAAAGGAGGGAGGGAAGGAAGGAAGGAGGGAAGGGAGGAGAAGGGAAAGGAGGATGGAGAGGAGGAAGGGAGGAACGAGACTGGAAAGGATTATGGAAAGGAGGATAAGAGAGAAGGAAGGAAGGAAGGAAGGAAGGAAGGAAGGAGAAGGGAAAAGAGGATGGAGAGAAGGAAGGAACAAAGGAAAGAAAGAAAGAAAGAAAGGAGGGAGGGAGGGAGGGAGGGAGGGAGGTGTGAAAAGGCAGGCAGGCAAGAGAAGAAAAAGGATGGAAGGAAGGAAGGAAGGAAGGAAGGAAGGAAGGAAAGAAAGGAGGAAGGAAGGAAGGAAAGAAAGAAAGAAAGAAAGAAAGGAGGGAGGGAGGAAGGAGGGAAGGGAGGAGGGAAGGGAGGAGAAGGGAAAGGAGGATGGAGAGGAGGAAGGGAGGAACGAGACTGGAAAGGATTATGGAAAGGAGGATAAGAGAGAAGGAAGGAAGGAAGGAAGGAAGGAAGGAGAAGGGAAAAGAGGATGGAGAGAAGGAAGGAACAAAGGAAAGAAAGAAAGAAAGAAAGAAAGGAGGGAGGGAGGGAGGGAGGGAGGGAGGGAGGTGTGAAAAGGCAGGCAGGCAAGAGAAGAAAAAGGATGGAAGGAATGAATGAAGAAGAGTGAAAAGGAAGGAAGGAAGGAAGGAAAGAAGGAGAAGGGAAAAGAGGATGGAAGAAAGAAGGGAGGAAGGAAGGAGAAGGGAAAAGGATGGAGAGAAGGAGGAAAGGAAGGAGAAGGGAAAGGAGGATGGAGAGAAAGAAGGAGGGAAGGAAAGAAGGAAGGGAGGAGAAGGGAAAAGAGGATGGAAGGAGAAAGGAAGGGAGGGAGGGAGAAGGAAGGGAAGGGAAGGGAAAGGAGGATGGAGAGAAGGAAAGAAGGAAGGAAGGAAGAAGGGAAAAGGGATGGAGAGAAGGAAGGAAGGGAAGAAAAGAGCAAGGAAAGATTTTAGGACAGTTAGGCCCTAAATCCTCAAACATATGTGACTCAAGGTTTTGTCGCTTCCTTCTTCCGAAATAGGAATATATTTCCTATTATCTTAAGCCTCTATGTCTTCAAATCCCTTTTTTCCTCTTCTCCTTCTTTTTCCTTTCCTTCCTTCCTTCCTTCCTTCCTTCCTTTCTTCGCCTCTTTCTTTTCTGTTTGCAAAGAAAGAAAAAGCTCCCTTAGGATTCAGTTCACGAACGAAGGCTGCAAAATCTCTTTGTTTTCTTTTCCTCTGAGTCTGACTCATCTCTGAGTCACCATTAGGAAAGAAAGAAAGAAAGAAAGAAAGAGAAAAGAAAACGAAGCGGGTCTCTTTTTCTTTCTTTTTTTCAATTTAAAAAATAGCAAATAAATTCCCAATTAAAGAAAAAAATGCAGATTAAAAGATGGAGGAGAAGGGTCTGATCAACACACCGCATTCCCACTTTCTTAATTTCTTTTAAAATGTCCCGGTTTCTCTCTATCCTATCCTCCTCCTTTCGTCCTCAGTTTCCTTCAAGTGCTGCAAACTGAGCTTGAAGATTACCGTAATCCACTGCCTTCCCACTGTCTCATGTCTTTAAAATGTCCTGGTTTCTCTCTATCCTCCTTTTGTCCTCAGCGTCCTTCATATGCTGCAAACTGAGCTTGGAGATGAATCCTCTGCCTTCCCACTTTCTCATCTGCTTTTAAAATGTCCCAGTTTCTCTCTATCCTCCTTCTTTTGTCCTCAACTTGCTTCAAATGCTGCAAACTCAACTCGATTAATTCTCTGCCTTCCCACTCTCTCAGCTGCTTTTAAAATGTCCCGGTTTCTCGCTCTATTCTTCCCTCTTTTGTCCTCAGCTTCTTTCCATTACTGCACAAAGTGCAAACTACTTTTAATTGAGTGCAAATTACTTTTGCAGCAATGGAAGAAAGCTGAGGATGGAGAAACCAGGACATTTTAAAAGCAGCTGAGAAAGTGGGAAGGCAGAGGATTAATCTTCAAGCACAGTTTGCACCATTTGAAGGAAGCTGAGGACAAAAGGAGGAGGAGGAGGGAAAGAGGGAAACCAGGACATTTTAAAAGCAGCTGAGAAAGTGGAAAAGCAGAGGATTAAGTCTGAAGCTATTGAAGGAAGCTGAGGACAAAAGGAGGAGGAAAAGAGGGAAAACAGGACATTTTAAAAGCATCTGAGAAAGTGGGATGGCAGAGGATTAATCTTTGAACTATTTGCAGCAAATCAAATGAGCCGAGGACAAAAGGGGAAGGTTGGAGGAGGATGAGGATGAAATGGAAACCAGGACTTTTTAAAAGGATTTGAGAAAGTGATTATTCTTGGGCCTCAGTTTGCAATTTGCAGCAATTGAGAGCAAGCTGGGGACGAAGGCAGGAGGAGAAAGAGAAAGAAAAGCCGGGACATTTTAAAAGCTGCTGAGAAACTGGGAAGTCAGAGGATTAATCTTTGAATGCAGCAATTTGCAGCAATTGAAGTGAGCTGAGGACGAAGGGGAGATGATGGGACATTTTAAACCCAAAAAACCCTTTAAAAATCTCTCCTTCTCCTGCAGCAGCCAATTAATTAATCTGAGGTTTAGGACATTTAAACAAGCTTGGAAGCTAATTTAAATTTAAATTAATGTCGCTTTTTGGATTTAAAATTTAAGCTTTAATTAACTGGAGCCGGAGCTGGAGATCAAATCTAAATTCAATAAATGTAAATTTTTAGAAGCCGGCTCATTCTAATAATTGGATATTGTCATAAATGAATAATATTAAAATATTATATATATTTAAGAGCCAGCGTCGGTTTGAGGACTCTGGAGACCTGGTTTCGAATCCCGGTCCGGCCGTGGAAACCCACCTTCGGCCATGAGTCACACTCTCTCAGCCTCCTGGGAGTTGTAGTTTTCCATAAATCCTTCTCTGGGAGCGAGGGAGTGTTCTTGACAGATTGAGGCCAAGGGAAATTGTAATTTAAAAACTTTATTCCTTCCCCCCCCCATTTCACTCCTCAGAGGCTTAGAGGTAATTAAAATTAAAGGCCAAAGTCGTTTAACTTCCAGCGTCGGAAAGTTATTGCATAATTCTTGAGCTATTTTTTTTCCCCAACAGCGGAGGAGCGCCAGGTGTTTGGATAAGTTGGCAACCCTGAGTGTTGCCAACTCACTCACTCCACTCATTCGGCGCTCCGCTGCCGGTTGTTGTCTAATTCTTATTATGTGAGTTCTTGAGATGGTTTTTAATAGCAGAAGAGCACTGGATGGGTAGATAAGTTGGCAACCTTGAATGTTGCCAACTCACCCACCCATTTGGTGCTCCTTTGCCAGTTGTTGTGTAACTCTTATTATGTGAGGTCTTGAGATGGTTTTAATGGCACTGGATGGGTGGATAAGTTGGCAACCCTGAGTGTTGCCAACTCACCCACCCATTTGGAGCTCCTCTGCCAGTTGGCTAGTTCCTATGTCAGGTCTTGAGATGGTTTTAATAGAGGAGCGCTGGGTGGGTGGATAAGTTGGCAACTCATGAGTGTTGCCAACTCAGCCACCCATTTGGCGCTCCTCTGCCAGTTGTCTAATTCTTGTTATGTGAGGTGGTTTTAATAGCAGAGGAGCACTGGATGGGTGGATCAGTTGGCATAACAGAAGAGCATTGGATGGGTGGATAAGTTGGCAACACTGAGGGCTGCCAACTCACCCATCCATCCAGCACTCCTCTGTCAGTTGTCTAATTCTTATTGAGTTCTTGAGATGGATTTAATAGCAGAGGAGCACTGGATGGATGGATAAGTTGGCAACACTGAGGGTTGCCAACTCATCCACCCACCCGGCATTCCTCTGCCAGTTAGTGTATGATTCTTATGAGCGGTCATGAGCTATTTTTTTTACCAGCAGAGGAACACAGGATGGGTGGATAACTTGGCAACACTAAGGGTTGAAGGTTGCCAACTTATCTACCCAGCCAGTGCTCATCTGCTGGCTTTTGTATAGTTCTTTCATGAGGTGCTGGGGCTGATTTTACCAGCAGAGGAGCAACAGTTGAGTGGATAAGTTGGCAAATGTACCAGAATCCTCTCTGGTCTTGGATGCTAAGCAGGGTCAGCCCTGGATGGCCCTTGGATGGGAGACCGAGAAATTCATGGTGTCACTCTTGAGTCAACAGGTGACACGAAGGCACAAATTCACACATATTGAAGAATTTAGGGTCTAAATACCCCCCAAAAGGCACCAGATCCCCATATAATCTTGGATGCTAAGCAGGGTCAGCCCTGGATAGTCTTTGGATGGGAGACCGAGAAATTCATGGTGTCTCTCTGAGTCAACAGGAGGCACAAACTCACACATATTAAAGAATTTAGGATCTAAATATCCCTAAAAGGCACCAGGTTCCCCTCTTACCTTGAATGCTAAGCAGGGTCAGCCCTGGACGGCTCCTGGATGGGAGACCGAAAATGAATAACAGGTGCTGGAGGCCGTATTTCGGAGGAAGAAATTGGCAAAACTACTTCTGAGGATATTTCCAATGTTGTTAATTACCTAATTAACTTCTCCCCCCCCCCAAAAAAAATGGACAACAGACGCAGCAAAAAACAAGGATTTTTTATTGTACCGGGTTCAAGATCCACAGACATCTCCAAGGGATGGATTTGTTTAAATTTTTATTTTGTAATAGTAGTAAAACACGCTTTTTACGGAAGGAAAAGGGAATTATGGGATGCAATGGCGCCACCCTTTAAAACAAGTTTGTGTTTTTTTAAATTTTATTTTTTTGCCCTGAAATTTTATTTATTTTAAAATTTTTAATTGTTGGGGGAAGGAGAGGAAATTTTGGGATTTTTGCCCAAAAAAGGACAATTTTTTGGGGGGGTGAGAATGGTTGCAAAATAATCAATTAATGCGCCATTGAACCAAGAAAAAAAAGGGGGGGATAATAATAATAATAATAATAATAATAATAATCCGACACACAATCTGACACACAGTCTTCACTTTTCGGACAGAAACCCGCAACGAGACGCGGAACCTGGTTCCTGAACTAAAACCGAAAATAGGAAATAAAGGAAAAGGGAAATACAGCCGTCAGAGTGACCACTTCCTTATTTTCTTCCCTGTTTCGTATTTCCTTTTTCGTATTTCCCTCAAAGTTGATTCTCTCTGCCAGTTTCCCAGTTCATTCGGGGGGACCAGACTGGGTTTTACTGGGATGGAAACAATGGAGGCCATGGGGTCCTTCCTTCCTCCTTCCTTCCTTCCTTCCTTCCTCCTTTGTCACTCCTTCCTAATGTCTCCTTCTTTCTTTCTTTCCTTCCTTTCTCTCTTTACATTATCTTTCTTCCTTCCTCTCCCTCCCTTCATTCTCTCTCTCTGCTCCTTCCTTCCTTCCTTCCTTCCTGTCTTTCTTTCTTTCTCCTTCCTTCCTCTATTTCCTTCCATCCTTTTGCCTCCCTCCCTCCCTTCCTTCTTTCCTTTTCTCTCTCACTCCTTCCTTCCATCATCTTGTCTTTCTTTTCTTTCTTTCTTTCCTTCCTTCCTTCCTTCCTTCCTTTCTCTCTTTACATTATCTTTCTCCCTTCCTCTCCCTCCCTTCATTCTCTCTCTCTGCTCCTTCCTTCCTTCCTTCCTTCCTTCCTTCCTTCCTTCCTTCCTGTCTTTCTTTCTTTCTCCTTCCTTCCTCTCTATATTTCCTTCCATCCTTTTGCCTCCCTCCCTTCCTCCCTCCCTCCCTTCTTTCCTTTTCTCTCTCACTCCTTCCTTCCATCATCTTGTCTTTCTTTCTTTCTTTTTCTTTCTTTCTCTCTCCCTCTCTTTCTCTCATTCCTTCCATCCTCTTGCCTTCCTTACTTTCTCTCTCTCTCCTTCGTCCCACCCTTCCTTCCTTCCTTTTCTCTCTCACTCCTTCCTTCCATCCTCTTGTCTTCCTTCCTTCCTTCCTTCCTTCTTGTCTTTCTTTCTTTTTTTCTTCCTCCTCCCTTCCTCTCTCTCTCCTTCTTTCCATCTTCTTGCCTTCCTTCCTCTCTCTCTCTCTCTCTACCCTTCCTTCCTTCCTTCCCCTCCCTCCTTCCCTCCCTTCCTTCCTTTTCTCTCTCATTTCTTCCTTCCATCCTCTTGTCTTCCTTCCTTCCTTCCTTCCTTCCTTCCTTCCTTCCTTCCTTCGTCTTTCCTTCTTCTCTCTCCTTCTTTCCATCCTCTTGCCTTCCTTCCACTCTCTCTCTCTCCCTTCCGTCCTTCCTTCCTTCCTCTCCCTCCCTCCCTCCCTTCCTTCTTGTCTTTCTTTCTTTCTTTCTTTCTTTCTTTCTTTTTTTCTTCCTCCTTCCTTCCTCTCTCTCTCCCCTTCCTTCCTTCCTTCCTCTCCCTCCCTCCCTTCCTTCTTGTCTTTCTTTCTTTCTTTCTTTTTTCTTCCTCCTTCCTTCCTCCCTCTCTCCTTCTTTCCATCTTCTTGCCTTCCTTCCTTCCTCTCTCTCTCTCCCCCCTTCCTTCCTTCCTTCCTTCCTTCCTTCTTCTGGACCTCCATGGAAAGCAAGCAGAGAGTCGGCCTTTCGAAGAAGCCATTGCGGCAGCCATCTTGTTCGCTTCAGGGCTTCCTTCGTCTCCCATTCCTGAAGCCCCTCTGAATAGAAGCGCCTTCCGTCGCCGAGGAAATCCACTACAATTTCCACTGTAATGCCCATCATCCTGTGCCTAAAAATGTACAAATCCTCAACAACCGCTGCGTCTTCCTCGGACCAAATCTGTGTTGTTGTTTTTTCCTGATCCCTCGCGAGAAAAATCCTCCAGCGGCGAATGTCCCGGAAACGCATCCGAAAATCCTGCGCCGTTCCGTAAATTTTTCAGCGCTCTCCCGAAGAACGGCGAAACCGGGTGGCCGAGAGAGTGTGACCCGCCGAGAACGAGACGATAAAGACGTATAAAAAGACTGAAACGTGGGGAGTTAAAAGTCATAAAACGTTCTCCGATAATCTCCATCTTCCAGAGATCCTTTCCAAACGGATCGATCGTTTGCGGCAATCGAGACCCATAGAAATTTAAAATGTAATTAAAAATTAAAGAAGGGGAAGAAATTTGCAAAGAAGATTTTTCCCCCCGTAATTGCTTCTTCCCTCGTTCCGCCGTTCGTTTTGCACAATTAATTAATTACCGTGCTTTTCCAAAAAAAAAAAAAAACTCGTAATTTTTCCCCCGAAAATTTGGACGCTTGGACAGCTTTGCGCCGAGTATAGAAATATCTCAATAAATAAATAGATAGATAAATAAATATAATCCAACTGCCTACGGACGAGAGCTTTCTTTGCAAAACTGCCTTTACAACGAAATTTAAATAAATGTGAATTTGAGACTTTAAATTGAGATAACGGGAAGAACGCAAAAAATTCCCGCGTTCTGTTTGAAATGATTATGTTTTGTTTAATAAATAAAGTAACGCACACGCACACACACACACACCAAAATTGATTTGCTAAACTGTGAGATTATAGCTCCGAGGACAAGAAATAAATTAAATAAATAAAATTAAAATTAAACCCTTCGTCGAAAAATAATCGTGGGGGGGAATTTGTGTAACAAAGTTTTCGAAAGTCACTGGATTAATAGAGTTTCACGACGGGGGGAAAAAGAAAAATTACGAGTCCGGTCAAAAGAAGCCAAAAGATAAAATATAAAGAGAATGCGGCGGTTTTCTTGCACGACGAGTGTCCAAAAATATATAGATAAATATATATATTGTGTATATATATATATATATATATATATATATATATTGTGTGTGTGTGTGTTATATTTTGGAAAAAGAAGAATAAGAAGGAAAAATAAACCACGCTGGAAATATTTCCGAGAGAGGAGATCGAGACGGTCCGATGCGGTGGATTATATGGAGACTTCGTATTCCCGTGTTTCCTACCGGAAAAAAAAGAAACAATCGGTGGTCAGTAGTAGGTCCGAATCTGCTTTAAAATTTGCTTAAAACTGCGGAGAGATGAGAGAGACCCTAACCCTAACCCTAACCATGCCCCTAACCAACCTTAACTCCATTCCTAACCTTAAATTTAACCTATGCCAACCTAAATCAACCCTAATCCTAACCCCAATCTCAAGCCCAACCCTTAATCTCAATCCTACCCCAACCCCTAACCTAATCCAACCCTAAACCCAACACCAACCCTAACCATGTCCCTAACAACCTTAACCCCGATTCTAACCCTAAATTTAACCTATGCTAACCTTAACCTTATCCAATCCTAATCCTAAACCCGATCTCAATCCTAATCCTAACTCTAAACTTAATCAATGCTAACCCCAACCCTAACCATGCCCCTAACCAACCTTAACCCCGATTCTAACCCTAAATTTAACCCATGCTGACCTTAACCTTATCCAACCCTAATTCCAACCCCAATATCAACTCTAACCCTAACATTAAATAATGCTAATCCTATCACCAACCCTAACTATGCCCCTAACCAACATAACCCCGATCCTAACCCTAAATTTAACCCATGCTGAGCTTAACCTTATCCAATCCTAATTCTAACCCCAATATCAACCCTAACCATGCCCCTAACCAACCATAATCCCGATCCTAACCCTAAATTTAACCTATGCTAACCTTAACCTTAATGGATAGTAATCCTAACCCCAATCTCAACTCCAACCCTAACCATGCCCCTAACCAACCTGAACCCCAATACTAATCCTAAATTTAACCTATGCTAACCTTAACCTTAATCAACCGTAATCCTAACCCTAGTCTCAACCCCAACCCTGACCATGCCCCTATCCAATCTTAACCCTAAATTTAACCTATTCTAACCTTACATTTAATTACTCCTAATCCTAACTCCAATATCAACCCCAATCGTAACACTAACACTAATGCTAATCCTAACTATGCTCCTAGCCAACCCTAACTCTGACTCCAACCCTGACGCTAACCCTAACCATTCCCCTAACCAATCCTAACCCCAACCCCAAACTCAACCCCAACCAACCCCAAAGTTGCACTAAAATCTGGAACGGATTTGCGCACAGAGACTTGGGAGGTGGCTAGGGAACAGAAGGAAATTCAGATGTTAAACTTCAAGGCCTAGAGATATCTGTAGACTCACTCCGGTCTCGTAAATGGGGTTGTCGAACTCGGTCTCCACCGTAATCTGGCTGTACGGGTGGGAATAGATGAGTGGGAGTTGGAGGCTGGAATAATAACGACACCTAAATGGAAAAAGAGAAGGAAGAATGGAGGAAAGGAGGAGAAAGAGAAGAGAGAGATCCTAGAAATGGATACTAGATCTGCTCCTTATGGTCAATCTAACCTCTAATCCTAATGCCAACCCTAACCAGTACTTGGGTTGTACGGGAACAGTCATAGGGCTGTATGGGAACAATCCTAGGGTTGTACAGGGACAATCCTGGGGTTGTACGGGAACAATCCTAGCATTGTACGGGAACTATCCTAGGGTTGTATGGGAACAGTCGTAGGGTTGTATGGGAACAGTCTTAGGGTTGTACAGGGACAATCCTAGCATTGTATGGGAACAATCCTAGCATTGTATGGGAACTATCCTAGGGTTGTATGGGAACAGTCGTAGGGTTGTATGGGAACAGTCTTAGGGTTGTACGGGAACAATCCTAGCATTGTACGGGAACTATCCTAGGGTTGTATGGGAACAGTCGTAGGGTTGTATGGGAACAGTCTTAGGGTTGTACAGGGACAATCCTAGCATTGTATGGGAACAATCCTAGCATTGTATGGGAACTATCCTAGGGTTGTATGGGAACAGTCATAGGGTTGTATGGGAACAGTCTTAGGGTTGTACGGGAACAATCCTAGCATTGTACGGGAACTATCCTAGGGTTGTATGGGAACAGTCGTAGGGTTGTATGGGAACAGTCTTAGGGTTGTACAGGGACAATCCTAGCATTGTATGGGAACAATCCTAGCATTGTATGGGAACTATCCTAGGGTTGTATGGGAACAGTCGTAGGGTTGTATGGGAACAGTCTTAGGGTTGTACAGGGACAATCCTAGCATTGTACGGGAACTATCCTAGGGTTGTATGGGAACAGTCGTAGGGTTGTATGGGAACAGTCTTAGGGTTGTACAGGGACAATCCTAGCATTGTATGGGAACTATCCTAGGGTTGTATGGGAACAGTCATAGGGTTGTATGGGAACAGTCTTAGGGTTGTACAGGGACAATCCTAGCATTGTATGGGAACAATCCTAGCATTGTACGGGAACTATCCTAGGGTTGTATGGGAACAGTCTTAGGGTTGTACAGGGACAATCCTAGCATTGTATGGGAACAATTCTAGCATTGTACGGGAACTATCCTAGGGTTGTATGGGAACAGTCCTAGGGTTTTATGGGAACAATCCTAGGGTTGTACGGGGACAATCCTAGCGTTGTTCGGAACTATCCTAGGGTTGTACGGGAACAGTCCTGGGGTTATATGGAAACAATCATAGAGTTGTAAAGGGACAATCCTAGCATTGTATGGGAACTATCCTAGGGTTGTATGGGAACAGTCCTGGGGTGGTATGGGAACAGTCTTAGGGTTGTACAGGGACAATCCTAGCATTGTACGGGAACTATCCTAGGGTTGTACAGGAACAGTCCTGGGGTTGTATGGGAACAATCTTACATTGTACGGGAACTATCTTAGGGTTGTATGGGAACAGTCCTAGGGGACGTCTAGTCCAACCCTCCCACATCCGCCATGCAGGAATCCACTAAGGAACCATCTTGGGAGAGGTTCATCATCCAACCTCAGACTGATGGATCCGCAGAGAAGGTCAATACTGTGATAGATCAAGGAAGAGGTCTCTCTCCATCGCAAACCCAAGTAATTAACAACGACAGTAAACGACAACAACAACAACAACGACAACGCCCACCTTGTGATGTAGACGTAGGTGCCTCCGAGGAGCAAGGAGACCACCAGGACCGGGATGAAAATGGCCAGCGCCATGTTCCCACCTTCCAAGGAGGTCTCCGCAGCCGCTTCGGCTACTAGAGAGAGAGAGAGAATTGAGGAAGAAAAGGGTTGCCATGTTAAATCCGCTGCAGAAAGAGATCTCTCTCTCTCTCTATCTATCTATCTACTTTCTAACATCTGTGTGTCGTATCTATCCATCTATCATATGAATATTTCATCTATCTATCTATCTATCTATTTATCTGTCTATCATCTCCAGTATCTCGGTCTATCTAATCTACCTATTATCTATCCAACTACCTACCTATCTATCATCTATCTTCAGTGTGTCATCTATCTATCTATCTATCTATCTATCTATCTATCATTGATCTATCTATCATCTTATATCTTCAGTGTGTCATCTATTCATTGATCTATCTATCCTCTAACATCAGTGTGTCATCTTGCTATCTTTCATCTTCTATGTTCAGTGTGTTATCTATCTATCTATCTATCTACCTATCTATATCTATCTATCTATCTATCTATCTATCATATGTGTTTCATCTAACATCCTTCATCTATCTGTCTGTCTACCTATAGCTATCTATGTATCTATAACATCTTTCATCTATCTACCTGTATCTCTATCTATCTATCTATCTATCTATCTATCTTTAACATGCCTTTCATTTACCTATCTATGTATAACATGCGTTTCATCTATCTGTCTCTATCTATCTATCCATCTATCTATCTATCTATCTATCTATCTATCTGTCTATCACATGTTTCATCTATCTATCTGTCTATTTGTCTATATATATTTATCTATCTATCTATCATCTATCTATCTATCTATGTCTATCTACAACATGTCTTTCATCTATCTATCTCTCTCTCTATCCATCCATATCTATCTATCTATCTATCTATCTATCTATCTCATGTCTTTCATCTATCTATCTTTCTATCTATCCATCCATATCTATCTATCTATCTATCTATCTATCTATCTCATGTCTTTCATCTATCTTTCTATCTATCTATCTATCCATCCATATCTATCTATCTATCTATCCATCCATCCATATCTATCTCTCTCTATCCATCCATATCTATCTATCTATCTATCTCATGTCTTTCATCTATCTATCTATCTCTCTATCTATCCATATCTATCTATCTATCTATCTATCCATCCATATCTATCTATCTATCTCTCTATCCATCCATATCTATCTATCTATCTATCTATCTATCTATCTCATGTCTTTCATCTATCTATCTTTCTATCTCTCCATCCATATCTATCTATCTATCTCTCTATCTATCCATATCTATCTATCTATCTATCCATCCATATCTATCTATCTATCTATCCATCCATATCTATCTATCTATCTATCTAGCTATCTATCTATCTTCTATCTAGCTATCTCATGTCTTTCATCTATCTATCTATCTATCTATCTCTCTATCTATCCATATCTATCTATCTCTCTATCTATCCATATCTATCTATCTATCTATCCATCCATATCTATCTATCTATCTATCTATCTATCTATCTATCTATCTTCTATCTAGCTATCTCATGTCTTTCATCTATCTATCTATCTATCTATCCATATCTATCTATCTATCCATCCATCTCTCTCTCTCTCTCTCTATCTATCTATCTATCTCATGTCTTTCATCTATCTATCTATCTATCCATATCTATATATATCTCTCTCTATCCATCCATATCTATCTATCTATCTATCTATCTATCTCTCTATCTATCTATCAATCATCTATCTATCCATCCATATCTATCTATCTATCTATCTATCTATCTATCTCATGTCTTTCATCTATCTATCTATCTATCTATCTATCCATCCATATCTATCTATCTATCTATCTATCTATCTATCTCATGTCTTTCATCTATCTCTCTATCTATCCATCCATATCTATCTATCTATCTCATGTCTTTCATCTATCTATCTATCTATCTATCTATCTCATGTCTTTCATCTATCTATCTGTCTGACCACAAAAACCGAAGCCTCTTACTGACCCTGATCTTCTTTTTTTCTTGACCTTTTGAGCCATAAAACCCACATTTATTATTAATTCGGGGGAAATAAATGCCTCTGATCTCTTTCCAAAGAAAGGAAGGAAGGAAGGAAGCATGGGTCATTCTGTCCTGGAAACGTCTTATTTTTGCCGATGTCCGGCTGGCTACTCACCTTCCAAGGCATGTTCGAAGCTGTCTTGGTTGACTGGAAGAGAGGAACGAGAAAAAGGAGAAGAAGAAAAGAACGAAGAAGAAGGGCCAGCGGAAGGTAAGAGTCACCGTTAATTATGTATCGCAGCTGTTTGCAAGGTGGTCCCATCATCCCCAGCAAAATTTATGGGTGGGGGGTCAAGGGATGTAATGGGAGGTTTATTGCAGAGGGAAGCATTTGTTGGATAGGTCCCATCATCCCCAGCAATATTTATGAGTGGTCAAAGGATAATGCAACCGGAGGTTTATTGCAGAGGGAAGCATTTGTTGGATGGGTCCCATCATCCCCAGCAAAATTGATGGACAGTCAAGGGATGATGCAACTGGAGGTTTATTGCAGAGGGAAGCATTTGTTGGATGGGTCCCATCATCCCCAGCAAAATTTATGAGTGATCAAGGGATAATGCAACCGGTGGTTTATTGCAGAGGAAAGCATTTGTTGGATAGGTCCCATCATCCCCAGAAAAATGTATGAGTGGTTAAGGGATAATGCAACCAGGGGTTTATTGCAGAGGAAAGCATTTGTGGGATGGGTCCCATCATCCCCAGCAAAATTTATGAGTGGTCAAGGGATGATGCAACTGGAGGTTTATTGCAGAGGAAAGCATTTGTTGGATGGGTCCCATCATCCCCAGCAAAATGTATCAGTGGTCAAGGGATAAAGCGATGGCTTTCCAGTAGAAGAAAGAGGAAAGCACCCTAGGCCTGTGGATGATGGGTCCTCCAACCCTCCCCGACGCCCAAATGTGGGTTACCTTTGCAAATGGGGAGCGGTCCACTCCACCGGGAGGGCTGCCCCAAAATGCACTTGATGGTCACTTCGCCGGTCAGCTCGAACCCCTCGTAACACATGAAGGTCAGCGACTCTCCGGGAAGATAGAGGCGCTTGTAGAGGATCTGGTATCCGTTCTCCGGGAGACCCGGGTTGTCGCAGGCCAGGGACTCCTCCGCTGGGAAATTAAATGAAATAAAATAAAATTAAGCATAGCCAAAGTGACCACCGAATGACCCTCGGTGCCTCCTAAAATTAAAGTCCACCTGCAATGACCACCTAATGACCCTCGGTGCCTCCTAAAATTAAAGTCCACCTGCAATGACCACCTAATGACCCTCGGTGCCTCCTAAAATTAAAGGACGCCTGTGATGACCACCGAATGACCCTCGGTGCCTCCTAAAATTAAAGGACACCCCTGATGACTGCCTAATGACCCTCGGTGCCTCCTAAAATTAAAGGACACCCCTGATGACCACCTAATGACCCTAGGTACCTCCTAAAATTAAAGGACACCCCTGATGACCGCCTAATGACCCTCGGTGCCTCCTAAAATTAAAGGACGCCCGTGATGACCACCGAATGACCCTCGGTGCCTCCTAAAATTAAAGGACGCCCATGATGACCGCCTAATGACCCTCGGTGCCTCCTAAAATTAAAGGACACCCGTGATGACCACCGAATGACCCTCGGTGCCTCCTAAAATTAAAGGACGCCCCTGATGACCACCGAATGACCCTCGGTGCCTCCTAAAATTAAAGGACGCCCGTGATGACCACCGAATGACCCTCGGTGCCTCCTAAAATTAAAGGACGCCTGTGATGACCACCGAATGACCCTCGGTGCCTCCTAAAATTAAAGGACGCCCATGATGACCACCTAATGACCCTCGGTGCCTCCTAAAATTAAAGGACGCCCCTGATGACCGCCTAATGACCCTCGGTGCCTCCTAAAATTAAAGGACGCCCGTGATGACCACCGAATGACCCTCGGTGCCTCCTAAAATTAAAGGACGCCCCTGATGACCACCGAATGACCCTCAGTGCCTCCTAAAATTAAAGGACGCCTGCAATGACCACCTGATGGCCCTCAAAACTTGGGATGACCACTTAATGTCCCTTGGTGCATCGCAAAAGTAAAGCACCTATGTGATGACCACCTAATGACCCTTGGTGCCTCCCAAAAGTAAAGTCCATCTGCAATGACCACCTGATGGCCCTCAAAAGTAAAGTACACTCATGATGACCACTTAATTCTCCTTGGTGCCTCATAACAATGAAGGACACCCGTGATGACCACCTAATGACGCTCGGTGCCTCCTGAATGTAAAGTCCATCTGCAATGACCACCTGATGGCCCTCAAAAGTAAAGTCCACCTGCAATGACCACCTAATGACCCTTGATGCCTCCCAAAAGTAAAGTCCACCCGTAGTGACCACTTGATGGCCATCAAAAGTAAAGTACACTCATGATGACCACTTAATTCTCCTCGGTGCCTCCCAAAAGTAACGTCCACCTGGAATGACCACCTGATGGCCCTCAAAGGTAAAGTACACTCAGGATGACCACCTAATGACCCTCGGTGCCTCCCAAAAGTAAAGTCCACCTGCAATGACCACTTGATGGCCATCAAAAGTAAAGTAAACTTGGGATGACCACCTACTGCCTCTTGGTGCCTCCCAAAAGTAACGTCCACCTGGAATGACCACTTGATGGCCATCAAAAGTAAAGTAACTCAGGATGACCACCTAATGACCCTTGGTGCCTCCCAAAAGTAAAGTCCACCTGCAATGACCACTTGATGGCCATCAAAAGTAAAGTAAACTTGGGATGACCACCTACTGCCTCTTGGTGCCTCCCAAAAGTAACGTCCACCTGGAATGACCACCGAATGACCCTTGGTGCCTCCCAAAGGATAAAATGACCGCCAGGGCCGACGTCCAAACTCACAGACGCAGCGAGGCAGCCTGGACGTCCAGATGGGGGTCCCGGTCTCCCGGCTGTAGCAGGTCAAGAGCGAGCTCCCTTCCAGGACGAAACCCGGGTCGCAAGTGTACTGGATGGTGGTCCCGACCAGCAGCACCGGGTCCGAAATCAATCGGGCCGAGTGGTCAACTTGACCTGGGTCCGTGCAATACATAACTGGAGCCGAGAAATAATATAAAAAGAAAAGAAAAAGGAGGGGAAAAATTGGGGGGGGGGAATTAAAAAAATCTATCATCGTCTGAGGCTGAGAGAGTGTGACTCGCTCAAGGTCACCCATCCTCATGCATTCAATACTTTGGCGATAATAAAGCTAGAGATAGATAGAAAATATAATAATAGCTATTTATTTATAGAGAGAGGTAGAAATATAAGGAGGACGGCCGCATAAAGGTATAAAAAGGTATAAGGAGTTGCGGCTGTTTTACTTTTTTTGATGCCCGAAAAGGGCTTTTGTCACAAAAACTGAAATTATAAATCTCCCCCAAGGAAAACCAATGGCCGAAATGGATTATACGTATATTATATTATATGTATATGGAAGGGTATAAATTATATTAGATAGATATCTATCTATATAAATATAGATATAAATATAGATATAGATATAGGTAGGTAAATGTGTGTGTGTGTTTATATATATATATAGGTAAAGGTAGATAAATATGTGTGTATGTATATATATATATATATATATGTATATGTATATATATATATATATATAAAGGTAGGTAAATGTATGTGTGTGTGTGTTTATATATATATATATATATATATATATATAGGTAAAGGTAGATAAATACGTGTGTATGTATATATATATATATATAGGTAGGTAAATGTGTGTGTGTGTGTGTTTATATATATATATATATATATATAGGTAAAGGTAGATAAATATGTGTGTATATATATATATATATATATATATGTATATGTATATATATATATATATATAAAGGTAGGTAAATGTATGTGTGTGTGTGTTTATATATATATATATATATATAGGTAAAGGTAGATAAATATGTGTGTATGTATATATATATATATAGGTAGGTAAATGTATGTGTGTGTGTGTTTATATATATATATATATATATATAGGTAAAGGTAGATAAATATGTGTGTATGTATATATATATATATAAAGGTAGGTAAATGTATGTGTGTGTGTGTTTATATATATATATATATATATATATATATATATAGGTAAAGGTAGATAAATATGTGTGTATGTATATATATATATATAGGTAGGTAAATGTATGTGTGTGTGTGTTTATATATATATATATAGGTAAAGGTAGATAAATACGTGTGTATGTATATATATATATATAAAGGTAGGTAAATGTATGTGTGTGTGTGTTTATATATATATATATATATATAGGTAAAGGTAGATAAATATGTGTGTATGTATATATATATATATAGGTAGGTAAATGTATGTGTGTGTGTGTTTATATATATATATATAGGTAAAGGTAGATAAATATGTGTGTATGTATATATATATATATATAAAGGTAGGTAAATGTATGTGTGTGTGTGTTTATATATATATATATATATATATAGGTAAAGGTAGATAAATATGTGTGTATGTATATATATATATATAGGTAGGTAAATGTATGTGTGTGTGTGTTTATATATATATATATATAGGTAAAGGTAGATAAATATGTGTGTATGTATATATATATATATATATATATATAAAGGTAGGTAAATGTATGTGTGTGTGTGTTTATATATATATATATATAGGTAAAGGTAGATAAATATGTGTGTATGTACATGTATATATATATATATATATATATAGGTAGGTAAATGTATGTGTGTGTGTGTGTATATATATATATATATATATATAAAGGTAAAGGTAGGTATATGTGTGTGTGTGTGTTTACACACACGCACGCACACACATATACACACACACATATACACACATTTACCTACCTTTACCTATATATGTAATATAATATAATATAATATGTATATGTGAAGGTAAATTATACTATATATGATATATACATATATAATATAGGTAAAGGTAAAGGTAGGTGAAGGTATTCCCTGTTAACAAGTTGTCAAGTCGTGTCCGACCATATATATATATGATGTATATGTAAAGGTAAATTATATATATATATATATATATATATATATAGACACACACTATATACTATAATATAGTTAAAGGTAAAGGTAGGTAAAGGTATTCTCCATTGACAAGGAGAATATATGTATATGTATATTATATCTGAATATATGTATATTATATCTGAATATATGTATATATATATATATATATATATATATATATATATATAATATGTATATTATATATTAATCTGAAAAGGGGGTCCCAAAACCCCTCCAAATGACCCCTGGCTTACTTTTCTCGCAGAACGGGGGCTCGCTGCTCCAGGTGAGGTCCCATTGGCAGGTGAGGGTCTCGCTGCCTACGATGTCGTAACCCGGATCGCACTGATACGTAATTTTCGCCTCCCGGACGAGCTCCGCGTGCGAAGTCGTCTTCCAGCCATTTTGGATTTCCGGAAGGTCCGAACAAGAGTCGTTCCGGGAGACTTCTGCGGCGAAAGAACGGCGGGAATGAGATTTAATAACGAGATGGAAAACGAAATGAAAAACGCGGCGAGATGCGCAAAAGAACTACATATATATATATATATATATATATATTTGCATTTCATCAGAATAAAATATTATAATTAAATTTATTCATGCAGAAATATTATAATTAAATTTATTTATGCAGTTGCTGACCAGCTGACCAGTAACTTTCCTTGAGCCGTTAATTCGTCCATTTCACTAGAATAAAATATTATAATTAAATTCATTTACGCAGAAATATTATAATTAAATTTATTTATGCAGTTGCTGACCAGCTGACCAGTAACTTTCCTTGAGCCGTTAATTCGTCCATTTCACTAGAATAAAATATTATAATTAAATTCATTCACGCAGAAATATTATAATTAAATTTATTTATGCAGTTGCTGACCAGCTGACCAGTAACTTTCCTTGAGCCGTTAATTCGGCCGCATCGTCTTTGACCGTTTCTCGTCGTGTCCAAATAGCGACGAAGGCTATATTCGTCTTTGCGAATTTTAATTTTGTCCGAATTTTAACGAATAAAATAAAATAAAAGTGACGAATTTTATTGGATGGAAAATTTGTAAGATTCGCTGTTACGCAAAAATTCGGGGGAAAATTCGGTGAAATGTGCAATTTTGTGCACGAATGGAAGAAATATTCACTCGAATAAATTCATTTTTAAAAAATTTTATCTCCTGAAATTGTAATTATCTCAGAGGAATGATTTCTGCGACTAAATGAACCTGCGTAAATCCATTTATTTTCTCCGTCGTGATGTTACGGAACGTTCGGAAATATTCCAACTGATGAAGAGAAAGGTAATAAACACAACTTTTTGGCATTCTCGTTGCACTATATATTTTATATTATATATATTTTAATATATATGCTGTATATTATAAAAGTATATTTATTCTGCATAAATAAATTTAATTTCCCCGTCGCGACGTTACGGAGTATTCAGAAATATTCCAACTGATGAAGAGAAAGGTAATAAACACAACCTTCTTGCATTCTTGTTACACTATATATTTTATATATTTTGTTACACTATATTATATTATATATCCTACTATAGCTTATTATAATTTTGAAGTATACGAGTATATTGTAGTTCATAAGTATAAAAGTATATTTATTCTGCATAAATAAATTTAATTTCCCTCTTGCGACGTTACGGAGTATTCAGAAATATCCCAATTGATGAAGAGAAAAGTAAACACAACCTTCTTGCATTCTTGTTACACTATATATATATATATATATATATATATAATCATATCTTAATATAGCTTATTATAATTTTCAAATATAATTATAGTTAATAAAGTTAAAAAAATAGCACCGGCTTTTGATTTCCACATTGATGGCCGAAATTATAGATCTATGGGGTGAAAGGCCGTGGAGAATGGGGACAGTCAATCCGCTCCAGGGTTTAGTCCGAACTTTAAAGGAGGGGGAAATAAAGTTCAGACTAAACCCCGGAGCAGATTGACTGTTCCCCAGCCTCCATGGCTCTGATGCGCTGCCTTCAATGGGACCCCCAAAAGTTGGGAATCCTTGGCAAAAGGGGTTACCCACCGATGTAGTTCATGACGAACCCTTGTCCCTTCCCGAAGATGAGTCCGGCGGGGTCGGAGTGGAACTGGACAGTCAGGTCCGGCGTGGAGGAGTAGAGTTTCTGGGGGCCGCTGGACCCCAAATACTGACCCAGAATATGAGTGCTGAGGTCGTCCCCGTCGTAGACGGTGAGGATGTCGCTGTTGCTGAGGTTCAACCTGGAAGGGTTACGGTGCGGACGGGAAAGAAGGGCGGAAAACGAGCGAGAAAGGGAGAGGAAATGAGAGGAAAGCAGGAGAGGAAAAGGGGAAAAAAGGGAAGTGAGAGGGAGAAATGAGAGTGAAAATGAAAGTGAGAGAGGAAAACGGGAATGAAAAAGAGATATGGAAGAGAGAGAGAGAGAAACGGAAGAGGAAAATGAAAGAGGGAAGTGAGGAGAAATGAGAGTGAAAATGGAAATGAGACAGGAGAACAAATGAGGAAAACAAGAAACAAAAACAAGAAAGAAGGGAGGAAAACGAGTGAGAAAGGGAGAGAAAATGAGTGGAAAGCAGGAGAGGAAAAGGAAAAAAAGGGAAGTGAGAGGGAGAAATCAGAGTGAAAATGAAAGTGAGACAGGAAAATGGGAGACGAAAACGGGATCGAAAAAGAAATATGGAAGTGAGAGAGAGGAAAACGGGAGAGGAAAATGAAAGGGAGAAATGAGGGTGAAAATGAAAGTGAGAGGAAAACGGGAGAAGAAAACAGGATCGAAAAAGGAATATGGAAGTGAGAGAGAGGAAAACGAGAGGAAAATGGGAGATGGAAGTGTGAGGGAGAAATGAGAGTGAAAATGAAAGTGAGAGAGGAAAACAGGAGAAGAAAACGGGATCGAAAAATAAATATAGAAGCGAGAGAGAGGAAAACGGGAGAGGAAAATGAAAGAGGGAAGTGAGAGGGAGAAATGAGAGTGAAAATGAAAGTGAGAGAGGAAAACGGGAATGAAAAAGAGATATGGAAGAGAGAGAGAGAGAAACGGAAGAGGAAAATGAAAGAGGGAAGTGAGGAGAAATGAGAGTGAAAATGGAAATGAGACAGGAGAACAAATGAGGAAAACAAGAAACAAAAACAAGAAAGAAGGGAGGAAAACGAGTGAGAAAGGGAGAGAAAATGAGTGGAAAGCAGGAGAGGAAAAGGGAAAAAAGGGAAGTGAGAGGGAGAAATCAGAGTGAAAATGAAAGTGAGAGGAAAACGGGAGAAGAAAACGGGATCGAAAAAGAAATATGGAAGTGAGAGAGAGGAAAACGGGAGAGGAAAATGAAAGGGAGAAATGAGAGTGAAAATGAAAGTGAGAGGAAAACGGGAGAAGAAAACGGGATCGAAAAAGGAATATGGAAGTGAGAGAGAGGAAAACGAGAGGAAAATGGGAGATGGAAGTGTGAGGGAGAAATGAGAGTGAAAATGAAAGTGAGAGAGGAAAACGGGAGAAGAAAACGGGATCGAAAAATAAATATAGAAGCGAGAGAGAGGAAAACGGGAGAGGAAAATGAAAGAGGGAAGTGAGAGGGAGAAATGAGAGTGAAAATGAAAGTGAGAGAGGAAAACGGGAGAAGAAAAGAGAGAGAGAGAGAGAAAATAAGATAACAAGAGAGGAAAATGGGAGAGAGGAAAAAAATGAGAGACAGAAGAGAGCAAAATTAAAACTAAAAACTATGGACTAAAAACCCGGAGAGGATGCAAAACAAGAAAACAACATTGGCAATGCAGACATCTTTGTGTTTCCATGGTCAACCAGCAGAGGGCACTGCTATTCCAGTATTGCAAAACTATTGCAATATATATATATATATATATATATATATAATTTTTGTATTATTTTTAAAAAATATATTCTAAATCTCTCTTCTGTTGCTGAAATAATTTTGAACCTCCCGGAAGCTTCTTCCTAAATGCTCACAGGGATTATTTACCAACGTGCGTCGTTTCACTCCTTGCACTTGGTGCCTTGCAAAATAATGATACAGAAGCACATCGGGAACCATGTGCATCAGGGCCAATTGTGCATCGGTCCCATTGTGCACCAGTCCCGTTGCACAGTGGTCTCTTGGCAGAGCAATCTCCTTGCACTATGCATCAATCCTGTTGCACTTCAGTCCCATTGCAAATCAATGCCATTGTGCATTGGCTCCGTTGCACATTGGTCCGGTTGCACATTATTAATAGTGCACAGTCCCATTGCACGTCAATCCCATTGTGCACTGGCTCTGTTGCACATCAGTTCGGTTGCACATTATTAATGGTGCACAGTCCCATTGCACATCAATCCCATTGTGCATTGGCTCCGTTGCACATTGGTCTGGTTGCACATTATTAATAGTGCACAGTCCCATTGCACTCAATCCCATCGTGCATTGGCTCCGTTGCACATTGGTCCGGTTGCACATTATTAATAGTGCACAGTCCCATTGCACTCAATCCCATTGTGCATTGGCTCCGTTGCACATCGGTCCGGTTGCACATTATTAATAGTGCAGTCCCATTGCACATCAATCCCATCGTGCATTGGCTCTGTTGCACATCAGTTCGGTTGCACATTATTAATGGTGCACAGTCCCATTGCACGTCAATCCCATCGTGCATTGGCTCCGTTGCACATCGGTCCAGTTGCACATTATTAATGTTGGACATCAGCGCACAAGTCTCATTGCACATCAATCCCATCGTGAATTTTCCTTTGCACGTTGGTCCCATCACCTCCCGTTTTGCTTTGCTTTTGCTGTGTGCAAAGGATCATGGGAATACTCACAGCTGAATGTCCAGGAATATCTTCTTCTCTTCTCCGACGTGAACCCGCCAGACGCAGTCCTCCCCTTCGGCATACGGCTCCGGCCAGTTTGGGGAAAGGATGACCCCGGCGGCTGCGGTCAGCTCTCCTCCGCACATGGCTGCCAGAACAAGAGAGTTTTCAGGATCTGAACACAGAACTTGTGTGGAAGACCTCCGAAGAATAAATCTGAGAGTAGAAATCCCATCATCCACCTTCCCCCCCTCACCTCGGCACAGGGGCTCCGTGTCGTTCCAATAGGGGTCCCGGATGTTGACGCACTCGATGGCGGCTGGTCCTTGCTCCAAGGTATGTCCCGGGTCGCAAGTGAACTCCACCACCGTCCCGAGGTTGTAGGTGGGGTCGGAGGTCGTGAAGTTCCCATTTTGGAGGTACGGCTCGTAGCAGTGGCCCTTCTCGAACGCTGGAAGGAGACAGCCAAGACAGGGTGACCTCAACGGTCCTCCTTTCCCCAGAGCCGTCCTCCATTTCAACCTAGTATCCAGCAGGAATTGCAATATGTCATCCGCATAGAGACTGACTAAGGAGCCCATTGAGTTACACTACGTTCGCAGTTCCCCTTCGAGAAATGCATCTACAGTGGTCTCTCTAGGAATCTCCAGGTCCTTCAGAGCAACTCTATGGTCAACCTCTACTAGAGGTTGACCAGAGAGTCATGCTGGAGGACCTTCAAATGCCTAGAGAAGTCTTTTCTCTAGGAATCTCCAAGTCCTCCAGGGCAACTCTTTGGTCAGCATCCACCAGAGTTTGATCACGGAATGGTTCTGGAGGACCTACAAATGCCTAGAGAAGTGTCCTCTCTAGAAATCTCTAGGTCCTCCAGTACAACTCTATGGTCAATTTGCGCCGGTGGACGCGAAACCCCGCAAAAGTCAAAGCCGCAAATGTGGAGGGATGACTGTACTTGTGGAATCTGTCCTTGTTGCAAATAGGATGCGTTATTCTAAAGTTCCTTTTTCTCTAGGAACAACTGCAGCAGACAAGACTCGAACCCAGAACCCGGGGCGCGTTTGTTTCTCGGAAGCGAAAAGGACGGCAAACTTATTACCTTCGAAACGGATGTTGAAGGTCGAACCCGCGTCGGGCGTGTCGGACTCGAACTCGACCCTCAAGGACTCCCCTTCGCTAATTAGACCCTCGAAGGGAACGCTGTCGCTCTGCTGGGAGTTGTAGAGCACCGTTGACCGGTTCGACTCTCCGCTGTAAACCATCAGTCTGCGGCGGAACGAAAAGCATCGTTATTAATTATTAATTACTGTTATCTATTTATACCCAAGCTTTTCTCCCGTAAAGGGACGCAAAGCAACTAACGACCTACTTTTTAAAAATAGCCGACGCAGATTGCAAACGATGCGGTAAAAGCAACAACGCAGGAGTTATTCAAAACACAAATACAACGTTATACTATTTACAAATATTAATTAACCTGTGTATTTTATTTAATTACTAATAACTTACTAATAACGCAGCCGCCTCAGCATCGCATAATGTCGTTGCATTTCACGTTGCATTTGCGGTTGCACATGGCATAATGCGGCTGCATGCGACACTAGTCACAATGCTCTGCGCATTGTTATTGCACTTGTGCATTGCGCAATGCGGCTGCGTTTCACGTTTGCGGTTGCACCTGTGCATTGCACAATGCGGTTGCAATGCGGGGCGTTTTCCACTACGCAGCCACAATTTCTGCTTGCACCTCCGCCTCACCTCTGTTTGTCTCCCAGCGCCAGCTTCTCGAAATGCAAGTGCAGCTTCTGCCCCAGCGGCGCAGCGATCGCCCAGACGCATGCCATGCGCTCGGTCAGGTTCCTCAAGCGTGTCGGGGCCAGGATCCGTCCGATGGTGGCGTTGTGCACCATGCCGCCGCAAGGCGCTGGGAAAAGGGACCAGCGGTTAGACCACAACCCATCACACACTTGTGAGCTCACCACCAGATACCTAGAACCAACTGGAGCACTGAATGTGGAACCGATTGCACAATTGTATGCACAAGCGATCACACCGTTGACTGCACAAGCGGTTGCACCACTGAATATGGAACCCGTCACACCACTTGAACATGGCACCGGTTGCACCCCTGAATGTGGGATTGATTACGCCACTGAGTGTGGAACGGATTGCACAACTGAATGCACAACTAGTCGTGACAGTGAACGTGGAACTAGTTGGACCCCGAATATGGTACTGAAGGTGGAGTCCATTGCACAACTGAATGTGGAATTGATTACGCCACTGAGTGTGGAACGGATTGCACAACTGAATGCACAACTAGTCGTGACCGTGAACGTGGAACTAGTTGGACCCCTGAATATGGTACTGATCCCACCACTGAACGTGGAATCTATTGCACAACTGAGCGTGGAAATGGACATACTACTGAACATGGAACCAATTGCACACTGGATGTAGAACCCATTTCACCACTCAATGTGAACTGATTGCACAACTGAATGTGAACTGATTACACAACTGAATGTGAACTGATTACACAACTGAATGTACAACCCGCTCCCACCACTGAACATGGCACCGGTTGCACCATTGAATATGGAACCAATGGCACCGCTGAATGTGAAAATGGAGATACTACTGAATGTGGAAACAATTGCACGCTAAATGTGGAACCCATTGCACCACTCAACGTGGAAACAGTTCCACCACTGAATTGTGAAACGGATTGCACCACTGAATGCACAACCAGTCATACCACTGAACATGACCGGTTGCACCACTGAATATGGAACCAAACACACCACTGAACATGACTAAATATAGAACAAGTTGCACGACCGAACGTGAAAATGGACACACTACTGAATGCGGAACCGATCGCACCGCTGAACATGGAACCAATTGCACCAATGAATGCACAACCAGTCCCACCATTGAACCAGTTGCACCACTGAATGTGGAATGAATTGCACCACTGAGTGCACAACTAGTCACGCCAGTGAACCAGTTGCACTACTGAACGTGGAACCGATTGCACCATTGAATAGGGGATTCGTATCCACAGCTTCTTCAACTTTGGACCCAATGCAAGCCTTGCACGATCGGCCCCAAACACACCTAAGAACTTGCCCTCTCGTGAAGTCCCCGCACGGGTTCCGTTCCGGGTTCTCCTCACCTGAGCAGACGGGTTCCGGAGCGCTCCAGTGCGGCTTGGAAGCGTTGGTGCAAGTCAGGATCTCGGGGCCGTCGATTTGGTAGCCCAGGTGGCAATGGAAACGGGAGAGGCCCCCCGAATGCAAGCCCATGACGGTCACCTCCCCGAACTCGGGTCTCCGCGGGAAGCTGCAGCTCAGCATAAACACTGCAAGGAACAGAGAACCCAAGATTCGAACCCGAGCCGGGAAACGAAACTCCCTCCAAGGTCCCAAGGATTGCAAATCTCAGCTAGGAATCGCCAGCTGGAGCTTTGCAAGGTTTGATGCACCGGAGGTTACAAATCTGGGGCCCAAAAATTGATGGGAAACAATATAATAATAATAATAATAATAATAATAATAACAACAACGGGGTTTGCTGTGGCACCAAAGCTCTCCAAAGGAGAAGGCTAAATGTCGCACAAAAACTACTAATCCCGGGAACCCAAATCCCAGGAAGCCGTTGCAGAACGTAATTGCATTTTCATAATATAGTTGCATTTGCATTTGCATTTGCATAACGTAGTTGCATTTGCATGATGTGGTTGCAATTGTATTTGCATAATGTGGTTTGCATTTGTAAAATATGGTTGCACCTGCATGGTTGTATTTGCATAATGTGGTTTCATTTGTATGTTGTGGTTGCATTTACACAATGTGGTTGCCTTTGCCTTTGCCTTTGCATAACTTGGTTGCATTGTATGTTGTAGTTGCATTTACATAATGTGGTTGCATTTGCATTTGCCTAACATAGTTGCATTTGCATGATGTGGTTGCATTTGCATAACTTGGTGGCATCTGCATGATGTGGTTGCATTTGTATGTTGTGGTTGCATTTGCATAACATGGTTGCATCTGCATGACATGGTTGCATTTGCATAATGTGGTTGCATTTGCTTGATGTGGTTGCATTTGCCGTTGCATTTGCATAACGTGATTGCAATAGTATGTTGTGGTTGCATTTATACAGCGTGGTTGCATTTGCATAATGTGTTTGCATTTGCATTCGCACAACATAGTTGCATTTGCATTTGCATTTGCACAACTTGGTTGCATTTGTATGTTGTGATTGCATTTGCATAACATGGTTGCATCTGCATGACATGGTTGCATTTGCATAATGTGGTTGCATTTGCTTGATGTGGTTGCATTTGCCGTTGCATTTGCATAACGTGATTGCAATAGTATGTTGTGGTTGCATTTACACAGCGTGGTTGCATTTGCATAATGTGTTTGCATTTGCATTCGCACAACATAGTTGCATTTGCATTTGCATTTGCACAACTTGGTTGCATTGTATGTTGTGATTGCATTTGTATGTTGTGGTTGCATTTGCACGCTGTGGTTATATTTGCACGATACGGTTGCTTTTGCACAATGCGGCTGCATAACGCGGAGCCCACGGGAGTTAAAGCGGGGCCAAAGCCGCATCCATCCCTGCAGTGCGGACGCAGCCAGCCTTGCAAGAAAAGGACCCTCTTGACCACTTCCTGACCTTGGTAATGCAGCTGGAAGGTCCCCATCGCATCGTCCTGGAAGGCGCGGAAGAAGACGGAGATGGTGTTGGTCAAGCTCCGGATGACCTGCCCTTCGACCAGGAGGGTCTGGTTGGCCAAGACCACCGTCCGGCCGCCGTCCACTCCGCGGATGGAGAGGACTTCGCCCTCCGAGAGGTTGACGCTCTTCACCTGGACGGAGAGGAGGAGGCCTCCGTTAGGGACTGGTCAAGGCTGCAAAAAGCATGCGCTTTCGAAATGCATCTAGAGCGACCCTGCATTAAATGCAACATGTCTTTCTTTCTCTCTATCCTTCCTCCTTCATCCTCAGCTTCCATCTAATGCTGCAAACTTATTTAAAAGATTAATCCTCTTCATTCCCACTTTCTCAGATGCTTTTGAAATGTCCCAGTTTCTCTCTCCTCCTCCTCCTTTTGTCCCTATCTTCCTTCAAATGCTGCAAACTGAGCTCGAACATTAATCCTCTGCCTTCCCATTTCCTCAATTGCTTTTGAAATGTCCCGGTTCCCACTTACATACTCCCTTTGTCCTCAGCTTATGTCAAATGCTGCAAAGATTAATCCTCTGCTTTTCTCATCAGGGGCAGAAGGAGGGACAAATTCGAATGGAGGCCCACCCCTGTCGTACCTGAAGCTCGACCCCGTATCCGGTGTAGACAGTCACGTTGTAGGTGCACTCCAAGAAATGGCCCCGGGGCAGTGGCGGGTAGTCGGTCGAGTCCAGGTAGCCCTCTGGCTCATAGAAATTCACTCCACAGCGACCTGGAAGGGAAAGTCTGCGTTAAAAAACACCCCTTTCAAAGATCCTTTACAGTTCGGAGTAGAACCCGGAACGGATTTGCCCAATAGGTTCACCGAGTCCTTTAATGTTTGGAGTAGAACCCAGAGGGGATTGGCCCAATAGGTTCACTAAGTCCTTTAATGTTTGGAGTAGAACCCAGAGCGGATTGGCCCAGTAGGTTCACCTAGCTCTTTAATGTTTGGACTAGAACCCAGAGCAGATTGGCTCAATAGGTTCCCTTCTGGAGAAATCTGGCCTATAGGAGGAAGTGATTTGAGTACTTGACCCTGGAGACCAGGGTTCGAGTCTCGTCTGGTCAACCATAGATGGTCATTGGAGGAGATGGATGGTCAACCATGGTCAACCACAGATGGTCCTTGGAGGAGATGGATGGTCAACCATGGATGGTCATTGGAGGGGTTTGATGGTCAACCATGCATGATCAGCTGTGGTCAACCACAGATGGTCATTAGAGGAGATGGATGGTCAACCATGGTCAACCACATATGGCCATTGGAAGAGATGGACGGTCAACAATGGATACTCAACCATGGTCAACCACAAATGGTCACTGGAGGAGATGGATGGTCAACCATGGATGGTCAACCATGGTCAACCATGGATGGTCATCCATAGTCAATCTGGATGGTCATTGGAGGAGATGGATGGTCAACCATGGTCAACCGGATGGTCATTGGAGGAGATGGATGGTCACCCATGGTCAACCAAGGATGGTCATTGGAGGAGATGGATGGTCACCCATGGTCAACCGGATGGTCATTGGATGAGCTGGATGGTCAACCATGAATGGTCAACCATGGATAGTCATTGGAGGAGATTGATGGTCAACAATGCATGATCAGCCATGGTCAACCACAGATGGTCATTAGAGGAGATGGATGGTCAACCATGGTCAACCGCAGATGGTCATTGGAGGAGATGGATGGTCAACCATGGTCAACCACGGATGGTCATTGGAAGAGATGGATGGTCAACCATGGATAGTCATTGGAGGAGATGGATGGTCAACCATGGTCAACCACAGATGGTCACTGGAGGAGATGGATGGTCAACTACAGATGGTCATTGGAGGAGATGGATGGTCAACCATGGTCAACCACAGATGGTCATTGGAGCCTTACTTGGAGTTTGCTCAGCATTGACCACAGTGGTGGTAGTGGTGACGATGGTGGACGTAGTGGACCCTTGACCTTCTTCTTCCTTGGAGGAGGACCCCCACTTCTCCTCCGTTTCCTCTTCCTCCTTGGCCTCCTCCATCCTTTCACTCCATCGTTCCTCCGTCGGCCGAGCCGTGGACGGCGAAATCTGGAGAAGCGAATGCCTCGTGACCCCATAGCTCCCTTCCTTGCCAGCCCAAGAAGGGGTCTCCCCCTCGCGACCCATGGCGGCCATGACGCCTTCCAGGTCGTCCATGGAATCCATAGGACCCGAGTTCGAGTCTCTTTGAGTCTCTTTGAGTCTCTGATTCCCCCGTTGTCTCAAAGACGGCGGCTTCTTCTGTCTCGGGGGACCCGTCGTCGTCTCCGTTCGGGACGGGAGACCTTCCGTCGGCCGCAGGAGGCTCTCCATCGGGGCGTATCTCGAATCCAGGCCCTCTCTGAGCAAAGTGTGGTTAGTTAGTTCTTCCGAAGGCGAAGAGAAAGGTTTGGAAGGAGCGACCTTCTCTGCAGAGTAAGTCCCTGGAACGGAGAAGAAGAAAAGCGATTTAATTACATTAATTGAAACCTCGATTACTCCTCTGCCTTCCCACTTTCTCAGCTGCTTTTCGAATGTCCCGGTTTCCTTCTCCCTTCCACCTTTGTCCTCAGTTTACTCCAATTGCGGCAAACTGAGCTCAAAGGTTAATCCTCTGCATTCTCAATTACTCAGCTGCTTTTAAAACGTCCTGGTTTCTCTCTATCCTCCATCCTTCGTCCTCAGCTTCCTTCAAATTGTTGCAAACTAAGTTCCAAGGTTACTACTGCACCTTACCACTTTCTTAGCTGCTTTTAAAATGCCCTGGTTTCCTCTCTCTCCTCCTCCTTTTGTCCTCAGCTTCTTTCGATCGCTGCAAAATTCATGTGGATCGTTTGGGTCAATGCAAGTTTGCAAGTTAATCAATCCAAAATTGGGATAATAATCCGGAGGGCATTCATGGAGCGAGAATTCAGGAAACTAAACCCCAATTTAGTTCCCCAAATGCAAAATAATAATAATAATAATAATAATAATAATAATAATAATTTTTAACGGACGAAGGAGCGGCGACATTAAGACCCAGCAAAGTAGGAAAGCAACCGAAAAAGCCTCGTTTCCATAGTTTTATTCCTCTTTTTGTCGATTTGGCTTTTTTTGCAAATTCATCCCCCCCAAAAAAGCGAAAGAACAAACCAATTTGCACAACGGGGGGGCGATTATTTGCAACGACCGACAGCCGAAAGGTTTTATTTTCCGGAGCAATTTTCCCAGGAGGGCGGCTTTCGCATACGCAACCGGTGTAGAAAAATTAGCATTTTAAAAAAGCCAATTTATGGAGCAAAACCACCCACAATAATAATAATAATAATAATAATAATAATAATGATTTTGGAGCTGATTGCAGACCACTTTGCTTTTTCAAGCAATCGACTCTCCAAAACCTTTGTGTTCTTTCTTAATCCCCATTGCCCTTTTTAAAAAGAAATAATAATAATAATAATAATAATAATAATGGTTCCCCGGGGGATAATTAACGGAATGGTTTAAAAGGCCTGGAAAATGAGGATAATAATAACAATAATAATAATAATAATAAGTTCCTTTTTATGGTTTTAGGAAGAGAAAGTGCTTGGCTTTGCAAGTCTGCAAAGTTTGCAAAGTTGTTTTGCAAAATCCAAGATGGTTCGGTTCAATGCAAGTTTGCAAAATTTATAGTTTGCATTTATAGTTTGCATTCTCTTTTCTTATGCATTTATAATTTGCATTCCTCTTCCTTCCTCCTTCCTTTCTTCCTTCCTCCCTCCTCCTCCTCCTTCAAACAGATCCTGAAAGCTGGCAATCTTTTGGGATCGCTTTCCTTGGCGCTGAAAAGAAGAGGGTTGGGTTGGATGACCTCTGAGGGGTCCCATCCATTTTTTGGATGGTTTCATCCGTCTCTCTCTCTCTCTCTCATGTTCTCTGTATCATAACTTTTCCTTCTAATACTTTATTGTCCGCAAGAAAAGAAAGATCCTTCTGGAGATCAATCTGCGCGGCGAAAACGAAACGCGACAGAGCCGAGAGAAAATGAAAGAGCGGAAAAAAAAAAGGGAATTTGGGAAATGAGAAAATGGAGGAAGGAAGAAAAAAGCAGGATTTCTCTGTCGCTGGATGTCAGAAAAATCTCCTTCGGAACAAATGACTCATCCAAAGGCTGTCCTCTAGATGTCCTTTATTATAAAAATAAACAGGCATTTATTTTTATTTTTATTTTGGTTATTCGGGTGGGAAGAAAATGAATAAAATATAATATAATATACCCAAAGGTACACCAGTAAGGAATTTTCTATGATCCCGAAGGTACACCAGTAAGGATTTTTTTTTTTGTTACTGGAATATTTGAAATATTTTAGAAAATTCCTTACTAGAATATTTTAAGGATTATAGAAATTTCCTTACTGGAATATTTCAAGGATAATAGAATATTTCTTAATGAAATGTTTTAAATATTGAAGAAAATTCCTCACTAGAATATTTAAAAGACTATAGAAAATTCCTTACTGGAATATTTTAAATATTACAGAAAGATCCTTACTTGACTATTTTATGGATTATAAAAAATACCTTACCAGAATATTTTAAATATTTTAGAAAATTGCTTACCAGAATATTTTAGGGAGTATAAAAAATTACTTACTAGATTATTTTAAATATTTTAGATAATGCTTACTAGAATATTTTAAGGACTATAAAAATTCCTTATTAGAATCTTTTAAGGATTATAGAAAATTCCTTACTAGAATATTTTATGGATTATTGAAAATTTCTTACTAGAATATTTTAAAGAGTATAGAAAATTCCTTACTAGAATATTTTAAATATTTTAGAAAATTCCTTCCTAGAAAATTTTAAGGATTATAAAAATTCCTTACTGGAATAACTGAAATATTTTAGAAAATTCCTTACTAGAATGTTTCACAGATTATGAAAATTTCCTTAACTAATAGCAAATCTCTTACTAGAATATTTCAAGGATTATATTAAATTACTTACTGGAATATTGTAAGGATTATAGAAAATTCCTTATTAGAATATTTTAAGGACTATAGAAAATTCCTTACTAAAATATTTATTGATTATAGAAAATTCCTTACTGCAATATTTTAAGGATTACAAAAATTCCTTACTAGAATATTTTAAATATTTTACAAAATTGCTTACTAGAATATTTTAATGACAATAAAAAATTCCTTACTAGAATATTTTAAGGACTCTAGAAAATTCGCTTTTAGAATATGTTAAGGATAATAGAAAATTCATAACTGGAATATTTAAAGCTTTATAAAAAATTCCTTACTTTTAATATTTTAAATATTACAGAAAATTCTTTATTAGAATATTTTTAAGTATTTTAGAAAATTCCTTTCTAGAATATTTTAAGGACTATAAAAAATTCCTTACTAGAATATTTTAAGGACTATAAAAAATTCCTTACTAATAAGGAATTTTCTATAGTCCTTAAAATATTCCAGTAAGGATTTTTTTATTATCCATAATATATTCTAGTAAGAAAATTTCTAAAATATTTAAAGTATTCTAGTAAGGTATTTTATATAGTCCTTAAAATATTCTAGTAAGCAATTTTCTATAGTCCTTAAAATAGTCTAGTAAGCAATTTTCTAAAATATTTAAAATATTCTAATAAGGAATGTTCTTTAGTCCTTAAAATATTCCAGTAAGTAATTTTCTATAGTCCTTAAAATAGTCTAGTAAGCAATTTTATAAAATATTTAAAATATTCTAATAAGGAATTTTCTATAATCCTTAATATATTCTAATAAGGAATTTTCTATAGTCCTTAAAATATTCTAGTAAGGAATTTTCTATGATCCTTAAAATATTCTAATACGGAATTTTCTAGAGTCCTTAAATTATTCTAGTAAGGAATTTTCTATAGTCCGTAAAATAGTCTAGTAAGCAATTTTATAAAATATTTAAAATATTCCAGTAAGGAATTTTCAATAATCCTTAAATTTTCTAGAAAGAAATTTCCTAAAATATTTTAAATAATGCAGTAAGGAATTTTCTATAGTCCTTAAAATATTCTAGTCAACAATTTTCTATAGTCCTTAAAATATTCCAGTAAGGATTTTTTTATTATCCAAAAAATATTCTAGTAAGCAAATTTCTAAAATATTTAAAATATTCTAGTAAGGAATTTTATATTGTACATAAAATATACTTGTAAGGAATTTTCAATAATCCTTAAAATATTCTAGTAAGCAATTTTCTATAGTCCTTAAAATATTCTAGAAATTTTGTAAAATATTTTAAATAATGCAGTAAGGAATGTTCTACAGTCCATTAAATATTCTAGTAAACAATTTTCTATAGTCCTTAAAATATTCCAGTAAGGATTTTTTTATTATCCATAAAATATTGTAGTAAGCAAATTTCTAAAATATTTACAATATTCTAGTAAGGAATTTTATATAATCCTTAAAATATTCTAATAAGGAATTTTCTAGAGTTCTTAAATTATTCTAGTAAGGAATTTTCTATAGTCCTTAAAATATTCTAGTAAACAATTTTCTAATATATTTAAAATATTCTAGAAAGGAATTTTCTATAGTCCTTAAAATATTCTAGTAAGTAATTTTCTATAGTCCTGAAAATATTCTAGTAAGCAATTTTCTATAATCCTTAAAATATTCCAGTAAGCAATTTTCTATAGTCCTTAAAATATTCTAGTAAGCAATTTTATAAAATATTTAAAATATTCCAGTAAGGAATTTTCAATAATCCTTAATATTTTCTAGAAAGGAATTTTCTAAATATTTTAAATATTGCAGTAAGGAATTTTCTAGACTCCTTAAAATATTCTAGTAAGCAATTTTCTAAAATATTTAAAATATTCTAGTAAGGAATTTTCTATAATCCTTAAAATATTCTAGTAAACAATTTTCTATAGTCCTTAAAATATTCCAGTAAGAATTTTTTTATTATCCATAAAATATTCTAGTAAGAAAATTTCTTTAGTCCTTAAAATATTCTAGTAAACAATTTTCTAAAATATTTTAAATATTCTAGAAAGGAATTTTCTATAGTCCTTAAAATATTCTAGTAAGCAATTTTCTATAGTCCTTAAAATATTCTAGTAAGTAATTTTCTATAGTCCTTAAAATATTCTAGTAAGGAATTTTCTATAATATTTACAGTATTCCAATAAGGAATTTTTTAATTATCCTGACCTTAAAATATTCTAGTAAGTAATTTTCTATAGTCCTTAAAATAGTCTAGTAAGCAGTTTTATAACATATTTAAAATATTCCAGTAAGGAATTTTCAATAATCCTTAAAATTTTCTAGAAAAGAATTTTCTAAAATATTTTAAATATTGCAGTAAGCAATTTTCTATAATCCTTAAAATATTCTAGTAAACAATTTTCTATAGTCCTTAAAATATTCTAGTAAGCAATTTTATAAAATATTTAAAATATTCCAGTAAGGAATTTTCAATAATCCTTAAAATTTTCTAGAAAGGAATTTTCTAAAATATTTAAAATGTTGCAGTAAGGAATTTTCTAGACTCCTTAAAATATTCTAGTAAGGAATTTTCTATAGTCCTTAAAATATTCTAGTAAACAATGTTCTATAGTCCTTAAAATATTCTAGTAAGCAATTTTCTATAGTCCATAAAATATTCTAGTAAGCAAATTTCTAAAATATTTAAAATATTCTAATACGGAATTTTCTAGAGTCCTTAAATTATTCTAGTAAGGAATTTTCTAAAATATTTAAAATATTCTAATACGGAATTTTCTAGAGTCCTTAAAATATTCTAGTAAGCAATTTAATAATATATTTAAAATATTCTAGTAAGGAATTGTTTATAATCCTTAAAATATTCTAGTAAGGAATTTTCTATAATATTTACAATATTCCAATAAGGAATTTTTTAATTATCCTTAAAATATTCTGGTAAGGAATTTTCTATAGTCCTTAAAATATTCTAGTAAGTAATTTTCTATAGTCCTTAAAATAGTCTAGTAAGCAGTTTTATAAAATATTTAAAATATTCCAGTAAGGAATTTTCTATAGTCCTTAAAATATTCTAGTAAACAATTTTCTATAGTCCTTAAAATATTCCAGTAAGGATTTTTTTATTATCCATAAAATATTCTAGTAAGCAAATTTTTAAAATATTTAAAATATTCTAGTAAGGAATTTTATATTGTACATAAAATATACTTGTAAGGAATTTTCTATAATCTTAAAATATTATAATACTGAATTTTCTATAGTCCTTAAAATATTCTAGTAAGCAATTTTCTATAAACCTCAAAATATTCTAGAAAGTAATTTTCTATAATCCTTAAAATATTCTAGTAATCAATTTTATAAAATATTTAAAATATTCCAGTAAGGAATTTTCTATAGTCCTTAAAATATTCTAGTAAGGAATTTTATAAAATATTTAAAATATTCCAGTAAGGAATTTTCAATAATCCTTAAATTTTCTAGAAAGAAATTTTCTAAAATATTTAAAATATTGCACTAAAGAATTTTCTAGACTCCTTAAAATATTCTAGTAAGGAATTTTCTATAGTCCTTAAAATATTCTAGTAAGCAATTTTCTATAGTCCTTAAAATATTCCAGTAAGGATTTTTTTATTATCCATAAAATATTCTAGCAAGCAAATTTCTAAAATATTTAAAATATTCTAGTAAGGAATTTTCTATAGACCTTAAAATATTCTAATAAGGAATTTTCTGTAATATTTAAAATATTGTAGTAAGGAATTTTCTAAAATATTTTAAATATTGAAGAACAGAATTTTTTATAATCCTTAAAATATTCTAGTAAGGAATTTTCTATAGTCCTTAAAATATTCCAGTAAGGATTTTTTTATTACCCATAAAATATTCTAGTAAGAAAATTTCTAAAATATTTAAAATATTCTAGTAAGGTATTTTATATAGTCCTTAAAATATTCTAGTAAGCAATTTTCTATAGTCCTTAAAATACTCTAGTAAGCAATTTTCTAAAATATTTAAAATATTCTAATAAGGAATTTTCTATAGTCCTTAAAATATTCTAGTAAGCAATTATCTATAGACCTTAAAATATTCTAGTAAGGAATTTTCTATAATCCTTAAAATTCTAGTAAGTAATTTTTTATAGTCCCTAAAATAGTCTAGTAAGCAATTTTATAAAAATTTTAAAATATTCCAGTAAGGAATTTTCAATAATCCTTAAAATTTTCTAGTAAGCAATTTTCTATAATCCTTAAAATTCTAGTAAGTAATTTTTTATAGTCCCTAAAATAGTCTAGTAAGCAATTTTATAAAAATTTTAAAATATTCCAGTAAGGAATTTTCAATAATCCTTAAAATTTTCTAGCAAGGAATTTAATAAAATATTTTAAATATTGCAGTAAGGAATTTTCTAGACTCCTTAAAATATTCTCGTAATCAAATTTCAAAAATATTTAAAATATTCTAGTAAAGAATTTTCTATAATCCTTAAAATATTCTAATAAGGAATTTTCTAGAGTTTTTAAATTATTCTAGTAAGGCATTTTCTATAGTCCTTAAAGTATTCTAGTAAGCAATTTTCTTTAGTCCTTAAAATATTCTAGTAAACAATTTTCTAATATATTTAAAATATTCTAGAAAGGAATTTTCTATAGTCCTTAAAATATTCTAGTAAGCAATTATCTATAGACCTTAAAATATTCTAGTAAGGAATTTTCTATAATCCTTAAAATTCTAGTAAGTAATTTTTTATAGTCCCTAAAATAGTCTAGTAAGCAATTTTATAAAAATTTTAAAATATTCTAGTAAGCAATTTTCTATAATCCTTAAAATTTTCTAGTAAGCAATTTTCTATAATCCTTAAAATTCTAGTAAGTAATTTTTTATAGTCCCTAAAATAGTCTAGTAAGCAATTTTATAAAAATTTTAAAATATTCCAGTAAGGAATTTTCAATAATCCTTAAAATTTTCTAGCAAGGAATTTAATAAAATATTTTAAATATTGCAGTAAGGAATTTTCTAGACTCCTTAAAATATTCTCGTAATCAAATTTCAAAAATATTTAAAATATTCTAGTAAAGAATTTTCTATAATCCTTAAAATATTCTAATAAGGAATTTTCTAGAGTTTTTAAATTATTCTAGTAAGGCATTTTCTATAGTCCTTAAAGTATTCTAGTAAGCAATTTTCTTTAGTCCTTAAAATATTCTAGTAAACAATTTTCTAATATATTTAAAATATTCTAGAAAGGAATTTTCTATAGTCCTTAAAATATTCTCGTAAGTAATTTTCTATAATCCTTAAAATATTCTAGTAAGTAATTTTCTATAGTCCTTAAAATATTCTATTAAGCAATTTTCTATATTCCTTAAAATATTCTATTAAGCAATTTTATAAAATATTTAAAATATTTGAGTAAGGAATTTTCAATAATCCTTAGAATTTTCTAGAAAGGAATTTTCTAAAATATTCAAAATATTGCAGTAAGGAATTTTCTAGACTCCTTAAAATATTCTAGTAAGGAATTTTCTATAGTCCTTAAAATATTCTAGTAAACAATTTTCTATAGTCCTTAAAACATTCCAGTAAGGATTTTTTATTATCCATAAAATATTCTAATACTGAATTTTCTAGAGTCCTTAAATTATTCTAGTAAGGAATTTTCTATAGTACTTAAAATATTCTAGTAAGAAAATTTATTTAGTCCTTAAAATATTGTAGTAAACAATTTTCTAAAATATTTTAAATATTCTAGTAAGCAATTTTCTATAATCCTTAAAATATTCTAGTAATCAATTTTATAAAATATTTAAAATATTCCAGTAAGGAATTTTCTATAGTCCTTAAAATATTCTAGTAAGGAATTTTATAAAATATTTAAAATATTCCAGTAAGGAATTTTCAATAATCCTTAAATTTTCTAGAAAGAAATTTTCTAAAATATTTAAAATATTGCACTAAAGAATTTTCTAGACTCCTTAAAATATTCTAGTAAGGAATTTTCTATAGTCCTTAAAATATTCTAGTAAGCAATTTTCTATAGTCCTTAAAATATTCCAGTAAGGATTTTTTTATTATCCATAAAATATTCTAGCAAGCAAATTTCTAAAATATTTAAAATATTCTAGTAAGGAATTTTCTATAGACCTTAAAATATTCTAATAAGGAATTTTCTGTAATATTTAAAATATTGTAGTAAGGAATTTTCTAAAATATTTTAAATATTGAAGAACAGAATTTTTTATAATCCTTAAAATATTCTAGTAAGGAATTTTCTATAGTCCTTAAAATATTCCAGTAAGGATTTTTTTATTACCCATAAAATATTCTAGTAAGAAAATTTCTAAAATATTTAAAATATTCTAGTAAGGTATTTTATATAGTCCTTAAAATATTCTAGTAAGCAATTTTCTATAGTCCTTAAAATACTCTAGTAAGCAATTTTCTAAAATATTTAAAATATTCTAATAAGGAATTTTCTATAGTCCTTAAAATATTCTAGTAAGCAATTATCTATAGACCTTAAAATATTCTAGTAAGGAATTTTCTATAATCCTTAAAATTCTAGTAAGTAATTTTTTATAGTCCCTAAAATAGTCTAGTAAGCAATTTTATAAAAATTTTAAAATATTCCAGTAAGGAATTTTCAATAATCCTTAAAATTTTCTAGTAAGCAATTTTCTATAATCCTTAAAATTCTAGTAAGTAATTTTTTATAGTCCCTAAAATAGTCTAGTAAGCAATTTTATAAAAATTTTAAAATATTCCAGTAAGGAATTTTCAATAATCCTTAAAATTTTCTAGCAAGGAATTTAATAAAATATTTTAAATATTGCAGTAAGGAATTTTCTAGACTCCTTAAAATATTCTCGTAATCAAATTTCAAAAATATTTAAAATATTCTAGTAAAGAATTTTCTATAATCCTTAAAATATTCTAATAAGGAATTTTCTAGAGTTTTTAAATTATTCTAGTAAGGCATTTTCTATAGTCCTTAAAGTATTCTAGTAAGCAATTTTCTTTAGTCCTTAAAATATTCTAGTAAACAATTTTCTAATATATTTAAAATATTCTAGAAAGGAATTTTCTATAGTCCTTAAAATATTCTAGTAAGCAATTATCTATAGACCTTAAAATATTCTAGTAAGGAATTTTCTATAATCCTTAAAATTCTAGTAAGTAATTTTTTATAGTCCCTAAAATAGTCTAGTAAGCAATTTTATAAAAATTTTAAAATATTCTAGTAAGCAATTTTCTATAATCCTTAAAATTTTCTAGTAAGCAATTTTCTATAATCCTTAAAATTCTAGTAAGTAATTTTTTATAGTCCCTAAAATAGTCTAGTAAGCAATTTTATAAAAATTTTAAAATATTCCAGTAAGGAATTTTCAATAATCCTTAAAATTTTCTAGCAAGGAATTTAATAAAATATTTTAAATATTGCAGTAAGGAATTTTCTAGACTCCTTAAAATATTCTCGTAATCAAATTTCAAAAATATTTAAAATATTCTAGTAAAGAATTTTCTATAATCCTTAAAATATTCTAATAAGGAATTTTCTAGAGTTTTTAAATTATTCTAGTAAGGCATTTTCTATAGTCCTTAAAGTATTCTAGTAAGCAATTTTCTTTAGTCCTTAAAATATTCTAGTAAACAATTTTCTAATATATTTAAAATATTCTAGAAAGGAATTTTCTATAGTCCTTAAAATATTCTCGTAAGTAATTTTCTATAATCCTTAAAATATTCTAGTAAGTAATTTTCTATAGTCCTTAAAATATTCTATTAAGCAATTTTCTATATTCCTTAAAATATTCTATTAAGCAATTTTATAAAATACTTAAAATATTTGAGTAAGGAATTTTCAATAATCCTTAGAATTTTCTAGAAAGGAATTTTCTAAAATATTCAAAATATTGCAGTAAGGAATTTTCTAGACTCCTTAAAATATTCTAGTAAGGAATTTTCTATAGTCCTTAAAATATTCTAGTAAACAATTTTCTATAGTCCTTAAAACATTCCAGTAAGGATTTTTTATTATCCATAAAATATTCTAATACTAAATTTTCTAGAGTCCTTAAATTATTCTAGTAAGGAATTTTCTATAGTACTTAAAATATTCTAGTAAGAAAATTTATTTAGTCCTTAAAATATTGTAGTAAACAATTTTCTAAAATATTTTAAATATTCTAGTAAGCAATTTTCTATAATCCTTAAAATATTCTAGTAAGCAATTTTCTATAGTCCTTAAAATATTCTAATAAGCAATTTTCTATAATCCTTAAAATATTCTAGTAAGCAATTTTATAAAATATTTAAAATATTCCAGTAAGGAATTTTCAATAATCCTTAAAATTTTCTAGAAAGAAATTTTCTAAAATATTTAAAATATTGCACTAAGGAATTTTCTAGACTCCTTAAAATATTCTAGTAAGGAATTTTCTATAGACCTTAAAATATTCTATTAAACAATTTTCTATAGTCCTTAAAATATTCCAGTAAGGATTTTTTTATTATCCATAAAATATTCTAGGAAGCAAATTTCTAAAATATTTAAAATATTCTAGTAAGGAATTTTCTATAATCCTTAAAATATTCTAATAAGGAATTTTCTGTAATATTTAAAATATTGTAGTAAGGAATTTTCTAAAATATTTTAAATATTGAAGAACAGAATTTTTTCTAATCCTTAAAATATTCTAGTAAGGAATTTTCTATAGTCCTTAAAATATTCCAGTAAGGATTTTTTTATTACCCATAAAATATTCTAGTAAGAAAATTTCTAAAATATTTAAAATATTCTAGTTAGGTATTTTAAATAGTCCTTAAAATATTCTAGTAAGCAATTTTCTATAGTCCTTAAAATACTCTAGTAAGCAATTTTCTAAAATATTTAAAATATTCTAATAAGGAATTTTCTACAGTCCTTAAAATATTCTAGTAAGCAATTATCTATAGACCTTAAAATATTCTAGTAAGGAATTTTCTATAATCCTTAAAATATTCTAGTAAGCAATTTTCTATAGTCCTTGCAATATTCTAGTAAGCAATTTTATAAAATATTTAAAATATTGCAGTAAGGAATTTTCAATAATCCTTAAAATTTTCTAGAAAGGAATTTTCTAAAATATTTTAAATATTGCAGTAAGGAATTTTACATAGTCCTTAAAATATTCTAGTAAGCAATTTTCTATAGTCCGTAAAATATTCTAGTAAGAAATTTTCTAAAATATTTAAATTATTCTAGTAAGGAATTTTCTATAGTACTTAAAATATTCTAGTAAGCAATTTTCTGTAGTCCTTAAAATATTCTATTAAGCAATTTTACAAAATATTTAAAATATTCCAGTAAGGAATTTTCAATAATCCTTAAATTTTCTAGAAAGGATTTACCAAAACATTTAAAGTATTGCAGTAAGGAATTTTCTAGACTCCTTAAAACATTCTAGTAAGGAATTTTCTATAGTCCTTAAAATATTCCAGTAAGGATTTTTTTATTATCCATAAAATATTCTAGGAAGAAAATTTCTAAAATATTTAAAATATTTTAGTAAGGTATTTTATATAGTCCTTAAAATATTCTAGTAAGCAATTTTCTATAGTCCTTAAAATACTCTAGTAAGCAATTTTCTAAAATATTTAAAATATTCTAATGAGGAATTTTCTATAGTCCTTAAAATATTCTAGTAAGGAATTTTCTATAGTCCTTAAAATAGTCTAGTAAGCAATTTTATAAAATATTTAAAATATTCGAGTAAGGAATTTTCAATAATCCTTAAAAAATTTTAGAAAGGAATTTTCTAAAATATTTAACGTATTGCAGTAAGGAATTTTCTAGACTCCTTAAAACATTCTAGTAAGGAATTTTCTATAGTCCTTAAAATATTCCAGTAAGGATTTTTTTATTACCCATAAAATATTCTAGTAAGAAAATTTCTAAAATATTTAAAATATTCTAGTAAGCAATTTTCTATAATTGTTAATATATTCTAGTAAGTAATTTTCTATAGTCCTTAAAATATTCTAGTAAACAATTTTCTAAAATATTTAAAATATTCTAGTAAGGAATTTTATATTGTACATAAAATATACTTGTAAGGAATTTTCAATAATCCTTAAAATATTCTAGTAAGCAATTTTCTATAATCCTTAAAATATTCCAGTAAGGATTTTTTTATTATCCATAAAATATTCTAGTAAGCAAATTTCTAAAATATTTAAAATATTCTAGTAAGGAATTTTCTATAATCCTTAAAATATTCTAATACTGAATTTTCTAGAGTCCTTAAATTATTCTAGTAAGGAATTTTCTATAGTACTTAAAATATTCTAGTAAGCAATTTTCTTTAGTCCTTAAAATAATCTAGTAAACAATTTTCTAAAATATTTAAAATATTCTAGTAAGCAATTTTCTATAGTCCTTAAAATATTCTAGTAAGTAATTTTCTATAGTCCTTAAAATATTCTAGTAAGGAATTTTCTATAATCCTTAAAATTTTCTAGTAAGCAATTTTCTATAGTCCTTAAAATATTCTAGTAAGCAATTGTATAATATATTTAAAAAATTCCAGTAAGTACTTTTCAATAATCTTTAAAATTTTCTAGAAAGAATTTACTAAAATATTTAAAAAATTGCAGTGAAGAATTTTCTAGACTCCTTAAAATATTCTAGTAAGGAATTTTCTATAGTCCTTAAAATATTCTAGTAAGCAATTTTATAATATATTTAAAAAATTCCAGTAAGTACTTTTCAATAATCTTTAAAATTTTCTAGAAAGAATTTACTAAAATATTTAAAAAATTGCAGTGAAGAATTTTCTAGACTCCTTAAAATATTCTAGTAAGGAATTTTCTATAATATTTACAATATTCCAATAAGGAATTTTTAAATTATCCTTAAAATATTCCGGTAAGGAATTTTCTATAGTCCTTAAAATATTCTAGTAAGCAATTTTCTATAATCCTTAAAATTTTCTAGTAAGCAATTTTCTATAGTCCTTAAAATATTCTAGTAAGCAATTTTATAAAATATTTAAAATATTCCAGTAAGGAATTTTCAATAATCCTTAAAATTTTGTAGAAAAGAATTTTCTAAAATATTTTAAATATTGCAGTAAGGAATTTTCTAGACTCCTTAAAATATTCTAGTAAGCAATTTTCTAAAATATTTAAAATATTCTAGTAAGGAATTTTCTATAGTCCTTAAAATATTCTAGTAAGGAATTTTCTATAGTCCTTAAAATATTCCGATAAGGATTTTTTTATTATCCATAAAGTATTCTAGTAAGCAAATCTCTAAAATATTTAAAATATTATAGTAAGGAATTTTCTATAATCTTTAAAATATTCTAATAAGGAATTTTCTGTAGTATTTAAATTTTGTAGTAAGGAATTTTCTAAAATATTTAAAATATTGAAGAACAGAATTTTTTATAATCCTTAAAAGATTCTAGTAAGGAATTTTCTATAGTCCTTAAAATATTCTAGTAAGCAATTTTCTAAAATATTTAAAATATTCTAGAAAGGAATTTTCTATAGTCCTTAAAATATTCTAGTAAGCAATTTTCTATAATCCTTAAAATATTCTAGTAAGCAATTTTCTATATTCCTTAAAATATTCTAGTAAGTAATTTTCTATAGTCCTTAAAATATTCTAGTAAGCAATTTTCTAAAATATTTAAAATATTCTAGAAAAGAATTTTCTATAGTCCTTAAAATATTCTAGTAAGTAATTTTCTATAGTCCGTAAAATAGTCTAGTAAGCAATTTTATAAAATATTTAAAATATTCCAGTAAGGAATTTTCAATAATCCTTAAAATTTTCTAGAAAGGAATTTTCTAACATATTTAAAATATTGCAGTAAGGAATTTTCTAGACTCCTTAAAATAATCTAGAAAGGAATTTTCTATAGTCCTTAAAATAGTCTAGTAAGCAGTTTTATAAAATATTTAAAATATTCCAGTAAGGAATTTTCAATAATACTTAAAATTTTCTAGAAAAGAATTTTCTAAAATATTTTAAATATTGCAGTAAGGAATTTTCTAGACTCCTTAAAATATTCTAGTAAGCAATTTTCTAAAATATTTAAAATATTCTAGTAAGGAATTTTCTATAGTCCTTAAAATATTCTAGTAAACATTTTTCTATAGTCCTTAAAATATTCCAGTAAGGATTTTTTTATTATCCATAAACTATTCTAGTAAGCAAATTTCTAAAATATTTAAAATATTCTAGTAAGGAATTTTATATTGTACATAAAATATTCTAGTAAGGAATTTTCTATAATCCTTAAAATATTTTAATTCTGAATTTTCTAGACTCCTTAAAATATTCTAGTAATCAATTTTCTATAGTCCTTGCAATATTCTAGTTAGCAATTTTATAAAATATTTAAAATATTCCAGTAAGGAATTTTCAATAATTTTTCAATATTCTTAAAATTTTCTAGAAAGGAATTTTCTAAAATATTTAAAATATTGCAGTATGGAATTTTTTAGACTCCTTAAAATATTCTAGTAAGGAATTTTCTATAGTCCTTAAAATATTCTATTAAAGAATTTTGTAATGTCCTTAAAATTTTCCAGTAAGGATTTTTTAATATTCTAGTAAGCAAATTTCTAAAATATTTAAAATATTCTAGTAAGGAATTTTCTATGATCCTTAAAATATTCTAATACGGAATTTTCTAGAGTCCTTAAATTATTCTAGTAAGGAATTTTCTACAGTCCGTAAAATAGTCTAGTAAGCAATTTTCTAAAATATTTAAAATATTGCAGTAAGGAATTTTCTAGACTCCTTAAAATATTCCAGTAAGCAATTTTCTAAAATATTTAAAATATTCTAGTAAGGAATTTTCTATAGTCCGTAAAATAGTCTAGTAAGCAGTTTTATAAAATATTTAAAATATTGCAGTAAGGAATTTTCTATAATCCTTAAAATTTTCTAGAAAGAAATTTTCTAAAATATTTAAAATATTGCAGTAAGGAATTTTCTAGACTCCTTAAAATATTCTAGTAAGCAATTTTCTAAAATATTTAAAATATTCTAGTAAGGAATTTTCTATAGTCCGTAAAATAGTCTAGTAAGCAATTTTATAAAATATTTTAAATATTCCAGTAAGGAATTTTCTATAATCCTTAAAATTTTCTAGAAAGAAATTTTCTAAAATATTTAAAATATTGCAGTAAGGAATTTTCTAGATTCCTTAAAATATTCTAGTAAGCAATTTTCTAAAATATTTAAAATATTCTAATAAGGAATTTTCTATAGTCCTTAAAATATTCTAGTAAGCAATTTTCTATAATCCTTAAAATATTCCAGTAAGGATTTTTTTATTATCCATAAAATATTCTAGTAAGCAAATTTCTAAAATATTTAAAATATTCTAGTAAGGAATTTTCTATAATCCTTAAAATATTCTAATACTGAATTTTCTAGAGTCCTTAAATTATTCTAGTAAGGAATTTTCTATAGTACTTAAAATATTCTAGTAAGCAATTTTCTTTAGTCCTTAAAATAATCTAGTAAACAATTTTCTAAAATATTTAAAATATTCTAGTAAGCAATTTTCTATAGTCCTTAAAATATTCTAGTAAGTAATTTTCTATAGTCCTTAAAATATTCTAGTAAGGAATTTTCTATAATCCTTAAAATTTTCTAGTAAGCAATTTTCTATAGTCCTTAAAATATTCTAGTAAGCAATTTTATAATATATTTAAAAAATTCCAGTAAGTACTTTTCAATAATCTTTAAAATTTTCTAGAAAGAATTTACTAAAATATTTAAAAAATTGCAGTGAAGAATTTTCTAGACTCCTTAAAATATTCTAGTAAGGAATTTTCTATAGTCCTTAAAATATTCTAGTAAGCAATTTTCTAATATATTTAAAATATTCTAGTAAGGAATTTTCTATAATATTTACAATATTCCAATAAGGAATTTTTAAATTATCCTTAAAATATTCCGGTAAGGAATTTTCTATAGTCCTTAAAATATTCTAGTAAGCAATTTTCTATAATCCTTAAAATTTTCTAGTAAGCAATTTTCTATAATCCTTAAAATTCTAGTAAGTAATTTTTTATAGTCCCTAAAATAGTCTAGTAAGCAATTTTATAAAAATTTTAAAATATTCCAGTAAGGAATTTTCAATAATCCTTAAAATTTTCTAGCAAGGAATTTAATAAAATATTTTAAATATTGCAGTAAGGAATTTTCTAGACTCCTTAAAATATTCTCGTAATCAAATTTCAAAAATATTTAAAATATTCTAGTAAAGAATTTTCTATAATCCTTAAAATATTCTAATAAGGAATTTTCTAGAGTTTTTAAATTATTCTAGTAAGGCATTTTCTATAGTCCTTAAAGTATTCTAGTAAGCAATTTTCTTTAGTCCTTAAAATATTCTAGTAAACAATTTTCTAATATATTTAAAATATTCTAGAAAGGAATTTTCTATAGTCCTTAAAATATTCTCGTAAGTAATTTTCTATAATCCTTAAAATATTCTAGTAAGTAATTTTCTATAGTCCTTAAAATATTCTATTAAGCAATTTTCTATATTCCTTAAAATATTCTATTAAGCAATTTTATAAAATACTTAAAATATTTGAGTAAGGAATTTTCAATAATCCTTAGAATTTTCTAGAAAGGAATTTTCTAAAATATTCAAAATATTGCAGTAAGGAATTTTCTAGACTCCTTAAAATATTCTAGTAAGGAATTTTCTATAGTCCTTAAAATATTCTAGTAAACAATTTTCTATAGTCCTTAAAACATTCCAGTAAGGATTTTTTATTATCCATAAAATATTCTAATACTGAATTTTCTAGAGTCCTTAAATTATTCTAGTAAGGAATTTTCTATAGTACTTAAAATATTCTAGTAAGAAAATTTATTTAGTCCTTAAAATATTGTAGTAAACAATTTTCTAAAATATTTTAAATATTCTAGTAAGCAATTTTCTATAATCCTTAAAATATTCTAGTAAGCAATTTTCTATAGTCCTTAAAATATTCTAGTAAGCAATTTTCTATAATCCTTAAAATATTCTAGTAAGCAATTTTATAAAATATTTAAAATATTCCAGTAAGGAATTTTCAATAATCCTTAAAATTTTCTAGAAAGAAATTTTCTAAAATATTTAAAATATTGCACTAAGGAATTTTCTAGACTCCTTAAAATATTCTAGTAAGGAATTTTCTATAGACCTTAAAATATTCTATTAAACAATTTTCCAGTAAGGATTTTTTTATTATCCATAAAATATTCTAGGAAGCAAATTTCTAAAATATTTAAAATATTCTAGTAAGGAATTTTCTATAATCCTTAAAATATTCTAATAAGGAATTTTCTGTAATATTTAAAATATTGTAGTAAGGAATTTTCTAAAATATTTTAAATATTGAAGAACAGAATTTTTTCTAATCCTTAAAATATTCTAGTAAGGAATTTTCTATAGTCCTTAAAATATTCCAGTAAGGATTTTTTTATTACCCATAAAATATTCTAGTAAGAAAATTTCTAAAATATTTAAAATATTCTAGTTAGGTATTTTAAATAGTCCTTAAAATATTCTAGTAAGCAATTTTCTATAGTCCTTAAAATACTCTAGTAAGCAATTTTCTAAAATATTTAAAATATTCTAATAAGGAATTTTCTACAGTCCTTAAAATATTCTAGTAAGCAATTATCTATAGACCTTAAAATATTCTAGTAAGGAATTTTCTATAATCCTTAAAATATTCTAGTAAGCAATTTTCTATAGTCCTTGCAATATTCTAGTAAGCAATTTTATAAAATATTTAAAATATTGCAGTAAGGAATTTTCAATAATCCTTAAAATTTTCTAGAAAGGAATTTTCTAAAATATTTTAAATATTGCAGTAAGGAATTTTACATAGTCCTTAAAATATTCTAGTAAGCAATTTTCTATAGTCCGTAAAATATTCTAGTAAGAAATTTTCTAAAATATTTAAATTATTCTAGTAAGGAATTTTCTATAGTACTTAAAATATTCTAGTAAGCAATTTTCTGTAGTCCTTAAAATATTCTATTAAGCAATTTTACAAAATATTTAAAATATTCCAGTAAGGAATTTTCAATAATCCTTAAATTTTCTAGAAAGGATTTACCAAAAAATTTAAAGTATTGCAGTAAGGAATTTTCTAGACTCCTTAAAACATTCTAGTAAGGAATTTTCTATAGTCCTTAAAATATTCCAGTAAGGATTTTTTTATTATCCATAAAATATTCTAGGAAGAAAATTTCTAAAATATTTAAAATATTTTAGTAAGGTATTTTATATAGTCCTTAAAATATTCTAGTAAGCAATTTTCTATAGTCCTTAAAATACTCTAGTAAGCAATTTTCTAAAATATTTAAAATATTCTAATGAGGAATTTTCTATAGTCCTTAAAATATTCTAGTAAGGAATTTTCTATAGTCCTTAAAATAGTCTAGTAAGCAATTTTATAAAATATTTAAAATATTCGAGTAAGGAATTTTCAATAATCCTTAAAAAATTTTAGAAAGGAATTTTCTAAAATATTTAACGTATTGCAGTAAGGAATTTTCTAGACTCCTTAAAACATTCTAGTAAGGAATTTTCTATAGTCCTTAAAATATTCCAGTAAGGATTTTTTTATTACCCATAAAATATTCTAGTAAGAAAATTTCTAAAATATTTAAAATATTCTAGTAAGCAATTTTCTATAATTGTTAATATATTCTAGTAAGTAATTTTCTATAGTCCTTAAAATATTCTAGTAAACAATTTTCTAAAATATTTAAAATATTCTAGTAAGGAATTTTATATTGTACATAAAATATACTTGTAAGGAATTTTCAATAATCCTTAAAATATTCTAGTAAGCAATTTTCTATAATCCTTAAAATATTCCAGTAAGGATTTTTTTATTATCCATAAAATATTCTAGTAAGCAAATTTCTAAAATATTTAAAATATTCTAGTAAGGAATTTTCTATAATCCTTAAAATATTCTAATACTGAATTTTCTAGAGTCCTTAAATTATTCTAGTAAGGAATTTTCTATAGTACTTAAAATATTCTAGTAAGCAATTTTCTTTAGTCCTTAAAATAATCTAGTAAACAATTTTCTAAAATATTTAAAATATTCTAGTAAGCAATTTTCTATAGTCCTTAAAATATTCTAGTAAGTAATTTTCTATAGTCCTTAAAATATTCTAGTAAGGAATTTTCTATAATCCTTAAAATTTTCTAGTAAGCAATTTTCTATAGTCCTTAAAATATTCTAGTAAGCAATTTTATAATATATTTAAAAAATTCCAGTAAGTACTTTTCAATAATCTTTAAAATTTTCTAGAAAGAATTTACTAAAATATTTAAAAAATTGCAGTGAAGAATTTTCTAGACTCCTTAAAATATTCTAGTAAGGAATTTTCTATAGTCCTTAAAATATTCTAGTAAGCAATTTTCTAATATATTTAAAATATTCTAGTAAGGAATTTTCTATAATATTTACAATATTCCAATAAGGAATTTTTAAATTATCCTTAAAATATTCCGGTAAGGAATTTTCTATAGTCCTTAAAATATTCTAGTAAGCAATTTTCTATAATCCTTAAAATTTTCTAGTAAGCAATTTTCTATAGTCCTTAAAATATTCTAGTAAGCAATTTTATAAAATTTTCAATAATCCTTAAAATTTTGTAGAAAAGAATTTTCTAAAATATTTTAAATATTGCAGTAAGGAATTTTCTAGACTCCTTAAAATATTCTAGTAAGCAATTTTCTAAAATATTTAAAATATTCTAGTAAGGAATTTTCTATAGTCCTTAAAATATTCTAGTAAGGAATTTTCTATAGTCCTTAAAATATTCCGATAAGGATTTTTTTATTATCCATAAAGTATTCTAGTAAGCAAATCTCTAAAATATTTAAAATATTATAGTAAGGAATTTTCTATAATCTTTAAAATATTCTAATAAGGAATTTTCTGTAGTATTTAAATTTTGTAGTAAGGAATTTTCTAAAATATTTAAAATATTGAAGAACAGAATTTTTTATAATCCTTAAAAGATTCTAGTAAGGAATTTTCTATAGTCCTTAAAATATTCTAGTAAGCAATTTTCTAAAATATTTAAAATATTCTAGAAAGGAATTTTCTATAGTCCTTAAAATATTCTAGTAAGCAATTTTCTATAATCCTTAAAATATTCTAGTAAGCAATTTTCTATATTCCTTAAAATATTCTAGTAAGTAATTTTCTATAGTCCTTAAAATATTCTAGTAAGCAATTTTCTAAAATATTTAAAATATTCTAGAAAAGAATTTTCTATAGTCCTTAAAATATTCTAGTAAGTAATTTTCTATAGTCCGTAAAATAGTCTAGTAAGCAATTTTATAAAATATTTAAAATATTCCAGTAAGGAATTTTCAATAATCCTTAAAATTTTCTAGAAAGGAATTTTCTAACATATTTAAAATATTGCAGTAAGGAATTTTCTAGACTCCTTAAAATAATCTAGAAAGGAATTTTCTATAGTCCTTAAAATAGTCTAGTAAGCAGTTTTATAAAATATTTAAAATATTCCAGTAAGGAATTTTCAATAATACTTAAAATTTTCTAGAAAAGAATTTTCTAAAATATTTTAAATATTGCAGTAAGGAATTTTCTAGACTCCTTAAAATATTCTAGTAAGCAATTTTCTAAAATATTTAAAATATTCTAGTAAGGAATTTTCTATAGTCCTTAAAATATTCTAGTAAACATTTTTCTATAGTCCTTAAAATATTCCAGTAAGGATTTTTTTATTATCCATAAACTATTCTAGTAAGCAAATTTCTAAAATATTTAAAATATTCTAGTAAGGAATTTTATATTGTACATAAAATATTCTAGTAAGGAATTTTCTATAATCCTTAAAATATTTTAATTCTGAATTTTCTAGACTCCTTAAAATATTCTAGTAATCAATTTTCTATAGTCCTTGCAATATTCTAGTTAGCAATTTTATAAAATATTTAAAATATTCCAGTAAGGAATTTTCAATAATTTTTCAATATTCTTAAAATTTTCTAGAAAGGAATTTTCTAAAATATTTAAAATATTGCAGTATGGAATTTTTTAGACTCCTTAAAATATTCTAGTAAGGAATTTTCTATAGTCCTTAAAATATTCTATTAAAGAATTTTGTAATGTCCTTAAAATTTTCCAGTAAGGATTTTTTAATATTCTAGTAAGCAAATTTCTAAAATATTTAAAATATTCTAGTAAGGAATTTTCTATGATCCTTAAAATATTCTAATACGGAATTTTCTAGAGTCCTTAAATTATTCTAGTAAGGAATTTTCTACAGTCCGTAAAATAGTCTAGTAAGCAATTTTCTAAAATATTTAAAATATTGCAGTAAGGAATTTTCTAGACTCCTTAAAATATTCCAGTAAGCAATTTTCTAAAATATTTAAAATATTCTAGTAAGGAATTTTCTATAGTCCGTAAAATAGTCTAGTAAGCAGTTTTATAAAATATTTAAAATATTGCAGTAAGGAATTTTCTATAATCCTTAAAATTTTCTAGAAAGAAATTTTCTAAAATATTTAAAATATTGCAGTAAGGAATTTTCTAGACTCCTTAAAATATTCTAGTAAGCAATTTTCTAAAATATTTAAAATATTCTAGTAAGGAATTTTCTATAGTCCGTAAAATAGTCTAGTAAGCAATTTTATAAAATATTTTAAATATTCCAGTAAGGAATTTTCTATAATCCTTAAAATTTTCTAGAAAGAAATTTTCTAAAATATTTAAAATATTGCAGTAAGGAATTTTCTAGATTCCTTAAAATATTCTAGTAAGCAATTTTCTAAAATATTTAAAATATTCTAATAAGGAATTTTCTATAGTCCTTAAAATATTCTAGTAAACAATTTTCTATAGTCCTTAAAATATTCCAGTAAGGATTTTTTTATTATCCATAAAATATTCTAGTAAGCAAATTTTTAAAATATTTAAAATATTCTAGTAAGGAATTTTATATTGTACATAAAATATACTTGTAAGGAATTTTCTATAATCTTAAAATATTATAATACTGAATTTTCTATAGTCCTTAAAATATTCTAGTAAGCAATTTTCTATAAACCTCAAAATATTCTAGAAAGTAATTTTCTAGAATCCTTAAAATATTCTAGTAAGCAATTTTCTATAGTCCTTAAAATATTCTAGTAATCAATTTTATAAAATATTTAAAATATTCCAGTAAGGAATTTTCTATAGTCCTTAAAATATTCTAGTAAGGAATTTTATAAAATATTTAAAATATTCCAGTAAGGAATTTTCAATAATCCTTAAATACTCTAGTAAGCAAATTTATAAAATATTTAAAATATTCCAGTAAGGAATTTTCTATAATCCTTAAAATTTTCTAGAAAGAATTTTCTAAAATATTTAAAATATTGCAGTAAGGAATTTTCTACACTCCTTAAAATATTCTAGTGAAAAATTTTCTATAGTCCTTAAAATATTCCAGTAAGGAATTTTCTATAGTCCTTAAAATATTCCAGTAAGGATTTTTTTTATTATCCATAAAATATTCTAGTAAGAAAATTTCTAAAATATTTAAAATATTCTAGTAAGGTATTTTAAATAGTCCTCAAAATATTCTAGTAAGCAATTTTCTATAGTCCTTAAAATACTCTAGTAAGCAATTTTCTAAAATATTTAAAATATTCTAATAAGGAATTTTCTACAGTCCTTAAAATATTCTAGTAAGCAATTATCTATAGACCTTAAAATATTCTAGTAAGGAATTTTCTATAATCCTTAAAATATTCTAGTAAGCAATTTTCTATAGTCCTTGCAATATTCTAGTAAGCAATTTTATAAAATATTTTATAAAATATTGCAGTAAGGAATTTTCAATAATCCTTAAAATTTTCTAGAAAGGAATTTTCTAAAATATTTTAAATATTGCAGTAAGGAATTTTACATAGTCCTTAAAATATTCTAGTAAGCAATTTTCTATAGTCCGTAAAATATTCTAGTAAGAAATTTTCTAAAATATTTAAATTATTCTAGTAAGGAATTTTCTATAGTACTTAAAATATTCTAGTAAGCAATTTTCTGTAGTCCTTAAAATATTCTATTAAGCAATTTTACAAAATATTTAAAATATTCCAGTAAGGAATTTTCAATAATCCTTAAATTTTCTAGAAAGAATTTACTAAAATATTTAAAGTATTGCAGTAAGGAATTTTCTAGACTCCTTAAAACATTCTAGTAAGGAATTTTCTATAGTCCTTAAAATATTCCAGTAAGGATTTTTTTATTATCCATAAAATATTCTAGGAAGAAAATTTCTAAAATATTTAAAATATTTTAGTAAGGTATTTTATATAGTCCTTAAAATATTCTAGTAAGCAATTTTCTATAGTCCTTAAAATACTCTAGTAAGCAATTTTCTAAAATATTTAAAATATTCTAATGAGGAATTTTCTATAGTCCTTAAAATATTCTAGTAAGGAATTTTCTATAGTCCTTAAAATAGTCTAGTAAGCAATTTTATAAAATATTTAAAATATTCGAGTAAGGAATTTTCAATAATCCTTAAAAAATTTTAGAAAGGAATTTTCTAAAATATTTAACGTATTGCAGTAAGGAATTTTCTAGACTCCTTAAAACATTCTAGTAAGGAATTTTCTATAGTCATTAAAATATTCCAGTAAGGATTTTTTTATTACCCATAAAATATTCTAGTAAGAAAATTTCTAAAATATTTAAAATATTCTAGTAAGCAATTTTCTATAATTGTTAATATATTCTAGTAAGTAATTTTCTATAGTCCTTAAAATATTCTAGTAAACAATTTTCTAAAATATTTAAAATATTCTAGTAAGGAATTTTATATTGTACATAAAATATACTTGTAAGGAATTTTCTATGATCCTTAAAATATTCTAATACGGAATTTTCTAGAGTCCTTAAATTATTCTAGTAAGGAATTTTCTACAGTCCGTAAAATAGTCTAGTAAGCAATTTTCTAAAATATTTAAAATATTGCAGTAAGGAATTTTCTAGACTCCTTAAAATATTCTAGTAAGCAATTTTCTAAAATATTTAAAATATTCTAGTAAGGAATTTTCTATAGTCCGTAAAATAGTCTAGTAAGCAGTTTTATAAAATATTTAAAATATTCCAGTAAGGAATTTTCAATAATCCTTAAATACTCTAGTAAGCAAATTTATAAAATATTTAAAATATTCCAGTAAGGAATTTTCTATAATCCTTAAAATTTTCTAGAAAGGAATTTTCTAAAATATTTAAAATATTGCAGTAAGGAATTTTCTACACTCCTTAAAATATTCTAGTGAAAAATTTTCTATAGTCCTTAAAATATTCCAGTAAGGATTTTTTTTATTATCCATAAAATATTCTAGGAAGAAAATTTCTAAAATATTTAAAATATTCTAGTAAGGTATTTTATATAGTCCTTAAAATATTCCAGTAATGATTTTTTTATTATCCATAAAATATTCTAGTAAGCAATTTTCTAAAATATTTAAAATATTCTAGTAAGGAATTTTATATTGTACATAAAATATACTTGTAAGGAATTTTCAATAATCCTTAAAATATTCTAGTAAGCAATTTTATATAGTCCTTAAAATATTCCAGTAAGGAATTTTCAATAATCCTTAATATTTTTTAGAAAGGAATTTTCTAAATATTTAAAATATTGCAGTAAGGAATTTTCTAGACTCCTTAAAATATTCTAGTAAGCAATTTTCTAAAATATTTAAAATATACTAGTAAGGAATTTTCTATAATCCTTAAAATATTCTAATAAGGAATTTTCTGTAATATTTAAAATATTGTAGTAAGGAATTTTCTAAAATATTTTAAATATTGAAGAACAGAATTTTTTATAATCCTTAAAATATTCTAGTAAGGAATTTTCTATAGTCCTTAAAATATTATAGTAATGAATTTTGTATAATCCTTAAAATATTCTAATAAGAAATTTTCTAGACTACTTAAAATATTCTAGTAAGGAATTTTCTATAGTCCTTAAAATATTCCAGTAAGGATTTTTTTATTATCCATAAAGTATTCTAGTAATCAAATTTCTAAAATATTTAAAATATTCTAGTAAGGAATTTTACATAGTCCTTAAAATATTCTAGTAAGCAATTTTCTAAAATATTTAAAATATTCCAGTAAGGAATTTTCACTAATCCTTAAAATTTTCTAGAAAGGAATTTTCAAAAATATTTAAAATATTGCAGTAAGGAATTTTCTAGACTCCTAAAAATATTCTAGTAAGGAATTTTCTATAGTCCTTAAAATATTCTAGTAAACAATTTTCTATAGTCCTTAAAATATTCCAGTAAGAAATGTTCTATAATCCATAAAATATTCTTTCTAGAATATTTTAAGGACTCTAGAAAATTCCTTACTGCAATTTTTTAAATATTTTAGAAAATTTCTTCTTAGAAAATTTTAAGGATTATTGAAAATTCTATACTGGAATATTTTAAATATATTATAAATTTGCTTACTAGAATATTTTAAGGACTATAGAAAATTCCTTACTAGAATATTTTAAATATTTTAGAAAATTCCTTACTAGAATATTTTAAAGACTCTAGAAAATTCCTTACTAGAATATTTTAAGAATGATAAAAAATCCATACTGGAATATTTTAAAGACTATAGAAAATTCCTTCCTAGAAAATTTTAAGGATTCTTGAAAATTCCTTACTGGTAATATTTTGTAAAATTGCTTACTAGAATATTTTAAGGACTATAGAAAATTACTTACTGGAATATTTTAAGGTCTATAGAAAATTGTTTACTAGAATATTTTAAGGATTAAGAAAATTGCTGACTAGAATAATTTAAGGACTCTAGAAAATTCCGTATTGGAATATTTTAAGGATTATAGAAAATTCCTTTCTAGAATATTTTAAGGATTATAGAAAATTGCTTACTAGAATATTTTAAGGACTATAGAAAATTGCTTACTAGAATATTTTAAGGACTATGTAAAATTACTTACTAGAATATTTTAAATATTTTAGAAATTTGCTTACTAGAATACTTTATGGATAATAAAAAAATTCTTACTGGAATATTTTAAGGTCTATAGAGAATTGTTTACTAGAATATTTTAAGGACTATAGAAAATTCCTTACTAGAATATTTTAAGGAGTCTGGAAAATTCATTACTGCAATTTTTTAAATATTTTAGAAAATTCCTTACTAGAAAATTTTAAGGATTATTGAAAATTCCTTACTGGAATATTTTAAATATTTTATAAAATTGCTTCCTAGACTATTTTAAGGACTATAGAAAATTCCTTACTAGAATAATTTAAGGTCTATAGATAATTGCTTACTAGAATATTTTAAGGACTATAGAAAATTCCTTATTAGAATATTTTAAATATTTTAGAAAATTGCTTACTAGATTATTTTAAGGACTATAGAAAATTGCTTACTAGAAGATTTTAAGGACTATATAAAATACCTTACTAGAATATTTTAAATATTTTAGAAATTTTCTTACTAGAATATTTTATGGATAATAAAAAAATCCTTACTGGAATATTTTAAGGACTATAGAAAATTCCTTACTAGAATATTTTAAATATTTTATAAAATTGCATCCTAGAATATTTTAAGGACTATAGAAAATTACTTACTAGAATATTTTAAGGACTCTGGAAAATTCTGTATTGGAATATTTTAAGGACTATAGAAAATTCCTTACTAGAATATTTTAAATATTTTAGAAAATTGCTTACTAGAATATTTTATGGATAATCAAAAAATCCTTACTGGAATATTATAAGGACTATTATAAGGAATATTAAAATTCCTCATTAGAGGAATATTCATTACTGGAATATTATAAGGAATATTATAAGGAATATTAAAATTCCTCATTAGAATATTTTAAGGATTATAGAAAATTCCTACTCGAATATTTTATGGATTATAGAATATTCCTTAATGGAATATTTTAAGGAGTATAAAAATTCCTTACTAGAATATTTTAAGGACTATAGAAAATGCCTTACTAGAATATTTTAAGGACTCTAGAAAATTCCTTATTAGAATATTTTAAGGACTCTCGAAAATTCCTTACTAGAATATTTTAAGGATTATAAAAAAAAAATCCATACTGGAATATTTTAAGGACTATAGAAAATTCCTTACTAGAATATTTTAAGGACTCTAGAAAATTCCTTATTAGAATATTTTAAGGACTCTAGAAAATTCCTTACTAGAATATTTTAAGGTTTATAAAAAAATTCCTTACTGCAATATTTTAAATATTTTAGAAAATTCCTACCTAGAAAATTTTAAGGATTATTTAAAATTCCTTACTGGAATATTTTAAATATTTTATAAAATTGCTTACTAGAATATTTTAAGGACTATAGAAAATTCCTTACTGGAATATTTTAAATATTTTATAAAATTGCTTACTAGAATATTTTAAAGAGTATAGAAAATTCCTTACAAGAATATTTTAAATATTTTAGAAAATTCCTTACTAGAAGATTTAAAGGACTATAGAAAATTGCTTAATAGAATATTTTAAGGAGTCGAGAAAATTCCTTACTGCAATATTATAAATATTTTAGAAAATTGCTTACTAGAATATTTTATGGATAATCAAAAAATCCTTACTGGAATATTTTAAGAAGCCTTGAAAATTCATTATTAGAATATTTTAAGGATTATAGAATATTCCTTAATGGAATATTTTAAGGACTCTAGAAAATTCCTTATTAGAATATTTTAAGGACTCTAGAAAATTCCTTACAAGAATATTTTAAATATTTTAGAAAATTGCTTACTAGAATATTTTAAGGACTATAGTAAATTCCTTACTGGAATATTTTAAGGATTATAAAGATTCCTTACTGGAATATTTTAAAGATTATAGAAAATTCCTTAGAAGAATATTTTAAATATTTTAGAAAATTCCTTACTAGACTATTTTAAGGACTCTAGAAAATTGCTTACTAGAATATTTTAAGAATGATAAAAAAAATCCATACTGGAATATTTTAAAGACTATAGAAAATTCCTTACTAGAATATTTTTAGGAGTCTTGAAAATTCCTTACTGCAATATTTTAAATATTTTAGAAAATTCCTTCCTAGAAAATTTTAAGGATTATTTAAAATTCCTTACTGGAATATTTTAAATATTTTATAAAATTGCTTACTAGAATATTTTAAGGACTATACAAAATTGTTTACTAGAATATTTTAAGGACTATAGAAATTTCCTTATTAGAATATTTTAAATATTTTAGAAAATTCCTTACTAGAATATTTTTAGGAGTCTTGAAAATTCCTTACTGCAATATTTTAAATATTTTAGAAAATTCCTTCCTAGAAAATTTTAAGGATTATTGAAAATTCCTTACTGGAATATTTTAAATATTTTATAAAATTGCTTTACTAGAATATTTTAAGGACTATAGAAAATTACTTAATAGAATATTTTAAGGACTATATAAAATTCCTAACTAGAATATTTTAAGGAGTCTAGAAAATTCCTTATTAGAATATTTTTAAGGATTATAAAAAATTCCTTTCAACAATATTTTAAATATTTTAGAAAATTCCTTAGTAGAATATTTTATTGAATATAGAAAATTCCTTACTAGAATATTTTAAGGAGTCTAGAAAATTCCCCATTAGAATATTTTAAGGATTATAGAAAATTCCTTACTCGAATATTTTATGGATTATAGAATATTCCTTAATGGAATAGTTTAAGGATTATAAAAATTCCTTACTAGAATATTTTAAGGACTATAGAAAATGCCTTACTAGAATATTTTAAGGACTCTAGAAAATTCCTGATTAGAATATTTTAAGGACTCTCGAAAATTCCTTACTAGAATATTTTAAGGATTATAAAAAAAAATCCATACTGGAATATTTTAAGGACTATAGAAAATTCCTTACTAGAATATTTTAAGGAGTCGAGAAAATTCCTTACTGCAATATTATAAATATTTTAGAAAATTGCTTACTAGAATATTTTATGGATAATCAAAAAATCCTTAGAAGAATATTTTAAATATTTTAGAAAATTCCTTACTAGAATATTTTAAGGACTCTAGAAATTTCTTTACTAGAGTATTTTAAATATTTTAGAAAATTGCTTACTAGAATATTTTAAGATCTATAGAAAATTCCTTAGTAGTATATTTTAAGGACTGTAGAAAATTCCTTACTAGAATATTTTAAGGATTATAAAAAATTCCTTACTAGAATATTTTATGGATTAGAGAAAATTCCTTAAAACAATATTTTATATATTTTAGAAAATTGCTTACTAGAATATTTTAAGGACTATATAAAATTGCTTACTAGAATATTTTAAGGACTATAGAAAATTCCTTTCTAGAATATTTTAAGGACTATAGAAAATTCCTTACTAAAATATTTTGTCTAGAAAATTCCTTACTTCAATATTTTAAATATTTTAGAAAATTCCTTCCTAGAAAATTTTAAGGATTATTGAAAATTCCTTACTGGAATATTTTAAATATTTTATAAAATTGCTTACTAGAATATTTTAAGGACTATAGAAAATTCCTTACTGGAATATTTTAAGGATTATAAAGATTCCTTACTGGAATATTTTAAAGAGTATAGAAAATTCCTTACAAGAATATTTTAAATATTTTAGAAAATTCCTTACTAGAAGATTTAAAGGACTATAGAAAATTGCTTAATAGAATATTTTAAGGAGTCTAGAAAATTCCTTATTAGAATATTTTAAGGATTATAAAAAATTCCTTACTAGAATAATTTATGGATTAGAGAAAATTCCTTACAACAATATTTTAAATATTTTGGAAAATTGCTTACTAGAATATTTTTTGGATAATCAAAAAATCCTTACTGGAATATTTTAAGGACTATAGAAAATTGCTTACTAGAATATTTTAAGGAATATAGATAATTCCTTACTAGAATATTTTAAGGAGTCTAGAATATTCATTACAAGTATATTTTAAATAATTTATTTAATATTCCTTACCAGAATATTTTAAGGATAATAAAAAATTCCTTATTGGAATATTCTAAATATTATAGAATATTCCTTACTTGAATTTTTTGAAGATTATAAAAACATTTATAATTTTCTAACATCCCGAAGTCACAGCATTAATGAATTTTTTAAGAATCCGAAGTATACTAGTAACAAATTTTCTAAATTCCCAAAAGTATACCAGTAAAGATTTTTCTAAGATCCTGAAGGTACTCCTGTAATTTATTTTCTAAGATCCCAAAGGTACACCAGTAAGGAATTTTGTATGATCCCGAAAGTATACCATTAAGTAATTTTCTATGATCCTGAAGGTACACCAGTAAGGAATTTTCTATGATCCCGCTGGTACACCAGTAAGGAATTTTCTATGATCCCGAAGGTACACCAGTAAGGAATTTTCTAGGATCCCGAAGGTTCACCAGTAAGGAATTTTCTATGATCCCGAAGGTTCACCAGTAAGGAATTTTCTATGATCCCGAAGGTTCACCAGTAAGGAATTTTCTATGATCCCGAAGGTTCACCAGTAAGGAATTTTCTAGGATCCCGAAGGTACACCAGTAAGGAATTTTCTAGGATCCCGAAGGTACACCAGTAAGGAATTTTCTATGATCCCGAAGGTTCACCAGTAAGGAATTTTCTAGGATCCCGAAGGTTCACCAGTAAGGAATTTTCTATGATCCCGAAGGTTCACCAGTAAGGAATTTTCTATGATCCCGAAGGTTCACCAGTAAGGAATTTTCTATGATCCCGAAGGTTCACCAGTAAGGAATTTTCTAGGATCCCGAAGGTACACCAGTAAGGAATTTTCTAGGATCCCGAAGGTACACCAGTAAGGAATTTTCTATGATCCCGAAGGTTCACCAGTAAGGAATTTTCTATGATCCCGAAGGTACACCTGTAAGGAATTTTCTAGGATCCCGAAGGTACACCAGTAAGGAATTTTCTAGGATCCCGAAGGTACACCAGTAAGGAATTTTCTATGATCCCGAAGGTACACCAGTAAGGAATTTTCTATGATCCCGAAGGTATAACAGTAAGGAATATAGTTCAGCACCTTAGATAGTGGCCATATATTTCTATAGGATCTGGACTTACGGAGGGATAACATTCAGCACCTTGTATAGAGGCCATATATTTATTTAGAATCTGGAATTATTTGGGAACAGGGTTCAGCACCTTGGATAGAGGCCATATATTTATACAGGATTGGGACATCTTTTGGGACAGAGTTCAGCACCTTGGATAGTGGCCATATATTTATATAGGATCTGGAATTATTTAGGGATAGGGTTCAGCACCTTGGATAGAGGCCATATATTTATATAGGATCTGGAGTTATTTAGGTTTAGGGTTCAGCACCTTGGATAGAGGCCATATATTTATATGGGATCTTATTTAGGGACAGAGTTCAGCACCTTGGATAGAGGCCATATATTTATATAGGATCTGGAGTTATTTAGGTTTAGGGTTCAGCACCTTGGATAGTGGCCATATATTTATACTGGATTGGGACATATTTAGGGACAGAGTTCAGCACCTTGGAT
>JANUYF010000013.1:690000-745000 GCA_026167975.1 Phrynosoma blainvillii
CTATCCATCCGTCCACCCATCTGTCCATCCATCCATCCATTTGTCCATCCATTCATCCATCTCTCGATTCATCCATCCATCCATCCATCCCTCTACCTATCCATCCATTCATCCATCCATCCATCCGTCTATCTGTCTAAACATCCATCTGTCCATCCACCTATCCATCCGTCCACCCATTCGTCCATAAATCCATCCATCCATTCATCCGTCCATCCATCCATCCATCCATCCATCCACTTATTCATCCGTCCATCCATTTGTCCATCCATTCATCCATCTCTCAGTTCATCCATCCATCCATCCATCTGTCCATCCACCTATCCATCCGTCTACCCATTTGTCCATAAATCCATCCATTCATCTGTCCATCCGTCCATCCGTCTGTCCGTCCATCCATCAGTCCATCCCTCTACCTATCCATCCATTCACCAATCCATCTGTCCATCCATCCATCCATTCCTCCATCCCTCCATCCATAACTGTATCCATCTATCTATCCATCCATTCCTCTATCTATCAATCCATCTATCCATCTATCTATCCATCCATTCCTCTATCTATCAATCCATCTATCCATCTATCTATCTATCTATCCATCTATCATCTGTCTATCATTTCTCTCTTTCTCTCTCTCCATCCATCCATCCATCCATCCATCATCTCTCTATTTGCTAAGGTCACCAGATATCCTTTAAAGTCAAGGGACATCCCTTATCTGATGTCCAGAATCCTTCTCCTTTATCAGACTGGACAGCTGACCCTTATTATTTAAAAAATAATGTCCTTTATTAACTTTTTTTTCCCCCACATTCATATAGACTTTTAATATAAAACCCCCACATTTTTATAGAACCCCATATTTAATACAGAACCCCATAAAAATCCCATATTTTAGGTTTCAGGGCCCTTCCTAAAAGACTCAGAAATCTGTGCAAAAATTGGACATTTCCCATAGACATCTATGGATGCTACCAGTCAGAACTGGGGATACTGGGCATTTCCCATAGACATCTATGGATGCTACCAGTCAGAACTGGGGATACTGGGTTGGGTGGTCCAAGGGTCCTTCAATGGTCAAGGTCCTGGGTTCAACCCTTAGAAGGACATTTCTATAGACATCTATGGATGCTACCAGTCAGAACTGGGGATACTGGGCATTTCCCATAGATATCTATGGATGCTACCAGTCAGAACTGGGGATACTGGGTTGGGTGGTCCAAGGGTCTCTGTGGAAGAGTGTCTCTGCAGTGAAAGTTTAGCTGGAGTTTCCTATTGCGATAAGAAAGTTGGGGTTTGTGGGACCCCCCAAAAAAGAGATAAGAAAGTATAGGTTTGTGGGACCCCCCAAAAAAATTGAGATAAGAAAGTAGGGGTTTGTGGGACCCCCAAAAAAATTGAGATAAGAAAGTAGGGGTTTGTGGGACCCCCAAAAAAGAGATAAGAAAGTATAGGTTTGTGGGACCCCCCAAAAAAATTGAGATAAGAAAGTAGGGGTTTGTGGGACCCCCAAAAAAATTGAGATAAGAAAGTAGGGGTTTGTGGGACCCCCAAAAAAATTGAGATAAGAAAGTAGGGGTTTGTGGGACCCCCAAAAAAGAGATAAGAAAGTATAGGTTTGTGGGACCCCCCAAAAAAATTGAGATAAGAAAGTAGGGGTTTGTGGGACCCCCCCAAAAAAATTGAGATAAGAAAGTAGGGGTTTGTGGGACCCCCCCAAAAAAATTGAGATAAGAAAGTAGGGGTTTGTGGGACCCCCAAAAAAGAGATAAGAAAGTATAGGTTTGTGGGACCCCCAAAAAAAATTGAGATAAGAAAGTAGGGGTTTGTGGGACCCCCCCAAAAAAATTGAGATAAGAAAGTAGGGGTTTGTGGGACCCCCCCAAAAAAAACTGAGATAAGAAAGTAGGGGTTTGTGGGACCCCCTAAAAAGGACACCCCTCTCCCTCTCCCCAGGCTGACACGTGTCTTTGGGCTCATTCACACGTCCACTCGTCTTTTTTCCTCCTAAAAAAAAGGGGGGAGTCGAAGAAGCCCCCCCTCCTCAAAATAAATGGGTGTTGGAAGGAGGAAGGACCCCCAAAATTGAAATATGGGGGGGGTTCCCTTACCTTCTTCTTGAAACAAAGGGAAGGGTTTAATAGAGGGTCTTTTAATTAATAGGGGAGTGGTCTTATCAAAGATCCCCCCCCAAAACCCCCAATTTATATCATCTATATAAGCAAAAGCCCCCCCCCCAAATTTTAATCCATTTTTGGGGGGCCTTACCTTGCAAATGCATCTCTGCTTGGCTTCCCAGGAGGAAGAGGAAGAGGAAGAGGAAGAGGAAGAATAAAGGGGAAGGGGAGGGGGGCAACATGTTGGGGAGGTGGTCCCTATGCCCCCCCAGCAGCCCCCCCCAAAATTTGGGATATTTTTGGGGCGTCGTCTGAAAGAGAGGAAGGAGGAAAAGGAGGAGAAGAGAGGAGCCTCCTTCTTCTTTCTTCTTCTTACCAAAGGAAAGGGAAGGGAGGGGGGAAGAGGAAGAGGAGGAGGGGAGGAGCTAGGGGAGGCCACGCCCCCCCAAATATAAGCAGGGAGGGAGGGGGGAAAGGAGGGAGAAAGACACGCAAGACAGCATTCACAAGTGACATTCCAAAAAGGAGGGAGGCTGGGTTGCTTTTCTGCCCTTCCTTCCACACTCCTCCTTTTCTTCCTTCTTTCTTTTCTTCCTTCCTTCCAGAGAGGAAGAGGAAGAGGAAGAATGAGGAGGATCAGAAGGGAAGGGGAGGAGGAAGAGGAGGAGGAAGAAGAGCATCCTCCTCTTCCTCCTCTCTGAAAGGAAGGAAGGAAGGAAGGAAGGAAGAAGGGAGGAGGAAGAAGAGGGAGATCAGAAGAGGAGGATGAGGAAGAAAAGGGGGATGAGGAAGATCAGGAGAAGAGGAGGAAGAGGAAGAAGAGGAGGATGAGGAAAAGGAGGAAAGAGAGGAAGATCGGGAGAAGAGGAGGATGAGGAAGAGGAGGAGAAGAGGAAAGATCAAGAGGAAGAAGAGGAGGAGGAGGAGGAAGAGGAAGATCAGGAGAAGAGCAGGCTGAGGAAGAGGAGGAAGAAGAAGAGGATGAGGAAAAGGAGGAAGAAGAGGAAGATCGGGAGAAGAGGAGGAAGAGGAAGAAGAGGGGGATGAGGAAAAGGAGGAAGAAGAGGAAGATTGTGAGAAGAGTAGGAAGAGGAAGAAGTGGAGGATGAGGAAGAGGAAGAGGAGGAGAAGAGGAAGAAGAGGAAGATCAGGAGAAGAGGAGGATGAGGAAGAAGAAGAGGATGAGGAAAAGGAGGAAGAAAAGGGAGATCAGGAGAAGAGGAGGAAGAGGAAGAAAAGGAGGAAGAGGAGGAAGAGGAAGAAAAGGAGGAAGAGGAAGAGGAGGAAGAAGAGGAAGATCAGGAGAAGAGGAGGAAGAGGAAGAAGAGGAGGATGAGGAAAAGGAGGAAAAAGAGGAAGATCGGGAGAAGAGGAGGATGAGGAAGAGGAGGAGAAGAGGAAGAAGAGAAAGATCAAGAGGAAGAAGAGGAGGAGGAGGAGGAAGAGGAAGGTCAGGAGAAGAGGAGGATGAGGAAGAGGAGGAAGAAGAAGAAGAGGATGAGGAAAAGGAGGAAGAAGAGGAAGATCGGGAGAAGAGGAGGATTGTGAGGAGGAGTAAGATGATGAGAAGAGGAGGAAGAGAAAGAAGAAGATGGGGAAGAAGAAGAGAAGAAGGAGATGAGGAAGAGGATGAGAAGGGAGGAAGAAGAGGCAGAGGATGAAGAGAAGGAGGAGGAGGAGGAGGAGGTCTTGCAAAGTCTTCTCCACTCAGGTCTTGCAAAGCGCATGCATTATTTGCAATCTGGGCATTAATTGTAGGGCCGGTTTTCCGCTCAGGTCTTGCAAAGCCGGTGCATTTTTGCAATCTGGGCCTTAAGTGTAGGACCAGGTCTTCTCTGCTCAGGTCTTGCAAAGCGCATGCATTATTTGCAATCTGGGCATTAACTGTAGGGCCAGTTTTCCGCTCAGGTCTTGCAAAGCGGATGCATTTTTGCAATCTGGGCCTTAAGTGTAGGACCAGGTCTTCTCTGCTCAGGTCTTGCAAAGCGCATGCATTATTTGCAATCTGGGCATTAACTGTAGGGCCAGTTTTCCGCTCAGGTCTTGCAAAGCCCGTGCATTTTTGCCATCCAACCCATTATTTTTGGCATCGCTTACCGCACACTCCGGTTGTGTTTGCCCTGCTGTCTAATAACGCAATATTACACTCTTGGAAATATCTCTCTTCTCCCTTCCATCTCTTAGAAAGCAATTATGCCAAATTTTTCGGTTGCCGGGGCAACAGTCATCACAAAGGCGAATGTCAGGTACAACCCAGGAGCGAAGAAAAAGGAGGAAAAGATGACAAGAGACGGAGATGGAGAAGAGAAGCCTACTAAGGATTCTCTCTGGGTTAAATTTAGCAGGAAATATGTGTATTTTCTGCTCAGTTTCCATAATCTGAGGGGATCCTGGTGACTTTGGGGGGTATTTTAGGCCCTAAAATCCTCAAAAGTGTGTGAAAATTCACCTTCAAGTCATTTTGGTGTGTCAATCTCCCTCGGCGGTCTCCCATCCAAGGGCTATCCAGGGCTGGCCCTGCTTAGCATTCAAGATCAAATGGGAATCTAGTGCTCTTTAGGGGCATTTAGGCCCTAAATCCTCCAAAGGGCGTGAATATGTGCCTTCAAGTCATTTTGGTGTGTCAATCTCCATCGGCGGTCTCCCATCCAAGGGCTATCCAGGGCCGGCCCTGCTTAGCATTCAAGATCAGATGGGAATCTAGTGCTCTTTAGGGGCATTTAGGCCCTAAATCCTCCAAAGGGTGTGAATATGTGCTTTCAAGTCATTTTGGTGTGTCAATCTCCGACGGTGGTCTCCCATCCAAGGGCTATCCAGGGCCGGCCCTGCTTAGCATCCAAAATAAGATGGGGATCTGGTGCATTTTGGTGTGTATTTAGGCCCTAAATCTTCCAAAGGGTGTGAATATATGCCTTCAAATCATTTTGATGCGTCAGTTTCTATTGGCGGTCTCCCATCCAAGGGCTATCCAGGGCTGACCCTGCTTAGTACTCAAGATCAGATGGGATTTTAACACCTTTTTGGGGTATCTAGGACCTAAATCCTCCAATGTTTTTGAGTATGTGCCTTCAAATCATTTTGATGCGTGAGTCTCCGTCGGCGGTCTCCCATCCAAGGGCTATCCAGGGCTGACCCTGCTTAGCATCCAAGATCAGATGGGAATCTGGTGCAATTTTTGGTGGCAATGCATCGAACGGCGCTGGGGACGGAAAAATCAAGGACGGAAAGATACAGCGTGTTCCCGCTGAGTATTGATTTTTCTGTCTCTATTCGTCCTTCTGTTTCATTGCTGCGTTCTTTCTTTCTTTCTTTCTTTCTTTTTCTCTGTCAGCGGAGAATAAAAAACTGACCCTCAATTAAAACTGACCCTCGATTTCCAATTAGGAAAAACTGAAATGCATAAATATCTGCTAGAAAAGCAAGGTTTACGCCAGAAAGGATTTTGTTGGGGGTTTAAAAAGGCCACAAAATGAATGCCAGCCCGCAGTGTGATGCGGCGGCGAAAAAGGCCAATACCAATACGACTTCAAAGATTAATCCTCGGCCGTCCCAATTTCTCACCTGCTTTTACAATGTCCCAGTTTTTCTCTATCCTCCTTCCTTTGTCCTCAGCTTCCTTCAAATGCTGCAAACTGAATTCAAAGATTAATCCTCTGACTTCCCACTTTCTCAGCTGCTTTTTTTTAAATGTCCCGGCTTTTCTCTATCCTCCTGCCTTTGCTCTCAGCTTCCTTTAATTGCTGCAAACTGAATTCAAAGATTAATCCTCTGACTTCCCACTTTCTCAGCTGCTTTTTAAAAAGTCCCAGTTTTTCTCTATCCTCCTTCCTTTGTCCTCAGCTTCCTTCAAATGCTGCAAACTGAATTCAAAGATTAATCCTCTGACTTCCCACTTTCTCAGCTGCTTTTTAAAATGTCCTGGCTTAAAGGAAAAGAAGGAAGGAAGGAAGGAGAGAAGGAAGGAAAGGAGGGAAAAGAGGGAGGGACTGAGGAACAGAGGGAGGGAAGGCAGGGAAAGGAAGGAAGGAATGAAACGTCTGAAGAGGAAAGGAAAGAGAGCAGAAAGGAAATAGGAAGGAAGAGAAGGCAGGGAAAGGAAGGATGGAAGGGAGGAGAGAAGGAAGGAAGGAACGGAAGGAAAAGAGGGAGGGAAGGAAGGAAGGAAGGAAGGAAGGAAAAACGGAGGGATGGAGGGAGGGAAAGCAGGGAAAGGAAGGAAGGAGAGAAGGAAGGAAGAGAAGGCAGGGAAAGGAAGTCTGGAAGGAAGGAAGGAAAAATAGGGAGGGATGGAGGGAGGGAAAGCAGGGAAAGGAAGGAAGGAGAGAAGGAAGGAAGAGAAGGCAGGGAAAGGAAGGAAGGAAGGAAGGAAGGAAGGAAGGAAGGAAGGAAAGAAGGAAGGAAGGGAAAAGAGGGAGGGAAGGCAGGGAAAGGAAGGAAGGAATGAAACGTCTGAAGAGGAAAGGAAAGAGAGCAGAAAGGAAATAGGAAGGAAGAGAAGGCAGGGAAAGGATGGATGGAAGGAAGGGAAAAGAGGGAGGGAGGGAAGGCAAGGAAAGGAAGGAAGGAGAGAAGGAAGAGAAGGCAGGGAAAGAAAGGATGGAAGGGAGGAGAGAAGGAAGGAAGGAAGGAAGGAAGGAAGGAAGGAAGGAAGGAAGGAAGGAAGGAAGGAAGGGAACGAAAAGAGGGAGGGAAGGAAAGGAAGGATAGAAGGAAGGAAAGAAAGAAAGAAAAAGAGTGAGGAAGGAAGGAAGGAAGGAAGGAAGGAAGGAAGGAAGGAAGGAAAAAGAGGGAGGGAAGGAAGGCAGGCAAGGGTAGGAAGGATAGAAGGAAGGAAAGAAAGAAAAAGAGGGAGGGAGGGAGGGAAGGAAGGAAGGAAGGAAGGAAGGAAGGAAGGAAGGAAGGGAAAAGAGGGAGGGAGGAAAGGAAGGGAGGGAGGGAGGAAGGAAGGAAGGAAGGGAAATCCTTCTTCTGATGCTCTTCTTCCAGCTGCAGAGAGAGAAAGCGCATCCAGGGAGGAAGGCCTTTGATGTCAGACTGATAAACAAAGATCAAAGCGATGGGGGGATTTGATAAAATGATAAACATGTCTCTCTCTCTCTCTCTGGAAAAGTCAGGTTCACTTTATTATATAGGATTTCCTGTTCTCTCCTGGGTCCTCCTGGGCCCTGGGGCCTCGGCTGCAGACTGGAGCCCCTCTGGGGAGGAGTACTACAGATCCCATGGGGAGGCAGCCCTCTGGGAGGGTTATATAGATAGAGTACCTTTGTCTGACAGGCTCAGGAGGAAAGGAAAGGAAAGGGAAGGAAGGAAGGAAGGAAGGAAGGAAGGAAGGAAGGAAGGAAGGAAGGAGAGGGTACAAAAGAAAGAAGGATAAAAGGAAAGAAGGAGGGAAGGAGGAAGGAAGGGTTAAAAGAAAGAGGGAGGGAAGAAGGAAGGAAGGAAGGTACAAAGGAAAGAAGGATAAAAGGAAAGAGGGAGGAAGGGAGGAAGGATTAAAAGAAAGAGGGAGGGAAGAAGGAAGGAAGGAAGGATAAAAGGAAAGAGGGAAGAAGGAAGGAAGGAAGGAAAGATTAAAAGAAAGGAGGGAAGAAGGAAAGCAGGATTAAAAGAAAGAGGGAGGGAAGAAGGAAAGCAGGATTAAAAGAAAGAGGGAGGGAAGAAGGAAAGCAGGATTAAAAGAAAGAGGGAGGGAAGAAGGAAGGAAGGAAGGAAGGAAGGATTAAAAGAAAGGAGGGAAGAAGGAAAGCAGGATTAAAAGAAAGAGGGAGGGAAGAAGGAAGGAAGGAAGGAAGGATAAACAAAATGAAGGAGGGAGGGAGGAAGGATAAATGGAAAGAAGGAGGGAGGAAGGAAGGAAGGATTAAAAGAAAGAGGGAGGGAAGAAGGAAGGAAAGTACAAAGGATGGAAGAAAGGATAAAAGGAAGGAAGGAAGGAGAGGGTACAAAGAAAGGAAGGATTAAAGGAAAGAGGGAGGGAGGAAGGTAGGTACAAAGAAAGTATGAAGGAGAAAAACATGAAAGGAAAGAGGGAAGAAGGAAGGAAGAAAGGAAGGTATGAAGGAGAGAACGATGAAAGGAAAGAGCGTGGAAGGAAGGAAGGCAGGAAGGAAGGAGAGAAAGAGAGAGATTGAGAAAGGAAGGAAGGAAGAAAAGGGGAAGAAGGTATGAAGGATGAAATGAAATGAAGGGAGAGGGAGGAAGAAGGTGGTAGAAAGGGAAGGACAAAAGAATAAAAGAAAAAGAAGGAAGGAAGGAAGGAAGGACAAAAGGACAGAGGAAGACCAGAGCAGGGCCTTGAGGCCCTTCCTTCCTTCCTTCCTTCCTTCTCTCCATCTTCCTTTTCCTTCTTTCCTTCTTTCCTTCCTTCCTTCCTTCTCTCTATCTTCCTTTTCCTTCTTTTCTTCTTTCCTTCTTTCCTTCCTTCCTTCCTTCCTTCCTTCCTGCAACCTGAGCAGAAAAACATCCTGCTCCGCCAGAAAAGTGGCCTAGATTTCGGTGTGTGCGCCTGGCAGCAGGTGTGTCCATCTGTCCATCCGTCCATCCGTCCACCTGTGATGGGGGTTGCCATGGCAACCTCAGGGCCGGTCCTCTCCATCTCCATCTCCAGCACTCCTTCCTTAAAAATGCAATCCCTGAAAATGCAAAAAAGGCAACCAAGCGCAGACCGACTCAAGCCGCCTTCTTTCGAAACCGCCTCCTTGATTATTAAAATCTGAAAAGTGTGTGTGTGTGTGGGGGGGATGTTCGTTGGTCACCCTTCTCTGGACACTGGTCAGTGACCTCCTTGCACTGGACACAGGGTTCCTCCAAGTGAGGTCTGACCAAAGCATCTAATATCTAAGACCCTTAGCTTTCTAAGTCATTCCTCACAAGAGTTGGTGGTCTCCAGACCTTTGGCCACCTTGGTCACCCTTCTCTGGACACTGGTCAGTGACCTCTTTGCACTGGACACAGGATTCCTCCAGGTGAGGTCTGACCAAAGCATCTAAGATCTAAGACTCTTAGCTTTCTAGGTTGTTCCTCATAAGTCTTGGTGGTCTCCAGACCTTTGGCCACCTTGGTCACCTTCCTCTGGACACTGGTCAGTGACCTCCTTGCACTGGACACAGGATTCCTCCAGGTGAGGTCTGACCAAAGCAGTTAGAATCTAAGTCAATTCCTCACAAGGCTTGGTGGTCTCCAGACCTTTGGCCATCTTGGTCACCTTCCTCTGGACACCTTCCAGCTGGTCAGTGACCTTATTGCACTGGACACAGGCTACCTCCGTCTGGGGTCTGACCAAAGCAGCAACAGAGCTCCCTCCATCTGCATTGAATCATCCCAGAATCGCATTGGCCCTTTTGGCCGCTGCATCACACCATGGGCTCACCTTTAGCCATCTTTTCGGCTGAGACCCTGAGACCTTAGCCTTGTAAGTCATTCCTCCTTAGGCCTAGTGGTCTCCAGGCCTTTGGCCATCTTGGTCACCCTCCTCCGGACACCTATTTTGCACCCTTATTTTGCAAAGAAGAGCAGAGTTTTCTGGCTTTGGCTTGTTCTCCTTTTGCCGCTACGCTTGGCTGAACTCTCTCCCGAAATCCTTTCCTTCATCCGCCCACATCTTCCACCGCAAGCCATCCCTAACGACGACGAAAGCGTTCAGCCGCGGCCCAATTAATTGCAAAGGCCTCTCTGCGGCTACAAATGAGCCCAGATTGACGGCTATCTTCTTCTTCGCAGAAACAAATGGGCATTTCTTCCATTTTCTGTTTGTTTGGCCTTTTTGGAAAGAAGGGTGGATTTAACGCGAATACGAATCGGTGAATTCAAAATTGCAATATAAGAGCTTCCACCTGACTTTAGGAAGACCGACCAAACTACCAAATTTATTCCTTCTCTTTTTCCCTTCCCTTCCCTTTCCCTCCTCCTTCCTTCCTTCCCTCCTTTTCTTTCTTCTTTCTTTCCTTCACTCTTTCCTTCCTTTCCTCCCACTCAATATCCCTTGTCCCTTCCTTCCTTCTTCCCTTCCTCCCTCCCTTCCTCCCTCCCTCCCTCCCCCTCTCCTTCCTTCGTTCCTTCGTTCTTTTGTTCCTTTGTTCACTCTTTCCTTCTTTCGTTCATTCATTCATTCGTTCCTTTCTTCCTTCTTCACTTCCTTCCTTCCTTCCTTCCCTCCTTCCTTCGTTCACTCCTTCCTTCTTTCCTCCCTCCCTCCCTTTCTCCCTCCATTCTTTCCCCTCTCCTTTCTTCCCCTCTCCTTCCTTCCTTCCTTCTTCCCTCCCTCCCTTCCCTTCCCTTCTTTCCTTCCTTCCTTCCTTCCTTCATTCATTCCTCCCTCCCTTCCTTCCTTCCTTCCTTCTTCCCTCCCTCCCTCCCTCCCCCTTCCCTTCCTTCCATCCATCCATCCATCCTTCTTTCCATCTTCCTTCCTCCTTCTCTCCTTCCTTCCATCCTTCCTTCTTTCCATCTTCCTTCCTCCTTTTCTCCTTCCTTCCTTCCATCCTTCCTTCTTTCCATCTTCCTTCCTCCTTCTCTCCTTCCTTCCTTTGTTCCTTCCTTCCTTCCTTCCTTCCTTCTTCCCTCCCTCCCTTCCCTTCTTTCCTTCCTTCCTTCCTTCCTTCCTTCGTTCCTTCCTTCGTTCCTTCCTTCCTCCCTCCCTTCCTTCCTTCCTTCCTTCTTCCCTCCCTCCCTCCCTCCCCCCTTCCCTTCCTTCCATCCATCCATCCATCCTTCTTTCCATCTTCCTTCCTCCTTCTCTCCTTCCTTCCATCCTTCCTTCTTTCCATCTTCCTTCCTCCTTCTCTCCTTCCTTCCTTTGTTCCTTCCTTCCTTCCTTCCTTCCTTCCTTCCATCCATCCATCCTTCCTTCCTTCCTTTGTTCCTTCCTTCCTTCCTTCCATCCATCCATTCTTCCTTCTTTCCATCTTCTCCCTCCCTCCTTCCTTCCCTTCCTTCTTTCCTTCCTTCCCTTTTCCTTCTTCCTTCCCCCAGTTTCTTTATCTTCGAATGCATTCTATCTTGAATGTAAACTAGTTCGTCTTAAAAAATTGATAATAATTACTTTATTTATTTATTTATTGTTAAGGATCTTTGCTTTGCAACCTTTCTAGAAATCTCGTCCTCATTAAAATCCCAAGAAGCAAGCAGAAGAAGAGGAAGAGGAAGAGACTCTAGGAAAGAAGGGCCTCATGCATCTTTCATCTTGTGTGGCGTGTATATGTGCTTTTAATTAAACGCCGTAATGCGTTTATTCTGTTGCGGTGAATAAAACATGACCAGGCTCTCTCTCGCTTTCCCTGACGACGTCCTGCGCCGCTTCCCCAGTTCTTTCTTTCTTGGAAAAATCGGACGCCAAAGTTTTGGCTTCCATTTACGGCGAAAGCGAATGGAGATGGAAGGGACTGCAATGCCCATCTGCCCCATGATGTCCCTTCAGATACCTCAAAGATGTCTCCTCTCAGTCTTCTCCAAGCTAAAGATACCCAACTCTTGGTGATGGAAGGGACTACAAGACCCATCTTCTCCATCTCCAAGCTCTTCTCTCCTCTTCCTTCCTTCCTTCTAGCTTATCCTTCTCTCCTTCCTTCCTTCCTTCCTTCCTTCCTTCCTTCCTTCCTTCTACTTTATCCTTCTTTCTTTCTTCCTTCCTTCCTTCCTTCTCCCTTATCCTTCTCTCCTTCCTTCCTTCCTTCCTTCTACCTTATCCTTCTCTCCTTCCTTCCTTCCTTCCTTCTACCTTATCCTTCTCCTTCCTTCCTTCCTTCCTTCCTTTTTTTCTACCTTATCCTTCTCTCCTTCCTTCCTTCCTTCTCCCTTATCCTTCTCTCCTTCCTTCCTTCCTTCCTTCTCCCTTATCCTTCTCTCCTTCCTTCCTTCTACCTTATCCTTCCTTCCTTCCTTCCTTCTCCTTCTCTCCTTCCTTCCTTCCTTCCTTCCTTCCTTCCTTCCTTCCTTCCTTTTTTTCTACCTTATCCTTCTCTCCTTCCTTCCTTCCTTCCTTCCTTCTCCCTTATCCTTCTCTCCTTCCTTCCTTCCTTCCTTCTACCTTATCCTTCTCTCCTTCCTTCCTTCCTTCCTTCCTTCCTTCCTTCCTTCTACCTTATCCTTCTCTCCTTCCTTCCTTCCTTCTACCTTATCCTTCTCTCCTTCCTTCCTTCCTTCTCTCCTTCCTTCCTTCCTTCCTTCCTTCCTTCCTTCCTTCCTTCTACCTTATCCTTCTCTCCTTCCTTCCTTCCTTCCTTCCTTCTACCTTATCCTTCTCTCCTTCCTTCCTTCCTTCTACCTTATCCTTCTCTCCTTCCTTCCTTCCTTCCTTCTACCTTATCCTTCTCTCCTTCCTTCCTTCTTTCCCTTCCCTTCCCTCCTTCCTTCCCTCCTTCCTTCCCTCCTTCCTTCCTCCCGAAAACCGCTTCCTCCATGACCCAGGGCCTTGAACCCTGACCACGCCTGTCTTGTTCTCCTCCTGGGAGCCTTTATTTTTAGCATTTTCGGAGCTAAAGGGGGGCCAGAGAGAGACAATTTGTCCTCCAAAATCCCATTGAAAGCCTCAGAACAAACTGTTTCGGAGAACTGCTGGAGTCCCTCCTCTTGCCTTGAATGCAGAGGCTTCGTGCTTCCCTCCCTTTCATGCATAAATCCTGAACATTCTTTATTTCCTTAGAAACACAGCATTGGAAGGGACCCTCAAAGGCCATTTAATCAAACCCTGCAAATTGGGAATTGGAAATTGGAAATTGCGAATTGCAAATTGCAAACTGCAAATTGCAAACTGCAAATTGGAAACTGGAAACTGCAAACTGCAAATTGGGAATTGGAAATTGGAAAGTGCAAATTGGAAACTGCAAACTGCAAATTGCAAACTGGGAAATGCAAATTGGGAATTGGAAACTGGGAATTGGGAATTTGGAATTGGAAACTGGAATCTGCAAATTGGAAACTGGAAACTGCAAATTGCAAGCTGGGAACTGCAAATTGGGAATTGGAAACTGGAAACTGGAAACTGTAAATTGGTAATTGGGAATTGGAAACTGCAAATTGGAAACTGCAAATTGGGAATTGGAAACTGGGAATTGGAAACTGGAAACTGCAAATTGCAAACTGGGAACTGCAAATTGGGAACTGGAAACTGGGAATTGGAAATTTGGAATTGGAAACTGGAATCTGCAAATTGGAAACTGGAAACTGCAAACTGCAAATTGGGAATTGGAAACTGGGAATTGGAAACTGGAAACTGGAAACTGTAAATTGGGAATTGGGAATTGGAAACTGGAAACTGCAAATTGCAAACTGGGAACTGCAAATTTCAAGCTGGGAACTGCAAATTGGGAATTGGAAACTGGAAACTGTAAATTGGTAATTGGGAATTGAAAAATGGAAACTGCAAATTGCAAACTGGGAACTGCAAATTGGGAATTGGGAATTGGAAACTGGAAACAGCAAATTGGGAATTGCAAACTGGAAACTGCAAATTGGGAATTGGAAACTGGAAACTGCAAGGGTTAAGCGTGCAAAATCTAGGCCCAACCACATCCAAAAATGGAAACCGCTGTAGATGAAGACCGGCTCGTTAATAGTGTTAATTAGGAATTTGGCAGGCGATGGGAATTGGCATGCAGTTGTTAAAGACATATATTTCTTTTTCCATCCAGTTTAACGAAGTGATGTTTCTGCATTCCTGGGTTGGATTTAATGCCCCGAAGGTGGGATCAGAAAGGAAGTGGATAATGGATGAGACAATTAATTTTTTTCTTGCTGACGAATACACGTTCGTTAGCGTCCCAGTCTCTGGAGCAGCAGATGAGCTCCATCTTCCGATATCTAAAAATGGCCAAACCGTATATCCCTTCTCCACCTTATTTTCTCCAAGCTAAAGCCAACCAACTCCATAACCCATTATCCACAGGGGCTTGGAGGTTTCCAGCTCCTTTTCTCCATCTTGGTCACCTTTCTCAAGAACTTCTTCCTAATATTTAGGCTTCATGGCTTCATGTTCTTTACTTCCAGGAAGTTGCTTCTGCAAGTTTAGGAGGAGTCCATTTTATTGTGATTTGCAATGTTGCAATTTTGCAATGTTGCAATTTTTGAAATTTTCAAATTTGCAATGTTGCAATTTTTGCAATTTTTCAAATTTGCAATTTTTCAAATTCGCAATTTTGCAATTTTGCAAATTTGAAAATTTGCAATTTTGCAAATTTGAAAATTTGCAATTTGCACGTTGCAATTCCAAACTCCCAGTTTGCAATTACCAGTTCCCAATTTCCAATTTCCAATTCTCAGTTCCCAGCTCCCAGTTTCCAATATCCAGTATCCAATATCCAATTTTAATTTCCAATTTGCGGTTTCTGGTTTGCAATTTGCAGTTTGCAATTTGCAATTCCCAGTTCCAAATTTCCAATTCTCAGTTCCCAGTTCCCAATTCCCAGTATCCAATATCCAATTTCAATTTCCAATTTCCAGGCTCCAATTTCCAATTCTCAATATCCAGTATCCAATATCTAATTTCAATTTCCAATTTGCAGTTTCCAGTTTCCAGTTTGAAATTTGCTATTCCCAGTTTCTAATTCCCGATTCCCAATGTCCAGTATCCAATTTCAATTTCCAATTTCCAGTTCCCAACTTCTAATTTCCCAGTTCCCAATGTCCAGTATCCAATATCCAATATTCAATTTCAATTTCCAATTTGTAGTTTCCAATTTGCAATTTCCAGTTTGCAAATATTCCAAAATTTGTATGAAACATAAACTGAATTTTGCATTTTTGAATTCAGTCCCGTATTCCAAGATTCCTCCTTAAATATATGCAAATATTCCAAAATTTGTATGAAACATAAACTGAATTTTGCATTTTGAATTCAGTCCCATATTCCAAGATTCCTCATTAATTATATGCAAATATTCCAAAATTTATATGAATATGGTTTGAGTGTTGGACTGGGACTCCATTCATTCATTACTCCATTCATTCGTTCATTCATTCATTCATTCATTCTTTTCTTCTTGTCTTACCTTTAAAAGTGGAAATTTGCAACCGATGCAACACAACCCTTTCGTGCGCCGTACAAAATAGAGACACAAAAACTACACATCCCTCTAAATCTGAATGCTTTTCCTATTAAAAATTTGGAATTTGAAAATTTCTTTTTTAAAAATTGCACAATTTTTTTTAATCCCGAAAGAAAGAACGAAAGAAAGAAAGAAAGAAAGAAAGAAAGAAGAGTCAAAGCAAAGCAAAGCAGCGGAAGGTTTTTTTTTATTTCGTAGAAATCGAAGAGAGTTTCCTGAAACTATATCTCTCTCTCTCTGTCACATATACGCAAGTATTTATTTGCACACACACACACAAGGTTGTGCTTTTTTTTTTTTTTGGGTTACCAACACAATTTTGGAATTTTTTTGGAGGAAAAGGAACATCTCCGCGAAGGAACGACGCTCGGAGGAACAATTCGCCTGTTGAGGATATTTATTTTCCTGGAGGGAAGAAATAGAGAGAGAGAGAGAGAGAGACAAGGTAAAAACAAAAACAAAAAAATCGGTGGTGAACTATAAATCCCAAAGGACCATATCTCCCTATATATGAGATATCTTCTGAGGAGACCCTTCTTCTCTCCATCCCACCAACCTCAGAAGGACTAGGAACCCAAGGAAGAACATGGCCTCCTCCCAGGATGTCTAGAACTTCCTCCTTGCTTGGAGAACTATGTCTCCCCATATGGGTCTCTCCATGCCTTGGGAATCTTCTATGGAGGTCCCTCTCTCTCAGAGGGACATCTGGTGGGAACCCAAGGGAGGACACGGCCTCCTCCCAGGATGTCTAGAACTTCCTCCTTGATTGGAGAACTATGTCTCCCCATATGGGTCTCCTCATGTCTTGGGAATCTTCTGTGGAGGTCCCTCTCTCCGTCCCACCAACCTCAGAGGGATATCTGATGGGAACCCAAGGGAGAACATATCCTCCACCCAGGATGTCTAGAACTTCCTCCTTGCTTGGAGAACTATATCTCCCCATATGGGTCTCCCAATATATTGGGAATCTTCTGTCCCCATCCTCCTCCTCCTCCCATCCTTAATATTACTATTTCCATTACCTTACTCTTTCCCTAGATATTTCATCATGATACTGTTGACATCATCTTCCTTCCCTTCCGCCTCCGACCGCCGGTCATCCTTCACGCCTTCTCCGGCCGCTTTCTGGACGCACCCTTCCCCTTCCGGCCGCTGGACCTTCGGACGACTCTTGATGCTGTCGGCGCTTTTGAAGGAGACGACCGACCCGGAAGAGGAAGAAGAATCGGAGAAGTTCCCGGGGTCGTCTTTGGTTCTCGCGCCGGGGGACAAAACGGTCTTGATCTCGGAGAGGAAAGTGCGTTCCGGAGCAACCTGGTCTTCGAACCGGACGCTCATCGGACGCTGACCTTCCCTCCTCTCTCTTGGACATTTGGACAAACTGCTGGCGGACTGGGCTTTCCGGATGGCTGGCGGGAAATCGTCCGCCTCGGCGCCCGTTTTCCTCTCGTAGCTCAGCGTCGGTATTTTCCAAGAAAGGGGATCAAGGGCGTTCCGGTCCCCTAAACCGCTGCTGAATCTCTTGCTCTGGAACACCAAAGGTTCGCCCCCCAATTCGCTATCCGCCGTTTCTTCCAAGGACGTCTCCAGAGAACTCCTCCACGGCTTCACCTTGGAGGAACCCAACGTTTCGAGTTTCGAGAAAGGATCATCCGAGTCCTGGACGAGCGAGTCGTACGAGCCGAACTTGGAGACCTTTTTCAGGGCCGGACGCACGGCGTTCTCCGACAACACGCTCCTCAAGCTGGAGGAGCGGACCAAACCGGTCCTGGCGCCGTCGGCAAACTCGCCGAGGTTCGTCGGGAAGTCTTCGTCCTCGTCGTCCTCCTTCAGAGACCGGCGCCTCCTCAGCGAAGACGCCCCGGCCGTTTGGTAAATGGGTAAAGACGAGACGTCGTCCGGTTCTTTGTCTTTCAACCTTTTCCTCCGTAGTTCTTCCACGTATTCCGAAAGAGCGGAAGACGAGCGCGGGAACTTGTCTTCGGACGAAGGAGATGCTCTCCGCGCCATGGATGAAGATGAAGAAGCTGGAGACGCATCTTCCATAGATGTCGGAGAGGTGAACCTTCTCATTATGGATGAAGATGAAGGACCTGGAGACGTATCTTCCATAGAAGCTGGAGAAACGAATCTTCTTATTATGGATGAAGAACCCGGAGATGTATCTCCCATAGAAATTGGAGAAACAACCCTTCTCATTATGGATGAAGATGAACCCGGAGATGCATCTTCCATAAATGTTGAAGAGGAGGACCTTCTCACTACGGATGGAGACACGGGTCCGACTTTGGAGGTGGATTCGAACTCATCATTGGAAACTCCTTGTCTCTGAGCCCTGAAAGGAGGGCTTTCCATTTTGTCGTTCTTCCTATATTGTCTTCTCCTTGCGTCCGATGGAGGAACAGACTCCTGGATTCGTTCTTGATCTTTACTGACCCTGAAAACAAAAATCAGGGTATTAAATTGGGACAACCCAGAATGGCAAATTGGGACAGCCCTGAACGGCAGCCATTTTGACCCAGGTATTAAATTGGGACAACCCAGAACGGCAGCCATTTTGATTTGGGTATTAAATTGGGACAACCCAGAACAGCAGCCATTTTAACCCGGGTGTTAAATTGGGACAACCCTGAACAGCAGCCATTTTGACCTGGTTATTAAATTGGGACAACCCGGAACGGCAAATTGGGACAACCCAGAATGGCAGCCATTTTGATTTGGGTATTAAATTGGGACAACCCAGAACAGCAGCCATTTTAACCCAGGTATTAAATTGGGACAACCCAGAACGGAAGCCATTTTGACCTGGGTATTAAATTGAGACAACCCAGAACGGCAAATTGGGACAACCCAGAATGGCAGCCATTTTGATTTGGGTATTAAATTGGGACAACCCGGAACAGCAGCCATTTTAACCCAGGTATTAAATTAGGATAACCTGGAAAGCCATTTTGATTTGGGTATTAAATTGGGACAACCCGGAACAGCAGCCATTTTAACCCAGGTATTAAATTAGGATAACCTGGAAAGCCATTTTGATTTGGGTATTAAATTGGGACAACCTGGAACAGCAAATTGGGACAACCCAGAATGGCAGCCATTTTGATCCAGGTATTAAATTGGGACAACCCGGAACGGCAGCCATTTTGATCCGGGTATTAAATTGGGACAACCCGGAATGGCAGCCATTTTGTTCCGGGGATTAAATTGGGACAACCCGGAACGGCAGCCATTTTGATTCGAGTATTAATTGGAAGATTTAAATGTAATATTTACATTAATTGTAATATTTACATTAAATATATGCCTTGGGTGTGTTTGTGGAATGTAATTTGTGAAGCTTGTTAAGCTAATTGCAAATGGCTGAAATATTTATTTGCAAAATTTTAAAGTCTTCAGCACAATATATTCCCCTGTTATTTTTATTATTTCTATTATTATTTACCTATATCCCACATTCCCCCCTCCCTAAAAAAGTAGCTTGTTGTGTTGCTATAAAATGCCTTAAATTGTGGGTCTGTGTTGTGTTGTGTTTCATTTATTTAGGAGGTTCTAGAGAAAGCGTACTTCCGGACCGAAATTAGCAACAACAACAAAAGTCAAATCCTTATTGTGTGTTTTGCACCAAGGTTGTGTTTAAATCGCACACCCCCGAACTCTCTGCAAAGAAAGCAAATTGCACAATTATACTTGTGTGGGATTTGCGCACCTACGCAGGAATACAAAACATTTCTTTGCATTTCTCGGTTGCTAGAGATTTAAGCCTTGGCGACAATTCAACCTGGAGAAAGGACACTGTTGTGGTTGTTGTTGTGGTTGTTGTTGCTATAGCAACAACTGGTTTTTGTTTTTCCACCAAATATGCCGGACACACGCGCACACACACACACACACACACACATATATGCTGGAACGAAACCTCACAACAAGCGGGGAAATGTGTTAAAAACGCTGGGAATCTTCCATTGTGGGTCACATTGCAAGGCAAGAGTTTGTGCACCACTTGCGGATGTTGCATTGAACGGCAACACACAAATGGAACACACAAATGTGCAATTGGAAATATATATAATGCACAACTGGATGTGCGACTAAATGTGCGCAGCTGGATGTGCCATTAAATGTACACAACTGGATGTGAAACTGGGTGTGCAATCAAATGTACGCAACTGGGTGTGCGATTAAATGTGAACAAGACATGCAATTAAATGTGCACAACTGGAGGACTCTCATGGATCTTTGGAAGGAAGGAAGGAAGGAAGGAAGGAAGGAAGGACTCTCATGGACCTTTGGAAGAAGGAAGGAAGGAAGGAAGGAAGGAAGGAAGGAAGGAAGGAGGAAGGAAAGAAGGAAGGAAGGACTCTCATGGACCTTTGGAGGAAGGAAGGAAGGAAGGAAGGAAGGAAGGAAGGAAGGAAGGAAGGACTCTCATGGACCTTTGGATGAAGGAAGGAAGAAAGGAAGGAGGAAGGAAAGAAGGAAGGAAGGAAGGAAGGACTCCCGTGGACCTTTGAAAGAAGGAAGGAAGGAAGGAAGGAAGGAAGGAAGGAAGGACTCTCATGGACCTTTGGAAGAAGGAAGGAAGGAAGGAAGGAAGGAAGGAAGGACTCTCATGGACCTTTGGAGGAAGGAAGGAAGGAAGGAAGGAAGGAAGGAAGGAAGGAAGGAAGGAAGGACTCTCATGGACCTTTGGAAGAAGGAAGGAAGGAAGGAAGGAAGGAAGGACTCTCATGGACCTTTGGAGGAAGGAAGGAAGGAAGGAAGGAAGGAAGGAAGGAAGGAAGGACTCATGGACCTTTGAAAGAAGGAAGGAAGGAAGGAAGGAAGGAAGGAAGGAAGGAAGGACTCTCATGGACCTTTGGAGGAAGGAAGGAAGGAAGGAAGGAAGGAAGGAAGGAAGGAAGGACTCATGGACCTTTGAAAGAAGGAAGGAAGGAAGGAAGGAAGGAAGGAAGGAAGGAAGGACTCTCATTGACCTTGGAAGGAAGGAAGGAAGGAAGGAAGGAAGGAAGGAAGGAAGGATAAGGTATAAGGAAAGAAGGAAGGACTCATGGACCTTTGGAAGAAGGAAGGAAGGAAGGAAGGAAGGAAGGAAGGATAAGGTATAAGGAAAGAAGGAAGGACTCATGGACCTTTGGAAGATGGAAGGAAGGAAGGAAGGAAGGAAGGAAGGAAGGGGGAAGATGTAGACAAGAAGAGGAAGAGGAGGCAGTAATAAAAGAGAAGAAAGAAGAGAAAAAGAGGGGAAAGAAGTGGAAGGAGGAGGAGAGAAGAGAGAGGAAGGAAGGAAGGAAGGAAGGAAGGAAGGAAGGAAGGAAGAGAAGAATAGGTTCTGGCCCTGGCTCTGGTCTGCTCCCATTCAAGGAGAGATATTATGGCATAAATCTGTTTTTTCCAGGAACATAAGCATAATCAGCCTAATTGCTGTGTAATCGTCGCTAATTACTGTTGTATGTCATTTGCTGGGGTGCCCAATGCACACACACACACACACACACACACACACACACACACCAGCCATCCCTCCTCCTCCTCCTCCTCCTCCTCCTCCTCTTTGCCAAAATTAAGATTCTCCAATTAGGCTTTGGCTTGCGCTTATTTAAGAAAGAAAAAAAGGGAGAGAGAGATCGGAAGGAAGGAAGGAAGGAAGGAAGGAAGGAAGGAAGGAGAGAAGAAAGTAGAAGGAAGGAAGGAGTGTAGGAAGGAGAGAAAGAAGGAAGGGCAGAAGGGTAGAGAGGAAGGAAGGAAGGAAGGAAGGAAGGAAGGAAGGGGGAGAGAAGAAAGGAAGAGGAGTAGGATAGAGAGGAAGGAAGGAAGGAAGGAAGGAAGGAAGGAAGGAAGGAAGGGAGGGAGGGAGGGAGGAAGGAAGGAAGATGAAAGGAAGGAGGGAAAGAGTGTGGGAGTAAGAGAAGGAAGGAAGGGGAGAAGAATAGAGAGGAAGGAAGGAACGTGAAAGGAAGGAGGGAAAGAGTGTGGGAGGAAGAGAGGGAAAGAAGGGGAAAAGGATAGAGAGGAAGGAAGGAAGGAGTGTGGGAGGGAGGGAGGGAGGGAGGGAGGGAGGGAAGGAAGGAAGGAAGGAAAGAAGGAAAGAGAGAAGAAAGGAAGTAGGGAAGGAGTGTTGGAGGAAGAGAAGGAAGGAAGGGGAGAAGAATAGAGAGGAAGGAAGCAAGGAAGGAGTGTTGGAGAGGGAGGAGGATAGAAAAGAAGGAAGGAAGGAGTGTGGGAGGAGGAGAAGAAAGGAAGAAGAGAAGGAAGGAAGGAAGGAGTGTGGGAGGAAGAGAAGCAAGGAAGGAAGGAGATGGTAGAAGCAAAGAAAGAAGGAGAGAAGAGGGAGGGAAGGAAGGAAGGAAGGAAGGAAGGAAGGAAGGAAGGAAGGAGGGATGTTGGATGGAACTACATTATTCATTATTCCCACAATGTAGACGCAGGCCTTCCTGGCTTCCTTCGGAGGCTAGAGGTTGCGAATCTCCTTCTAGGAAAGACACACAAAAGACACACACAACAACCACAACCCAGGCAAAAGTTGTTTCACCGACGGAGAGATTAGTTATGGAGTAACGTTTCTGCACAATGGGGTAACTTCCTGAGTAACTTAACTACTTTTGTGAGTAACTGGATAACTTTTTGAGTAACTAATTACTTTTCTTTGTAGAAGATGCCGGCGTGCTACTTACCTCAGGCTGTGGTTGCTCCGGGTGTCGAGGGACGGCCTGGCGAGGATTCTGGCCAAACTGCTGCCCGGCGGGGATGACCATCCCGATCCCACCCAGGAGGCGACGCTCCCGTCCGGAGCCAGGTTCAAGCTCACGGTGGACGGCAGGCTCAGCTGGCTCTCCCTGCGGAGCGGGAACAAAGACAGGTGAGAAACGCACCCTCCCCTTGCACCATTTTGTAGACCAATCAATTAATTAAGGATTTCTTAGCTCACTAGTGAGGTGAGTTCGAGCCTTGGGTCTTTCTTGGCTGGTCAGTTGTCCAGCTACTTGGCTAGCCAACTGGTTGTTTGGTGAGAATTAGTGATGCAGTGACTTAGTGAATTAAGGAGTTATTGACTTAGTGACTCAGTGAATTAGTGAGTTGGTGACCTAGTGAGTTAGTGACTTAGTGACTCAGTGAAATAGTGAGTTAGTGACTAAGTGATCTAGTGAGTTATTGAGTTAGTGAGCCAGTGACTTAGTAAATTAGTGAGTTAATGAGTTAGTGAATTAGTGAGTCCGTGACTTAGGGCCTAAGCAGACTGCCAGAAATAGTGCACATTAAATTGAGGCACTGCCCTGGCTCAGTGCTAGGGAATCATGGGAACTGTAATTTATTGTGGCACCAGAGCTCTCTGACAGAGAAGGCTCAATGTCCCAGAAAAAAAATACAGTTCCCATGATTCCCTAGCACTGAGCCAGGGCAGTGCCTCAATTTAATGTGCACTATTTCTGGCAGTCTGCTTAGGCCTTTAGTGAGTTATTTAATTAGTGAATTAGTGAGTCACTGAGTTAGTGAATTTGTGAGTCAGAGTGAGTGTTATTGAGTTCGTGAATTAGTGAGTCAGAGTGAGTTGGTGAGTTATTGAGTTAGTGAAATAGTGAGTCATTGAGTTAGTGAATTTGTGAGTCAGAGTGAGTTAGTGAGTCATTGAGTTAATGAATTAGTGAGTCAGTGACATAGTGAATTATTCAGTTAGTGAATTTATGAGTTAGTAAGTTAATGAATTAGTGCAGCAGTGACTTAGTGAGTTAATGAGTTATTAGTGATTCAATGCGTTGCATTGCATTTGGGGCAGGTTGGTGTCAACTGAGTGCACACACAAGCCAAGGGTTCAAACTCACGTGTCTTGTCTGGAGGTCAATGATTCCCTGGCTGTCTGGACACTGTCAAGGGAAAGGCAGAAAGAGATAATTGGTCAGGCTTGACCAGTGCAGAAAATGGTACTATGACTTTGGGGAGAAAAGGACCTTGGGGTTAAGGCATGTGCAAGGAGTGTGGTGCTGCAGCAAACAAGGCAAATATACCATCCTATCCTAAATTCAGAGAAACATTGTCTGAGATGCAATGTCCAAGAAGACTGAAACGTTCAGCAACTGGGTTTTGCATATTTCCATTCCTAATGTCCGCGATAAATTGACCTCAAACCGGACATTAGGAATGGGAATGTGCAAAACCCAGTTGAGGAACATTTTGGTCTTCTTGGACATTGCATCTTGGACAGCATAGAAACTACATTTTTCTGAATTCAGACTAAGATGGTATATTTGCCTTGTTTGCTGCTGCACCACACTCCTTGCTCATGCTTTATTCAGTATCCACCATAATCCTAGATGCAATGTCCAAGAAGACCTTTTCATTTCTGCATAAAGCGAATACAGGGGTGTATTTGAACCCAGATCCAACAAAAAAAAAACCCCATGTAATTAAAGTCCCTGATTGCAACTGGAGCATCCACACACATGCCCAAGATCTCTCCATCCATGCTGGACGAAAGTCCGAACTGTTCAAAGTCCCAATTTTTTTAATTTTAATTTTAATTTTTTTTTCTGGAAAATCCCAAAGTATGCAAATAGGGAGAATTTTTTAGGGGAGGAAGATGCTCGAACCTTGCAAATTTATCTTGGATCCATACCTCTCTGTGTCGCTTTCATCGCTCGACTGGACTTCCTCGAGAGCAGCTTGCAAATCGGCAATGCGCCGGATCGAAGTTTCCAAATCTGCTTGCAAAGTTTGCCTCACCGCAGATAATTCATCCACTTGCTTCTCCTTGGAAAGAAAAAAAAGAAACCAAGTGAGAAATATTATATTTTTGTTGCATGCATTCCAACAAATATTATAGTTATTATTAATGGACATTAATGGGGACATTAAGAATGGGAACATGCAAAACCCAGTTGTGCAACAATTCAGTCTCCCTTGGAAGTAATATTAATATATATTCCTTGGGGTCCCTTCCATCTCTAGGATCCTATGTATTCCTCCATAGCAGAAGAAGAGGGTTGGACTGGATGGCCTTGGGGGTCCCTTCCAACTCTAGGATCCTATGTATTCCTCCATGGCAGAAGAAGAGGGTTGGACTGGATGGCCCTTAGGGGTCCCTTCCAACTCTAAGATCCTATGTATTCCTCCATGGCAGAAGAAGGGGGTTGGACTGGATGGCCCTTGGGGGTCCCTTCCAACTCTAGGGTCCTATGTATTCCTCCATGGCAGAAGAAGAGGGTTGGACTGGATGGCCCTTGGGGGTCCCTTATAACTCTAGGATCCTATGTATTCCCCCATGGCAGAAGAAGGGGGTTGGACTGGATGGCCCTTGGGGGTCCCTTCCAACTCTAGGGTCCTATGTATTCCTCCATGGCAGAAGAAGAGGGTTGGACTGGATGGCCCTTGGGGGTCCCTTCCAACTCTAGGATCCTATGTCTTCCTCCATGGCAGAAGAAGAGGGTTGGACTGGATGGCCCTTGGGGGTCCCTTCCAACTCTAGGATCCTATGTATTCCCCCATGGCAGAAGAAGAGGGTTGGACTGGATGGCCCTTGGGGGCCCCTTCCATCTCTAGGATCCTATGTATTCCTCCATGGCAGAAGAAGAGGGTTGGACTGGATGGCCCTTGGGGGCCCCTTCCATCTCTAGGATCCTATGTATTCCTCCATGGCAGATGAAGAGGGTTGGACTGGATGGCCTTGGGGGTCCCTTCCAACTCTAGGATCCTATGTATTCCTCCATAGCAGAAGAAGAGGGTTGGACTGGATGGCCTTGGGGGTCCCTTCCATCTCTAGGATCCTATGTATTCCTCCATGGCAGAAGAAGAGGGTTGGACTGGATGGCCCTTGGGGGCCCCTTCCATCTCTAGGATCCTATGTATTCCTCCATGGCAGAAGAAGAGGGTTGGACTGGATGGCCCTTGGGGGTCCCTTCCAACTCTGGGATCCCATGTATTTCTCCATGGCAGAGGAAGAGGGAGAGTTAAAATTTTATGAATAACCGACACCTTTGAGGAAAGCCTGGCCCGATTTATTCTGGCACGGAAAGACTACATCTCCCAAGGGGGGGGGGGAGGAGAGTACAAAATAACATTGCAGTTGGCGTAATTGTCAATTTGTAAAACAGGAATCAGGAAGGCGAAGAAGAACCTTATTGATTTGGAATAAACTCGGCCTCTTCCAACCCTCCTTTTTTTTTTTTAATCAAAACAGCTATTAAAAGCCATCCTATCCTCCCCTCTCTTTCCTTCTTCAACCGAGAGGCGAAGTTCTGACTCCATTCGTCACCGCCGTTTCCTTTTATCCTCCTGACATCTCAGAAAATCCGCCTGCCAAAAAGGATGAGGCAGAATTCCCACCCGCCTCCTCTCAACCTTCGGAGCCAGATGATTTATTCGGATTTTATTGCACAAGCCAAAAAGAACCGATGCAAGGAGTGCTTTTCTTAATTAATTAAAGAGGGGGAAGGGAAAGAATCTAGCGACACTATACATCACCTCGAGTCCAGTTCAAGGACATTGGCTGGCTGGAAGGTGTCCAGAGGAGGGTGACCAAGATGGCCAAAGGTCTGGAGACCACCAAGGCTTATGAAGAATGACTTAGAAAGCTAAGAGTCTTAGATCTTAGCTGCTTTGGACAGACCTCACTTGGAGGAATCCTGTGTCCAGTGCAAGGAGGTCACTGACCAGTGTCCAGAGAAGGGTGACCAAGATGGTGAATGGTCTGGAGACAACCAACTCTTGTGAGGAATGACTTAGAAAGCTAAGGGTCTTAGATCTTAGGTGCTTCGGTCAGACTTCACCTGAAGGAATCCTGTGTCCAGTGCAAGGAGGTCATTGACCAGTGTCCAGAGAAGGGTGACCAAGACGGCCAAAGCTCTGGAGACCACTAACCCTTGTGAGGAATGACTTAGAAAGCTAATGGTCTTAGATGGTTTGGCCAGGTCTTACTTGGAAGAATCCTGTGTCCAATGCAAGGAGGTCATTGACCAGTGTCCAGAGAAAGGTGACCAAGGTGGTCAAAGGTCAGGAGACCACCAAGACTTGTGAGGAATGACTTAGAACACTGCACTGGAAGACCTACAAATGCCTCTCTATGGTCAACATCTGCAGTATGTTGACCATAACACTGACCAGTTGCATTCCATAATTGCACTGGAAGAAGACCTACAAATGCCTCTCTGTGGTCAACCTACGCCGGACACTGACCATGACGTTGACCAGTGACGTTCCAGAATTTCACTGACCAGTTCCACCCGCCTCCGGTTGGCCTCCAACTCCCTTTCGGCCAGTTCCTTCATGTCGGCCTTCATCTCCTCCATCCGCATCCGGTAGTAACCCGCGTTCTCCTTCTCCCGGGCTTCTCCTTCCCTGGCCTTCTCCAGTTCCTCTCCCATTTTGAGGACGCTGTCACGGAGGCGGAGGACCAGCATCTGTTGAGAGAAAGGCAAGCCGGCAGGTCACACTCTCTCAGCCTCAGAGGAAGGCAACAAATTGGGTCAAGAAAACCCTATGATAGGTTCCGCCACAAGTCCGAAATGAAGGCACACACCAAACAAATGCTTAGGGAAATGTTCTCTCTAGGAATCTCTGGGTCCTCCAGCGCAACTCTATGGTCAACATCTGCCAGAAACTGACCATAGAGTTGCACTGGAGGAAGTATAAATGCCTAGAGAAGTGTTCTCTCTAGGAATTTCTAGGTCCTCCAGCGCTACTCTATGGTTAGATGTTGACCATAGAATTGCACTAGAGGAAGTACAAATGCCTAGAGAAGTGTTCTCTCTAGGAATTTCTAGGTCCTCCAGCGCTACTCTATGGTTAGATGTTGACCATAGAATTGCACTGGAGGAAGTACAAATGCTTAGAGAAGTGTTCTCTCTAGGTCCTCCAGCCCAACTCTATGGTTAGATGCTGACCATAGAATTGCGCTGGAGGAAGTACAAATGCCTTGAGAAGCATTCTCTCTAGGAATGTCTAGGTCCTCCATTTCAACTCTATGGTCAAGGTCTACCAGACGTTGACCATAGAATTGGGCTGGAGGAAGTACAAATGGCTAGAGATGTGTTCTCTCTAAGTCTTCCAATACAACTCTATGGTCAAGGTCTACCAGACATTGAGTAGTCTTCTCTAGGTCCCACAGTTCTCAACTCTATGGTCAACATCTGCCAGACATTGACCTTAGTATTGCACTGGAAGACCTACGAATGCCTCTCTATGGTCAACATACGCAGTACGTTGACCGTAACACTGACCAGTATGTTCCAGAATTGCACTGGACGACCTACAAATGCCTCTCTATGGTCAACATACGCAGTACGTTGACCGTAACACTGACCAGTATGTTCCAGAATTGCACTGGACGACCTACAAATGCCTCTCTATGGTCAACATACGCAGTACATTGACCGTAACACTGACCAGTATGTTCCAGAATTGCACTGGACGACCTACAAATGCCTCTCTATGGTCAACATACGCAGTACATTGACCGTAACACTGACCAGTATGTTCCAGAATTGCACTGGACGACCTACAAATGCCTCTCTATGGTCAACATACGCAGTACGTTGACCGTAACACTGACCAGTATGTTCCAGAATTGCACTGGACGACCTACAAATGCCTCTCTATGGTCAACCTATGCAGTACGTTGACCATAACACTGACCAGTTGTCCTCTTGCGCAACGTCTGGCAGTTGTTGACCATAGAGTTGCGCTGGAGGACCTGGAAATTCCTAGAGGGACATGTTAACCAAATCCACAGATGCTCCAATCCACAGATGGAAGGCAGACAAATACTGGGACGGTATTAGCAACGGTATCCAGCAACTCTATGTCCCACTCTCCCCTCCTTCTCCTCCTTTACCTCGAAGCGCTTGATCTGGACGCTCTGGAACTCCATCTTGTTCTCCAAGTCGCAGATCAGCGCCTCTTGGCGGCTGACGATGGACCGTTCCACCATCGCTTGCTCCAAGTAGACCAACCGCGCCTGAGAGACCTGAAGCTGGATCCGGATACGAGAAAAATCCCTTTTATCACCGGAGTCCTACCAGTCATCCTGTGCTGTTTCGAACTCGGGTCCCGAGTTCAAAAATTGCGCAATTTGTCTAGATCATGGGTTGTGCGCCCCCTTGAGGTCATTTCTGCACTAATATATATATATATATATATATATACACACACACACATATATATACATATATATATATCTATATATATATATCTATATATATATATCTATATATATATATATATATAATATTTTAATATTATTACAAAATTATCCAAAAATATTATTATTATTATTTTGAAAAATCCTCCCCAATTTAATGTTGTTAAAAATATATATAAATGGTGCATTGATATAAATGTTTTGTAGTCTCTGAAAAAGAAGCGAACTGGCTTACTTTCTCTTGCAAACCGTGCTTCTCTTTCTTCAGTTCTTCCAGCTGCGTCTGAAGCTCTCGGATCTGAGCAATGTCTGTTGCAGACTGCAAAAGAAAACACACAAAATACATAAAAGTTCTGACTACGAAGGTTCGGGTCATATAGTCCAACCCTCTTCTTCTGCCATGGAGGAATACATAGGATCCTAGAGTCGGAAGGGACCCCCAAGGGCCATCCAGTCCAACCCTCTTCTTCTGCCATGGAGGAATACATAGGATCCTAGAGTCGGAAGGGACCCCCAAGGGCCATCCAGTCCAACCCTCTTCTTCTGCCATGGAGGAATACATAGGATCCTAGAGATGGAAGGGACCCCAAGGGCCATCCAGTCCAACCCTCTTCTTCTGCCATGGAGGAATACATAGGATCCTAGAGACAAAAGGGACCCCCAAGGGCCATCCAGTCCAACCCTCTTCTTCTGCCATGGAGGAATACATAGGATCCTAGAGTCGGAAGGGACCCCCAAGGGCCATCCAGTCCAACCCTCTTCTTCTGCCATGGAGGAATACATAGGATCCTAGAGATGGAAGGGACCCCCAAGGGCCATCCAATCCAACCCTCTTCTTCTGCCATGGAGGAAGACATAGGATCCTAGAGATGGAAGGGACCCCCAAGGGCCATCCAGTCCAACCCTCTTCTTCTGCCATGGATGAATACATAGGATCCTAGAGACAAAAGGGACCCCCAAGGGCCATCCAGTCCAACCCTCTTCTTCTGCCATGAAGGAATACATAGGATCCTAGAGTCGGAAGGGGCCCCCAAGGGCCATATAGTCCAACCCCCTTCTTCTGCCATGGAGGAATACATAGGATCCTAGAGTTGGAAGGGACCCCCAAGGGCCATCCAGTCCAACCCTCTTCTTCTGCCATGGAGGAATACATAGGATCCTAGAGATGGAAGGGACCCCCAAGGGCCATCCAGTCCACCCCCTTCTTCTGCCATGGAGGAATACATAGGATCCTAGAGTTGGAAGGGACCCCCAAGGGCCATCCAGTCCACCCCCTTCTTCTGCCATGGAGGAATACATAGGATCCTAGAGATGGAAGGGGCCCCCAAGGGCCATATAGTCCAACCCCCTTCTTCTGCCATAGAGGAATACATAGGATCCTAGAGTCGGAAGGGAGCCCCAAGTGCCATCCAGTCCAACCCTCCTCTTCTGCCATAAGGAATACATAGGATCCCAGAGTTGGAAGGGACACCCAAGGGCCATCCAGTCCAACCCTCTTCTTCTGCTATGGATCCTAGAATTGGAAGGGACCCCCAAGGGCCATCCAGTCCAACCCTCTTCTGACACGGAGGAATACATAAGATCCCTTCCTAAATGCATGATTCCATGAAAGGAAGGGAAATGGGATGGACAGAAGAAGAGGAAGCTTTGGAAGCTCCAACCTTAACCAAACCAGGAAGGGCTATAGAACTCTAAAGGTTCTGTATTCGAATGCCGCGCAAGTGAGCCGTACCTGAGCGATCAGAGCTTTGTGCTTCTCCATCAGATCATTCAAATCTTCCTGATCTTCGTCGATGCGTTTTAGGAGGTCCGCTTTCTCATGCTGGATTTGATAGAGCTGCTCATCTACCTGCGATGGAGAAGACGACGACAACTTTCGTTATAAAATGTATTCATTATCTTAAAATATTTGCAAATTATTAAATGCAATTCTTTGCAAATCATTATTTTGGAAATATTGCACATACTGGTCCATTTGTTTGCAAATATTTGCAAATTATTATATGCAATACTTTGCAAATTATTATTTTGCAAATATCGTGAATATTCATCCAATTGTTTGCAAATATTTGCAAATTATTATATGCAATTATTTACAAATGATTATTTTGCAAATATTGCACATACTGGTCCATTTGTTTCCGAATATTTGTAAATTATTATATTCAAATATTTGCAAATTACAATTTTGCAAATGTGAATATTCATCCAATTGTTTGCAAATATTTGCAAGTTATTATATGTAATTATTTACAAATTATTATTTTGCAAATATTGCACATATTGGTCCACTAGTTTGTAAATATTTGCAAATTATTATATGCAATTATTTACAAAATATTATTTTGCAAATATTGCACATATTGGTCCACTAGTTTGTGAATATTTGCAAACTATTGCATGCAATTATTTACAAATTATTATTTTGCAAATATTGCACATATTGGTCCATTTGTTGCAAGTCATTATATTCAAATATTTCCAAATTACAATTTTGCAAATATCGTGAATATTCGCCCAATTTTTTGCAAATTATTATTTTGCAAATATTGCGAATATTCCTCCACTTGTCTGCAAATATTTGCAAGATAATATATGGAAATTTTGCAAATATTTGCCCACTTGTTTGCAAAAATAATAAAATACTTATTGCACACAATAAGTCTCGAATGCTCCCCAACCGAGTTGGCTGAATATTTCGCCGTACTACAAATCCCAGGGTTGCATAGCACTATAGAGCAATTTAAAAATTGCAATTAAAATGCGGTATCTTAAGGGCATTAATTAACCGCAAAGGATTGTAATCCCTACCAAATTCTTGTTTTTGCTGATGGTCTCCAGCTCAGTTTGGAGGTTTTCCAACTCCAAAGCCAGCGTCTTTTGGGATTTCTGGGCTTCGGCGTATCGGACCGCAGTCTCTTCCCACTAAAAGAACGAAAGAAAGAATGAAAGAAAAGAAAAGAAAAGAAAAGAAATTATGATGGAGGACCTACAGATGGATACAGAAGTGTTCTCTCTAGGAATCTCTAGGTCCTCCAGCGCAACTCTATGGTCAAGGTCTACCAAAAGTTGACCGTAGAATCATGGTGGAGTATCTCCCCTCCCTTCCATTCCCTTCTCTCCTTCCTTCCTTCCTTCCTTCCTTCCTTCCTTCCTCTCCTCTGCCCTATTTTCCTTTCTTCTCCTTCCTTCCTTCCTTCCTTCCTCTCCTCCTCCCTATTTTTCCTTCTTCCTTCCTTCCTTCCTCTCCTCTGCCCTATTTTTCCTTCCTTCCTTCCTTCCTTCCTTCCTTCCTTCCTTCCTTCCTTCCTTCCACTCCTCTTCCTTATTTTCCTTTCTACTCCTTCCCTCCCTCTTTCCTCCCTTTCTTTCTTTCTTTCTTTCTTTCTTTTCTTCCTTCCTTCCTTCCCTCCTTTCTTTCTTTCTTTCTTTTTCTTCCTTCCTTCCTCTCCTCCTATTTTTCCTTTCTACTCCCTCCATCCCTCTCTCCTTCCTTCCTTCCTCCCTCTCCTCCTCCCTATTTTTCCTTCCTTCCTTCCCTCCTTCCTTCCTTCCTCCCTTCCTTCCACTCCTCTTCCTTATTTTCCTTTCTACTCCCTCCCTCCCTCCCTCCCTCTTTCCTCCCTTTCTTTCTTTCTTTCTTTCTTTCTTTCTTTCTTTCTTTCTTTTCTTCCTTCCTTCCTTCCTTCCCTTCTACCTATTTTTCTTTCTCTTCCTTCCTTCCTTCTTTCCCTTTATATACCCCTCTCCTCTCTCATTAGGGCCTCCATCCGCCTCCTTCCTTCCACAAAAACAGCTACAAACAAGGAGGCCTTAATAAATTAATTTATCATATATATACCGATCTACCTATCTATTTATCTACACACACACATATATTTAAATATATATATATATATATATATATATATATATATATAGGGAGACACTCATTTATTCTTCCCAGGAAAGAAGAATTTTAAAAATAGGAAATCATTCGGTTCTTGTGCCTTTGAGCCAGGAAGAAACATCTGCTTGGTCCCAGGGAAGGCATTTGCTGGGAATTATTATCCCAATTAGAGACGTCTGCTAATTGCTGACGTCCTCGTTGCTGCTGCTTTCAGCAGAAATAGGCCAGGTGGAGTTATTTATTTTAATGGTGGATACGGAAAGCGGGTATTGCTAAATTTGCAACGGCAAACTTCTGGGGATGGAGGCGAGTTCGAGTTTTTATCAATTGGAAATGATTCGGGACCAGGAGGAAGGTTGCTCAGAAGGAGCCGCGTTCGTTGTCAGGGACGGAAAAAGAAATATAGGATAGGCTTGAAAGCAGGAAAAGTTTCAAGGGGTATAAACGTGAGCCAGGAGTGTGATGCGGCAGAGAAAAAAGGCCAATGCGATTCTGGAAGGAGAAATGCACACCCAGGATAAGAGCATTAAAAGTGAAAAGGATTCTGGGAGCTTCAGTCCAGAGAAGCAAGATTTCCCTAGCTTTCTTCCTCCCCAAGTTCACTGACCATCCTTTGCTAAGGGATTCTGGGACCTACAGTCCAAAGATGCAAGATTTCCCTAGCTTAGTTCCTCCCCAAGTTCACTGACCATCCTTTGCTAGGGGATTCTGGGACCTGCAGTCCATAGAAACAAGATTTCCCTAGCTTTCTTCCTCCCCAAGTTCACTACCCATGCTTTGCTGGTGGATTTTGGGACCTGCAGTCCTCACCATTTTTCAGTAAATCCTTTAATAGCGACGCTTTCCAATCTTATTTTTAAATTCCTTTTATCCGCTGAATATTTTCCTGCAGTTCCAGCCCTCCCCGAAAACCGTTCTTGCGGGAAAACAACCTGAGCGTTAAAAAAACCCATGCGAAACCGCTGCTGCGCAGCCAGACGCCGCCAAAAACCTGATTTTCCTCCCTTTTCCTCTCCTTTCTTCTGACAACAGATGTTGAAGGGAGGGGAGAGAAGAAAAATCTTGAAGCGTAGCAATTACAACTAGGTAGGAGAGGCGAGTGCGAAAACACGCCGCCGCTGAGGAGGGACTAATTAGCCCGTTTTCACGGAGAAACAATCTATTTAACTAATTGCTTTAATTAAAACCTAAACGCTTCCTGAGACAGGCGCCTGTCTGTAACCGAAGGCTCTTTGTTAAGGAGGAAAATAAAACAGAAAAGAGACACAGGTTGGAGATGTTCGGGTCTTAATCCACGGGAGATGAATTCCCACATCTGGGGCCCTGCGTGCGAAATAGGGCACGCGGGGGTGCACCAATTATGCAGCTTGGATTCGCACTCGGGGCGGAAATCTTTAACTATTTCGTTCCCCAAATGGACAGATTAATATTCCCGGCCATTTTCCTTCTTTGTGTTGTTGTGGTTGTTGACCATCATGACAACGAGCGAGAGATCTCTGAGAGATTCTCGTTAACGCTAACAGGACTTGCAAACTTGATTTATCTCCGCCCATTTGTAAAGTTATCTCCCTCATTTCCTACTATTTTAACAAACATTTCTGGCCTTGTCTACATGGGTGATTTAACCCAAATTTACCCCACAGAGTGGGAGAGTAGTAGTTTGCTCCTTGCCTCTCCGCATGCCATCATAACACTTCTGTTTTCGACAAAAGGCACGCTTTTATGACCATCTCCCTTGGGAAGAGAATGGAAGTGCTACAAAGGCATGAGGCAGATGGCCGTAAAATCATGCCTTTTGTCGAACAGATTTGCGACCATCACAGTGGGACAATAGAGGCTTTCTCCATGCCTTTCCGCATGCCGTTGTAGCACTTCCATTCTCTTCCCAAGGGAGATGGTTGTAAAATCATGCCTTTTGTCGAACAGATTTGCGACCATCAGAGTGGGACAAGAGAGGCTTTCTCTATGCCCCTCCGCATGCCGTTGTAGCACTTCCATTCTGTTCCCAAGGGAGATGGCCCAATGAGAAAATCGAACGGATTTTTCTAGCATGACAAAAGGCACGCTTTTACATCTGTCGGAGTGGCATAGTAGCGGTTTTCTCCATACCTCTCCGCATGCCATTGTAGCACTGCCATTCTCTTCCTGAGAGAGACGGTTGTAAAAGCGTGCCTTTTGTCAAACTGATTTTTCTAGCATGATAAAAGGCACGATTTTATGACCGTCGGAGTGGAAGGGTAGTGGCTTTCTCCATTGCAATCCACATACCGATGTAGCACTTCCGTTCTCTTCCTGAGGGAGATGGCCGTAAAAACTTGCCTTTTGTTGAAGGGATTTTGCTAGCGTGACAAAAGGCACACTTTTACAACCATCAGCACTGTCATTTTCTTCCCGAGAAAGCATTCCTTTTGTCGCACTGGAAAATCTGTTTGGCAAAAGGTACACGTTTATGACCTTCTCCCTTGGGAAGAGAACAGAAGTGCTATGACCGCATGTGGAGAGGCATGGAGAAAGCCACTACTCTCTCACTACAACTGTCATAAAAGTGTGTCTTTGTCATGCTGGAAAAAATCTGTTTAACAAAAGGGACACTTTTATGACCATCTCCCTCGGGAAGAGAATGGAAGTGCTACGAGGGCATGCAGAGAGGCACAGAGAAAGTCGCTACTCTCTCACTCTGACGCTTATAAAAACGTGCCTTTTGTCACACTGGGAAAATCCGTATGACAAAGACACGTTTTTATGACCGTCTCCCCATTGGGAAGAGAACGGAAGTGCTACGACGGCATGCAGAGAAGCTTGATTCCTCACCTATCCCTTCGTAACAGGACTTGGTCCTAGATGCGCTTGGTTCCCTGACTGCCCATAACGCTTGGTTCCTCACCTGGGTCCGGAGTTTCTCCAGCTCCTCTTTGGCCCCCGACGGACCCGACTCTGACCCTGAGGTCTCCAGGAGGAGCTGGACATCAGCCAGCAGAGCGTGGCTCCTCTTCAGGTCACGCCGAAGTCGTTTCTCCACGTCGAAGTTGCGGTGGCCGATCTGGAGGGCAGTAAAAACAAGACCCCTTTGGACATCATATTCCGACCCCTGGAAAATCAGCCATTTTGGAGCCAATGCATTATATCGCTTCCCGTAAAGCAAGGACTGAGATGCGGGAAAAGTGAGCCCTGTACGATGAATTGCAGAATTACGGGATTGCAGGTTATAAATGACGAAAAGGCACGCTTTTACGTCTGTCGGAGTGGAATAGTAGCGGTTTTCTCCATGCCTCTCCGCATGCCGTTGTAGCACTTCTGTTTTCTTCCCGTGGGAGACAGTTGTAAAAGCGTGCCTTTTGCCGAACGGATTTTTTTTTTCCCCTGGAGTGAAATTAAGCCGAACGGATTAACTCCTCCTTACCTGCTCACAGAGTGTGGCGATGAGTCCTTCCAAGTCTCGCTTCTCATGCAAGATCCTTTGCTTCTCTTCCGTCTCCTGTTCACATTGCATCTCCAGTTGTCGAAGCTGCAAAAACACACACACACACACACACATAAACGGGGTCAAACACAATCCCCCATATGTTTGGGTTCGGGAAGATTCAGGGTACATAGAGGAGATGGGCTTGGAGGAACATGTCCAGATGTCCAAGCTACAAAAACACAAACACATGGGGGTCAAACACAAGGGTCTGGGGTCTTGTGGGTCTTGTGTCTTTGCGTCTTGACAAACTTAGAAGGGGTCAAACACAATCCCCCATATGTTTGGGTTTGGGTAGATTCAGGGACCCTAAATGGACTTGGAGGACCATGTCCAGATGTCCAATCTCCAAAAACACAAACACATAGGGGTCAAACACATGGGTCTTGTGGGTCTTGTGTCCTGACAAACTGAGAGGCCATAGAGGAGATGGAGTTGGAGAGACATGTCCAGTTGTCCACCCAAGGGGTCAAACACAATCCCCTATATGTTTGAGTTTGGGTAGATTCGGGGAACATAGATGGAGTTGGAGGAACACGTCCAGATGTCCAGCCAAGGGGTCAAACACAATCCCCTATATGTTTGGGTTTGGGTAGATTCAGGGACCATAAATGGACTTGGAGGACCATGTCCAGATGTCCAAGCTACAAAACCACAAACACATGGGGGTCACATACATGGGTCATGGGTCTTGTGGGTCTTGTGTCTTTGTGTCTTGACAAACCTAGAGGCCATAGAGGAGATGGAGTTGGAGGGACATGTCCAATTGTCCACCCAAGTGGTCAATCTCCAGATGTCCAAGCTCCAAAACCACAAACCCATGGGGGTCACACACATGGGTCTTGTGGGTCTTGTGTCTTTGCGTCTTGACAAACTGAGAGGCCATAGAGGAGATGGAGTGGGAGAGACATGTCCAGTTGTCCACTCACCCAAGCGGTCAAACACAAAAACATGGGGGTCAAACACAGGGGTCTGGGGTCTTGTGGGTCTTGTGTCCTGACAAACTGAGAGGCCATAGAGGAGATGGAGTGGGAGAGACATGTCCAGTTGTCCACCCAAGTGGTCAAAGACAATCCCCCTTGGTTAAGTTTGTCTAGATTCAGGGCCCATAGAGGAGATGGACTTGGAGGAACATGTGGAGGATGGGATTTGGAGTCCTCCCATACCCGTTTCTGGCAGGACTGGCGGACATCTTCCAACTCGTCCTCCTTGTCCTCCATTTCCTTCTGGTGCAGCTGCCTCATCCTTTCGATTTCCAGCTCGAGCCTCAAGTGAAGCTGAAGGAGAGACCAAGAAAGGAAATATCAAATTACACAACAACCCTGCGGAGGAGGATGGGACATCATTCTCCTCTTTAGAAAGGTCCCAAGGAACCCAAGTGGCTACAAAGTGGGTTATTTCCGCGGTGCGGATGCAGCCTATGACTTAACGTTGCATTATTATAGTGGGAACAAAGGCAAGGACTCCAAATCCCATCCTCCACGTACTTGTTCTAGCTGCTCAATGCTGTTTGCTTGGAGGCTCAGTTCTTTCTTTTGCTTGGAGGAACTGTCCTCCAGGTCCCAGAGTTTCTTCTGGAGGACAGCCACCATGTTTGGGTCCAGATTGTTGGATGAACCAAGCTCCTTGACACGGGCGCCCAGCACCTCGATCCGCTGCTTCAGGTGTAAATTTTCTGATTCCTTTTGCTGGAAAGGGAATAAGAAAATGCAGAACGGTTATGAATATGCTCTTCTTCTTCCATGGAGGAATACATAGGATCCTAGAGTTGGAAGGGACCCCCGAGGGCCATCCAGTCCAACCCTCTTCTTCTGCCATGGAGGAATACATAGGATCCTAGAGTTGGAAGGGACCCCCAAGGGCCATCCAGCCCAACCCTCTTCTTCTGCCATGGAGGAATACATAGGATCCTAGAGTTGGAAGGGAACCCCAAGGGCCATCCAGCCCAACCCTCTTCTTCTGCCATGGAGGAATACATAGGATCCTAGAGATGGAAGGGACCCCCAAGGGCCATCCAGCCCAACCCTCTTCTTCTGCCATAAGGAATACATAGGATCCTAGAGTTGGAAGGGACCCCCAAGGGCCATCCAGTCCAACCCTCTTCTTCTGCCATGGAGGAATACATAGGATCCTAGAGTTGGAAGGGACCCCCAAGGGCCATCCAGTCCAACCCTCTTCTTCTGCCATGGAGGAAGACATAGGATCCTAGAGATGGAAGGGACCCCCAAGGGCCCTCCAGTCCAACCCTCTTCTTCTGCCATGGAGGAATACATAGGATCCTAGAGATGGAAGGGACCCCCAAGGGCCATCCAGTCCAACCCTCTTCTTCTGTCATAAAGGAATACATGAGATCCTAGAGTCGGAAGGTACCCCCAAGGGCCATCCAGTCCAACCCTCTCATGCCATGGAGGAATATATAGGATCCTGGAGTTAGAAGGGACCCCCAAGGGCCATCCAGTCCAACAATTTTCAAGATCTTACCTCTAAGTTTTGTTGCATCATCCCCAGCTGAAATTGGAGGACCGTGTTTTCTTGTGTTATTTTCTCCCGGAGACTTTTCTCGAAGGCTGATTCTCCCAAAGCTTGGGCCAGCTGCATGTCGAACCTTTGTCATAGTTGTCATTATAAATTTAATTTTATTTTCCATTGTGCAAAAAATAAAAATAAAATAAAAATAAAAAATAAAATCAAATTTTTTCATTGTGAAAAAAATATCACAATTTTCATTGTGCAAATAAAATCACAAATTTAAATCATGCAATTAAAAATAAATCACAATTTTCATTGTGCAAAAAGAAAAATCATAATTTTTCATTGTGCAATGAAGTCACAATGTTTCATTGTGCAAAAAAGGAAAATTTTCATTGTGCAAAAAGAAAAATCACAAATTTTCATCGCACAATGAAGTCACAATTTTTCATTGTGCAAAAAAATCACAAATTTTCATCATGCAAATAAAAAAAATCACAATTTTCATTGTGCAAAAAGAAAAGTAACAAATTTTCATAATGCCATAAAGTCACAATATTTCATTGTGCAAATTTTTAAAAAAAAATCAAAATTTTTCATCATGGAATTAAAAAAAAAATCACAATTTTTCATTGTGCAATAAAAAATATCACAATTTTAAATTGTGCAATTAAAAAAAATCACAATTTTTTCATTGTGCAATTTTTTTTTTAAAAAAAGCCACAATTGTTCATCGTGCAAAAATAAAAATTAAAATAAAATATAAAAGAAAACATCACAATGGAAGAAGATGCGCAGAGGAATAAAATAAATAAACAAACAAACAAACAAACAAGCCAAGGAAGAAAGACAAACGAGAAAAAAAATGAATATATTTAAGACAACGACTACAAGAAGGAGAAGATAAAAGCAATACATATGGCATTGGACTGCACCTCCCATCATCCCCAACCCAGAACAGACAGAGCCGATTCGGAGAAGGATACTGGATGTTGCAATCCCACCAATGTTGGAAAAGCCACCCGAAACCATTGGCCGATGCAACATGAGGGGCTGTTCCGAGTGCGAATCCCGACCCGGACCTATTGAAACCCCAGTCCTTCCTTCCTTCCTTCCTTCTTTCCTTCCTTACTTCTTCTGCTTCTTCTCCAGTTCGTGGCTCCTGCTTTGCTGGTTTTCCATCAGGACCCGGGTGTCCTCCAAGTCGCAGGACAGCTGCTTGCATTTACGCCTCAGCCCCTGCGCCGTCCGGCGGGCGGCTTCGGAGGACGTCCTCGCCTCGGTCAGCTGGAAGGAAGGAAAGAAGGAAGAATGAGAGAGAAAGAAAGAAAGAAAGAAAGAAAGAAAGAAAGAAAGAAAAGGAGGAATGAGAAGCAGAGGCAAGGGAAAACCTATACCCTTGTGGAAGAGATAGATAGATAGATAGATAGGATGGACCAATAGATCAATAGATGGACAGAGAGGTAGAGAGGGAAGATAGATAGATAGATAGATAGATAGATAGATAGAGAGATGGAGATAGATAGATAGATAGATAGATATTGGAGATGATAGATAGATAGATAGATAGATAGGATGGACCAATAGATCAATAGATGGACAGAGAGGTAGAGAGGGAAGATAGATAGATAGATAGATAGATAGATAGATAGAGAGATGGAGATAGATAGATAGATAGATAGATAGATAGATAGAGAGAGAGAGAGATGGAGATAGATAGATAGATAGATAGATAGATAGATAGATAGATAGATATTGGAGATGATAGATAGATAGATAGATAGATAGATAGATAGATAGATAGATAGGATGGACCAATAGATCAATAGATGGACAGAGAGTAGAGAGGGAAGATAGAGATAGAGAGATAGAGAGATAGAGAGATAGAGAGATAGATAGATAGATAGATAGAGATGATAGAGTGATAGAGATAGAGATATAGTGATATAGATAGATGATAGATAGAGTGATAGAGAGACAGAGTGATAGAGAGAGAGTGATAGAGTGATAGATAGAGGATAGAGAGATAGAGAGGCAGTCACAGTCAGACAGAGTGATAGAGTGGTAGAAAGATAGAGTGATAGAGATAGATAGATAGATATTGGAGATGATAGATAGATAGATAGATAGATAGATAGATAGCCCCAGAGAGTAGTTCTGGTGGCCCCAACCCACTACAAATCCCAGAATCCCCCAGCAGGGCCGTTAAAGGGATGCGGAGGCAGCGGGCGGAGTCCTCCGTTGCCCACCTTGTCCTCCAGGTCCTCCTTGGCGTCCTTCTCGGCCTCCAGCCGCTCCTCCAGCTGCGCCATTCTTTTCCGAAGGAAGGCGATCTCCGTTTGGGCGCAATCCAGGACGGTCCTCCATTCTTCTTCTTCTTCCCCTGTCCAGACGCAAGAGGAAGAGGAGGAGGAGGAGGAGTTGTTACAGGAGGGACTCGAACCCAGGGCCCCAAAGCCAAGGGAAAACCCAAAACCCAATGCGGACACACACAGAACTTGTTTCCGCCCACAAAGACATTACGAATATTGTGCAATATATATATATACACACACACACATATACATTATATATATACACACACACATATACATTTTATATATATATATATATATATATACACACATACATTATATATACACACACACATATACATTTTATATATACACACACACACATATACATTATATATATATATATATATATATATACACACATACATTATATATATACACACACACACATATACATTTTACATATATATATATATATATATATATATATATATATATACACACATACATTATATATATACACACACATATACATTATATATATATATATATATATATATAGGAATATACAAGCCTGTTGTGTAATTCTACCTATAAATGAAGCTACAAACTATATATAATGCTATATATATGTTATGTAAATTCCTCTCTCTCTCTATATATATATATATATTACTATTATGCAAAAGTTTATATATATATATATATATATATATATATATGTATATTATATATATATTATATGAAATTAAATAATAGTATATATATATATATATATATATATACACACTATTATTTAATTTCATATAATATATATATAATTCTATTATGTAAATTGCTCTCTCTCTCTCTCTATATATATATATATTACTATTATATAAATTCATATATATATATATATATATATATATAACTAATACTATTATTTAATTTCTTATATTAATATATATATATATAAAACACTATTATGTAAATTCATATATATATATATATAATGTATATATATATATATATATATATATATATAAATCTATTATGTAAATTGCTCTCTCTCTCTCTCTCTCTCTCTATATATATATATATATATATATTAATAACTAATACTATTATTTAATTTCCTATATATGTATTTATATATTTATTACTATTATGTAAATTCATATATATATATATATATATACACACTATTATTTAATTTCCTATAATTTATGTGTATATATATATATATATACACATATGGAAACAAGGGAGTTTTGGGTTGCAAGGAGAATCTCTTGCAATTTAATTGGGAATTGTCCCAAATTTTTCATTTTTGGGGTGCATTGTGTAGCTGCCTCCACTTCTTCCTTTTAAAGGATTTTCACGCCAACCTTTGCAATAACCTTAGCTATCTGCTCACGCAAAACCCAGAAAGATCCCCCAGCTTTGCAGAGGATTCGCATCAACGTCCTTTTTTGACAGATCTGGAACGACAACCCTCCGGGGCGGGCCAAGGATGGCCTTTGATGCAAACTGACAAGACACAAAAATACACAAAGACACACACAGACAAGGCTTCCGGAATAAGGAGAGGAGACATGACACAAATCGGGGTTGACAACAGAGCCGGCGAAAAAAGGCGAGAGGAAAGGAAAGGCTCTAGAGTCGGAAGGGACCCCAAGGGTCATCCAGTCTGACCCTCTTCTTCGGCCATGGAGGAAGACATAGGATCCTAGAGTCAGAAGGGACCCCCAAGGGCCATCCAGTCCAACCCTCTTCTTCTGCCATGGAGGAATACATAGGATCCTAGAGTTGGGAGGGACCCCCAAGGGCCATCTAGTCCAACCCTCTTCTTCTGCCATGGAGGAATACATAGGACCCTAGAGTCAGAAGGGACCCCCCAAGGGCCATCCAGTCCAGCCCCCTTCTTCTGCCATGGAGGAATACGTAGGATCCTAGAGTCGGAAGGGACCCCCAAGGGCCATCTAGTCCAACCCTCTTCTTCTGCCATGGAGGAATACATAGGATCCTAGAGTTGGGAGGGACCCCCAAGGGCCATCTAGTCCAACCCTCTTCTTCTGCCATGGAGGAATACATAGGATCCTAGAGTTGGAAGGGACCCCCAAGGGCCATCCAGTCCAACCCTCTTCTTCTGCCTTGGAGGAATACATAGAATCCTAGAGTTGGAAGGGACCCCCAAGGGCCATCCAGTCCAACCCTCTTCTTCTGCCATGGAGGAATACATAGGATCCTAGAGTCGGAAGGGACCCCCAAGGGCCATCCAGTCCAACCCTCTTCTTCTGCCATGGAGGAATACATAGGACCCTAGAGTCGGAAGGGACCCCCAAGGGCCATCCAGTCCAACCCTCTTCTTCTGTCATGGAGGAATACATAGGATCCTAGAGTTGGAAGGGACCCCCAAGGGCCATCCAGTCCAACCTCCTTCTTCTGCCATGGAAGAATACATAGGATCCCAGAGTTGGAAGGGACCCCCAAGGGCCATCTAGTCCAGAAACCTTCCTACCTTTCCCGGAGCCCCCAGTTCCAATCTCGCGCAGTTGGAGCTGCTGTTGGCTTTCCTCCAGCTGTTTGTCCACTGCTTCAAGTTTCTTCTGGAGCTCCTCATGCTTGCTCTGAAATAGAGGAACCATTACAAAGCTGGAAGGGGTTCAAAGATCTGGATGTTATAATTCTGTCTTTGCAACCCAGAATCGCATCAGCCTTTTTCACCGCTGCATCACACTTTTAGCTCGCAGTGTATGCCACTATTCTTTTGCAACTCGCACACATACACACAACAGACACACTCCACAATTGTTCTTTGTCCCTTACCTGCAGCTCTCTGATCTCTCGCATTCCTCGCAGCCGTTCGGCCCGTTCACTATCCAAAATTCGACAGGCGGCCTCTCCTTTCAGCCGTTCATCTGACAGCTCCGTCATGAGGTCGATCGTCTGTAGATAGAAGAGCATGCAAAGTTACTTCCAACTCTAGGATCCTATGTATTCCTCCATGGCAGAAGAAGAGGGTTGGACTGGATGGCCCTTAGGGGTCCCTTCTGACTCTAGGATCCTATGTATTCCTCCATGGCAGAAGAAGAGGGTTGGACTGGATGGCCCTTGGGGTCCCTTCCAACTCTAGGATCCTATGTATTCCTCCATGGCAGAAGAAGAGGGTTGGACTGGATGGCCCTTGGGGGTCCCTTCCAACTCTAGGATCCTATGTCTTCCTCCATGGCAGAAGAAGAGGGTTGGACTGGATGGCCCTTGGGGGTCCCTTCCGACTCTAGGATCCTATGTATTCCTCCATGGCAGAAGAAGAGGGTTGGACTGGATGGCCCTTGGGGGTCCCTTCCAACTCTAGGATCCTATGTCTTCCTCCATGGCAGAAGAAGAGGGTTGGACTGGATGGCCCTTGGGGGTCCCTTCCGACTCTAGGATCCTATGTATTCCTCAATGGCAGAAGAAGAGGGTTGACTGGATGGCCCTTGGGGGTCCCTTCCATCTCTAGGATCCTATGTCTTCCTCCATGGCAGAAGAAGAGGGTTGGACTGGATGGCCCTTGGGGGTCCCTTCCAACTCTGGGATCCTATGTATTCCTCCATGGCAGAAGAAGAGGGTTGGACTGGATGGCCCTTGGGGGTCCCTTCCAACTCTGGGATCCTATGTATTCCTCCATGGCAGAAGAAGAGGGTTGGACTGGATGGCCCTTGGGGGTCCCTTCCAACTCTAGGATCCTATGTATTCCTCCATGGCAGAAGAAGAGGGTTGGACTGGATGGCCCTTGGGGGTCCCTTCCGACTCTAGGATCCTATGTATTCCTCCATGGCAGAAGAAGAGGGTTGGACTGGATGGCCCTTGGGGGTCCCTTCCATCTCTAGGATCCTATGTATTCCTCCATGGCAGAAGAAGAGGGTTGGACTGGATGGCCCTTGGGGGTCCCTTCCGACTCTAGGATCCTATGTCTTCCTCCATAGCAGAAGAAGAGGGTTGGACTAGATGTCCCTTGGGGGTCCTTACCTTTGTTTCCAGCAATTCCACGTTCTGTCGGAGTTCCTGCCGCGAAATCTCCGAATTTTCAAGCTTTTTTCTCAGCGTCGCAAGTTCCTCCTTTTTTGTAAAATTAAAAAGTTAAGAAATATGAAATACAATTCCTCAGATTTCGAGACTTGCAAGAATTTGAAAACCTGATTAAAAGTTGGGAGGGACCCCCAAGGGTCATCCATCAGTGCCTCCGTCACGTACCTCCTTGGCTCGAAGCTGGCCTTCCGCAACGCTGGTGGTCAGTAGTGGCCGAATCCGGCCCATCAATCGCCACCAGGCCCAGGTCTTGACCCTTTGGAAGACCACCAGGTTCTTCTGGATGCACTGGACGGCCAAGCGCTGGATCTGGAATGAGAAACAAGCTTCGGAGTTAACGTAAAGCCCATCATCCACACGTCTCCTCTGCTCTAGACCACCTTTTGCCTCCCTTGATCACCCATAAATTTTACTGGGGATGATGGGACCCATCAGATAAGGGTCTGGGATGACCCCCTGCGGTGAAGACCACCATCTCCATCCATTGAAGTCCACCATCTCCATCCACTGACCGCTCACACTTTTTTCTGGGGATGATGGGACCCATCAGAGATAAAGGTCTGGGATGACCTCTTCTGGTGAAGACCGCCATCTCCAGCCATTGATGACCACCATCTCCATCCACTGACCACTCACACTTTTTACTGGGGATGATGGGACCCATCAGCTAAAGGTCTGGGATGACCTTTTCTGGTGAAGACCGCCATCTCCATCCATTGAAGACCACCATCTCCTTCCACTGACCACTCACACTTTTTACTGGGGATGATGGGACCCATCAGCTAAAGGTCTGGGATGACCTTTTCTGGTCAAGACCGCCATCTCCATCCATTGAAGACCACCATCTCCATCCACTGACCACTCACACTTTTTTCTGGGGATGATGGGACCCATCAGAGATAAAGGTCTGGGATGACCTCTTCTGGTGAAGACCGCCATCTCCATCCATTGAAGACCACCATCTCCTTCCACTGACCACTCACACTTTTTACTGGGGATGATGGGACCCATCAGCTAAAGGTCTGGGATGACCTTTTCTGGTCAAGACCACCATCTCCATCCATTGAAGACCACCATCTCCATCCACTGACCACTCACACTTTTTTCTGGGGATGATGGGACCCATCAGATTAAGGTCTGGGATGACCTCTTCTGGTGAAGACCGCCATCTCCATCCATTGAAGACCACCATCTCCTTCCACTGACCACTCACACTTTTTACTGGGGATGATGGGACCCATCAGCTAAAGGTCTGGGATGACCTTTTCTGGTCAAGACCACCATCTCCATCCATTGAAGACCACCATCTCCTTCCACTGACCACTCACACTTTTTACTGGGGATGATGGGACCCATCAGCTAAAGGTCTGGGATGACCTTTTCTGGTCAAGACCACCATCTCCATCCATTGAAGACCACCATCTCCATCCACTGACCACTCACACTTTTTACTGGGGATGATGGGACCCATCAGAGATAAAGGTCTGGGATGACCTCTTCTGGTGAAGACCGCCATCTCCATCCATTGAAGACCACCATCTCCTTCCACTGACCACTCACACTTTTTACTGGGGATGATGGGACCCATCAGCTAAAGGTCTGGGATGACCTTTTCTGGTCAAGACCGCCATCTCCATCCATTGAAGACCACCATCTCCTTCCACTGACCACTCACACTTTTACTGGGGATGATGGGACCCATCAGAGATAAAGGTCTGGAATGACTTCTTCTGGTGAAGACCACCACCTCCATCCACTGACCACTCACACTTTTTACTGGGGATGATGGGACCCATCAGCTAAAGGTCTGGGATGACCTTTTCTGGTCAAGACCACCATCTCCATCCATTGAAGACCACCATCTCCATCCACTGACCACTCACACTTTTTACTGGGGATGATGGGACCCATCAGAGATAAAGGTCTGGGATGACCTTTTCTGGTCAAGACCACCATCTCCATCCACTGACCACTCACACTTTTTACTGGGGATGATGGTTACCTTTAATTTCTTATATTTCTGGCGGGAGAGGAAGCCCTTGCAGGCCGCTTGGAGGAGAGACAGATTTCGGGAGACCATCTTCTCCCGCTGCTTCTCCAGCCTTGAGAGGACACCGGACTTCAGGAAGACCTACCAAGAGGACAAAGGATGGACAGATGGACAGATGGACGGACGGAGTGGCCAAAGACCTCCCTCGACATCCAACAACCCGTGAAACCGGCCATTTTATTAGGAGACGATAACCCCCAAAAAGACCGTACCTGGCTGCGTCCCACCGCCATGCTTTTCTTCTCCAGGTTCAGAGCATGGAAGAGTTCCTCCAAAGCCTGCGGAAGAAGAATATGGAGGAACGAAGGTTAAAACCAAAGGGAAATCCCATTGATTTCAATGGTTAATCCCAAGTAGAGTGGGACCATTGAGTCAATCGTTGGGTGGATGGAGTGAACTCAAAGGGAAATCCCATTGATTTCAATGGTTAATCCCAAGTAGAGTAGGATCATTGACTCAATTGTTGGGTGGATGGAGTGAACCCAAAGGAAAATCCCATTGATTCAATGGTTAATCCCAAGTAGAGTAGGATCATTGACTCAATCGTTGGGTGGATGGAGTGAACCCAAAGGGAAATCCCATTGATTCAATGGTTAATCCCAAGTAGAGTAGGATCATTGACTCAATCGTTGGGTGGATGGAGTGAACCCAAAGGGAAATCCCATTGATTCAATGGTTAATCCCAAGTAGAGTAGGATCATTGAGTCAATCGTTGGGTGGATGGAGTAAACCCAAAGGGAAATCCCATTGATTCAATGGTTATTCCCAAGTAGAGTAGGATCATTGAACCTACTGTTGGGTGGATGGGGTCAACGCAAAGGGAAATCCCATTGATTCAATGGATGGAGTCAACACAAAGAAATCCCATTGATTCCATGGTCATTCCCAAGTAGAGTAGGATCATTGACTCAATTGTTGGGTGAATGGAGTGAACCCAAAGGGAAATCCCATTGATTCAATAGTTATTCCCAAGTAGAGTAGGATCATTGAACCTACTGTTGGGTGGATGGCGTCAACGCAAAGGGAAATCCCATTGATTCAATGGATGGAGTCAACACAAAGGGAAATCCTATTGATTGTAGGGTTATTCCCAAGTAGAGTAGGATCATTGACTCAATTGTTGGGTGAATGGAGTGAACCCAAAGGGAAATCCCATTGATTCAATGATTATTCCCATGTAGAGTAGACTCATTGAGTCAACTGTTGGGTGGATGGGGTCAACACAAAGGGAAATCCCATTGATTCAATGGATGGCGTCAACCCAAAGGGAAATCCCATTGATTCAATGGATGGCGTCAACCCAAAGGGAAATCCCATTGATTCAATGGATGGCATCAACCCAAAGGGAAATCCCATTGATTGTAGGGTTATTCCCAAGTAGAGTAGGATCATTGAGTCATCTGTTGGGTGGATGGGGTCAACGCAAAGGGAAATCCCATTGATTCAATGGATGGAGTCAACACAAAGGGAAATCCCATTGATTCCATGGTCATTCCCAAGTAGAGTAGGATCATTGACTCAATTGTTGGGTGGATGGAGTGAACCCAAAGGGAAATCCCATTGATTCAATGGATGGCGTCAACCCAAAGGGAAACCCCATTGATTGTAGGGTTATTATTCCCAAGTAGAGTAGGACCATTGAGTCAACTGTTGGATGGATGGAGCCCAAGAGGGACCAGGGCTTCTCCGTACCTTCTTCTCATCGGTCACTTCGTAGGCCGAGGTGTATTTCTTCATCACCGGTTGGGCCAAGACCTGGAAGCGCCTCCGGAATTGGGTCAGCACCATCCGATCCGCGAATCCTATGGGAGGGATGACCAAAGAGAAGACCTCAATCAATGACTCTGTGATCCTATATGGCCACCTGTCCCAGGGGATGCTTTAACTGGGAGTTCCTGCATGGCAGAATGGGGTTGGACTAGATGGCCCTTGGGGGTCTCTTCCAACTCTATGATTCTATGAGGAGGACGGAACGTAGGGAAAGTCATTCCACTCTCACAGGTTTCATCAGGAAAACTAGTGTAGAGACCCAACCGTTGGAGGAATACATAGGATCCTAGAGTCGGAAGGGACCCCCAAGGGCCATCCAGTCCAACCCTCTTCTTCTGCCATGGAGGAATACATAGGATCCTAGAGTTGGAAGGGACCCCCAAGGGCCATCCAGTCCAACCCTCTTCTTCTGCCATGGAAGCATAGGATCCTAGAGTTGGAAGGGATTCCCAAGGGCCATCCAGTCCAACCCTCTTCTTCTGCCATGAAGGAATACATAGGATCCTAGAGTCGGAAGGGACCCCCAAAGGCCATCCAGTCCAAACCTCTTCTTCTGCCATGGAAGAATACATAGGATCCCAGAGTTGGAAGGGACCCCCAAGGGCCATCCAGTCCAACTCTCTTCTTCTGCCATGGAGGAAGACATAGGATCCTAGAGTTGGAAGGGACCCCCAAGGGCCATCCAGTCCAACCCCCTTCTTCTGCCATGCAGGAACACATAGGTTCCTAGAGTTGGAAGGGACCCCCAAGGGGCATCCAGTCCAACCCTCTTCTTCTGCCATAGAGGAATACATAGGACCCTAGAGTTGGAAGGGACCCACAAGGGCCATCCAGTCCAACCCTCTTCTTCTGCCATGGAGGAATACATAGGACCCTAGAGTTGGAAGGGACCCCCAAGGGCCATCCAGTCCAACCCTCTTCTTCTGCCATGGAAGAATACATAGGATCCTAGAGTTGGAAGGGACCCCCAAGGGCCATCCAGTCCAACCCTCTTCCATCATGCAGGAATCCTAATCACGCCACGCCTCACCAATCCTATGCAACCGCAAGGCGTCCAAGATTTGTCCTCCATAGAGCTGGACACGAAGGGCTGGGATGTCCCATGGTGCTGGATCTCCTTCTCCTGAAGGTATGGTCGACGCTCGGCGGAGGACCACGTCCTCCGTTTTTGGGACCAGGCAATGGATGAAATGGACCTGGGTACGCTTCACCAAATTGTTGAGAGCGTCCTAGGAAAAGAAAAGCGCGGAAGAAGGACCTAGAGTGTGAAGTCACACTCTCTCAGCCCTCGGTCCGACAGGCTGTTGCAGAATTAATTGCATAGCACTTGCTCTTGTCATGGTGCTGCAGCAAACTACAAATCCCAGGATCCCATAGCATCCAGCCGATCCCGCCCCCCCAAAAAACCCCAAAAATATATTTACTGACCAGTTGAAGCTTGATTTGACCGCAGACCGATTTTTTCTTCATGGCCGCAAAGCTGCCGGCGAAGGTTTTCCGGACGCAGCCGATGCGTTGCAAGGCCTGCTGGGAGTTTCCTTCCAGACAGGCGACCGACCGACAAATTAAGGGGACCTTGGAGCGCCCCCCAAAAAGTTCCTTTATGGCCTCTCTATTTAAGGAGGGATACCAAAAAAGAGCAGCCTTTAATTAATAATCTTGCAAAAAAATAAAATAAAAAATGTTGCATAGAAATTAATGCAGTATGGCACATGGGATCTGTAGTTTCACAAAGTGCAACAAAGGCTCTTCAGGTGAGAAGGCTACAAGGGCGGGGAGGGAGGAGGAAACCTACAGATCCCAGGATTCCATAAAACGGACCTACGGCGTTTAAATTCCCATCTGGTCTTGGAAGCTAAGCAGGGTCAGCCCTGGATAGTCCTTGGATGGGAGACCACCAACAAATCTCGGTAAATCGACTGGAGACTTGAAGGCACAAACTTTCACACATTGAAGGATTTAGGGCCTAAATACCCCCCCAAAAAAGGGCACCAGAATCCTTTCTGATCTTGGAAGGTAAGCAGGGTCAGCCCTGGATAACCCTTGGATGGGAGACCGCCAATGCAGATTGGGTGCTGTAGATGACATATCAAAAGGACTTCAAGGCCCATACTCACACACATTGAAGAATTTAGGATCTAAATTAACTGAAAGGCAATGGTTTCCCATCTGAACTTGGAAGCTAAGCAGGGTCAGCCCTGGATAGCCCTTGGATGGGAGACCGCCAATGGAGATTGAGTGCTGTAGGTGGCATATCAAAAAGACTGGAAGGCACATGGAAACACACAGGCGAGGAGCTTACATTTTCGACTGTTGCAAGACCTGGACGGCGTTTTCGGCTGAGAGGTTCCACTTGGCTTTGCTGACCCATCCGTTGGCGTCGTAGCGGACGGGGTCTTGACCCAACTGATGACCGATCTCGAACTGCAACGCCTGCTCGCATTTCCGGAGGAGTCCTTGTCCTGAAGGGCATTGAATTCACTTTTTTACCGGCAGCAATTGTGCTTTTGCATTAATAAATTATTAAATTAAATTCAACAATCTTCCAATAAGAGTTGGAAGGGACCCCCAAAGGCCATCCACTCCAACCCTCTTCTTCTGCCATGGAGGAATACATAGGATCCTAGAGTTGGAAGGGATCCCCAAGGGCCATCCAGTCCAACCCTCTTCTTCTGCCATGTTTGGGATCTAGGAGTCCAAGTAGACCACAAGTGTGATGCGGCAGCTAAAAAGGCGAATGCGATTCTCGGCTGCATCAATAGAAGTAATAGTGTCTAGAATTGAGGGAAGTTATAGTACCACTCTATTCTGCTTTGGTCAAGCCTTGTCTGGAATGATCCTGTGTCCAGTTCTGGACACCAGAGTCCAAAAAGGATTCATGAAAACTGTATTTAATTACATCTCTAAATCTAAGAGGGTCGTTACTGGCATAGGACGGTGTCTATCACGCTATTGCGTTGCATTCCCCAGAGATTGCGATTGCGCATAATAATCGTAAACCCGCTTACCTTCCTCGCCGATCGTCTCCTTCGCGAAGTAAGAGCAAAAGCGGTCAAGCGCGTTGGAGTCATTCGAACCCTGGACCAAGGCCTCTTCGTCCAGAATCCAAAGCAGACCCTTCGGATGGTCAGCCGGAGAGAGAGAGACCTAGGAGGACAGGAGAGGAAAATTATAGAGGAAATTATAGAATTAATTAATGCAATTTGCACCCGTGTTTCGCACCCTTGACCCATCTCTTGTGTATTCATTTTGCAATTACCTGGGATGGTTTTTGGTCTGCAAGGGCCACCGTAGCGGCCGGGGAAAAGTCGGGGAGGTCAAAGGACACCTCGATATTTTCCTGGGAGGAATTAAAAATTAAATTAAATTAAATTAAATTAACAGGGATATAAAAAAAGTACATTTATATCAGAGCAAAAGTACAAAAATACCTATTTCTACAATGCACACTCATTGAGTATTTCAGATTTTTACGGATAGAGGAAACTCAACCTATAAAGCTTAAAAAAGGAATATATATATATATATATATATATAAGTTTTTAATAAAAAAATCTGCTTTTTAAAATATAAACAAATATATATATATATATTTAAAAGTAAATAATTCTACTTTTTAATATAATTCTATGATTCTATGATAAACATATATATATATATTTAAGTTTTTAAAAGAAAATAAATCTACTTTGTAATATAAACATATATATATATATATATATTTAAAAGTTTTTAAAAGAAAATAGTTCTACTTTTTAATATAAGCACATATATATATATATGTTTTTAAAAGAACATAATTCTACTTTTTAATATAAACATATATATATATATATAAGTTTTTAAAAGAAAATAATTCTACTTTTAAATTATAAACACATATATATATATATTTAAAAGTTTTTAAAAGAAATAATTCTAGTTTTTAATATAAACATATATATATATAAAAGTTTTTAAAAGAAAATAATTCTACTTTTTAATATAAACATATATATATATATAAAAGTTTTTAAAAGAAAATAATTCTACTTTTTAACATAAACATATACATATATATATATCTAAAAGTTTTTTAAAATAAAATAAGTCTATTGTGGGAGGGCGACAAAGTGTGCAAGAAACAGAATTACTATTTTTCCGTCGCTGTTTTCTGCGCAAAAAAAAGGCAACACACAAATTTTGCGCAATCGGCGAATAGTCTCCAAAAACGGCGCAGATTTTATTTTATTATTATTATTATTATTATTGCATCTGAAATCTTCTCGAATTTTTCACGGATTCTTTTTTAAGAATTGAAATTACGGAGAAACGGCGTCCTGGGTTTGAACTTACTTCTCGATATCTCTCCATTGCCAACGCAAATGTCGTCTGGTGGAACAGGTTCTGGAGCCGTTCGTGGGCGTAATTGCGGCAAAACTCCTCGAAAGTGGCCGCCCGCTCTTTCTTCTCGTGGCGCGGGTTGCGGAAGCCGGGCGTGTCCACCACCAAAATGGACGCCATGGAGAGGTGACTGGACGAGAAAGATCTGGGATGGGTTAGAGGGATATCCATTAATGACCACGAATTCCCTTCGCTCTCTAGAAATCTCTAGAAGGTCCTCCAGCGCAACTCTATGGTCAATGTCTAAAGAGGTGTTCTCTCTAGGAGGTCCTCCGGCGCAACTCTATGGTCAAGGTCTACCAAACGTTGGCCATAATATTGCACTGGAGAAAGTACAAATGCCTAGAGAAGTATTCTCTCTAGGAGGTCCTCCGGCGCAACTGTATGGTCAAGGTCTACCAAATGTTGGCCATAGTATTGCACTGAAGGAAGTACAAATGCCTAAAGAGGTGTCCTCTCTAGGACATCCTCCGGCGCAACTCTATGGTCAAGGCCTACCAAATGTTGGCCGGAGTATTGCTCTGAAGGAACTACAAATGCCTAGAGAGGTAATCTCTCTAGGAGGTCCTCCGGCACAACTCTATGGTCAAGGCCTACCAAAGGTTGGCCAGAGTATTGCTCTGAAGGAAGTACAAATGCCTAGAGAGGTGTTCTTTCTAGGAGGTCCTCCGGCGCAACTCTATGGTCAAGGTCTACCAAATGTTGACCATAGTATTGCACTGGACGAAGTACAAATGCCTAGAGAAGTGTTCTCTCTAGGAATCTTTAGATCCTCCAGTAAGACTCTATGGTCAACATCCACCAGAGGTTACACTGGAGGACCTAGATGCAGAGAGAGAACACTTCTCTAGGCATCTGTAAGTTTTCCAGTGCAATTCTATGGTCAACTCAGATGACGACCATAGAGTTGCACTGGAGGACCAAGAGATTCCTAGAGAGGACACTTCTCTAGGCATTTGTAGGTCATCCAGTGCAATTCTATGATCAATTTAGATGTTGACCATAGAGTTGCACTAGAGGACCTAGAGATTCTTAGAGAGGACATTTGTAGGTCCTTCAATTCAATTCTATAGTCAACTTAGATGTCTACCATAGAGTTGCATTGGAGGACCTAGAGATTCCTAGAGAGGACACTTCTCTAGACATTTTTTTGGTCCTCCAGTACAATTCTATGGTCAACTTAGATGTCTACCATAGAGTTGCACTGGAGGACCTAGAGATTCATAGAGGGGACACTTCTCTAGACATTTGTAGGTCGTCCAACTCAATTCCTAATAACAATTTTTACGGGACGGACAAAGCGAAGGTCGTGGTTTTGTCTCCCAGGTCCATCCTGACAAGACGGAGATTGCAATAATGACCGCAATAACGGAGATCGCAATTAATTAATTCACCTGTTGATTAGCGAGACGATGGCGGCGAACAGCTCCTCGTAGAGTCCCGCCGCCATTCCCTCCAGGCACTCCACACCTGTCAGCTTGGGACCTGCGCGGATAAGAGTAAGTAAATGGAGTAAATCCGTATATTTTATCCCTCTTTCTGTAGAATTTCTAGGACGGAGGGGTCAAAGGTTAACCTAGATGGTCCTCCAGGGCTATAGGAGGACAGCAAGGAGGAGACCAGTCTAATCTCCCAGAGAAACTGGGAGCAGCCACCAAGGAGGCCCTATTCTCTCACATGTCCTTCCATAGATGTCCCCTTGAGGTTGTGGGATGGAGAGAAGAAGATGGCCGCCACAAAAGATCCCAAGACATAGAGAGGCTCATATGGGGAGATACAGTCCTCCAAACACGGAGGGAGGTCCAGAGATCCTGGAGGGACCCCAAGATGGCCCTATCCTCTCCCATATCTTCCCATAGATGTCCCTCTGGGGATGAAGAGAAGATGGCCTCCCCAGAAGATCCCAAGGGGGGGAATGTTACGTCGCATGACCCGGACCTAAAGCGCCATGAAGTTCTTACATGAAGCCAAACCACCAGATACGGGAAAAGAGGACCCTCTGAAGACCCTAACCCTAACCCTAACCCAAGACTTGGTTACGGCCATCATGGTTGTACCCCAAGATGGCCCTATCCTCTCCCATATCTCTCCATAGATGTCCCTCTGGGGATGAAGAGAAGATGGCCTCCCCAGAAGATCCCAAGGGGGGGGAATGCGACGTCGCCTCACCCGGATCTAAGGTACCATGAAATTCTTACACAAAGCCAAACCACCAGATACGGGAAAAGTGGACCTTCTGAAGACCCCAACCCTAACCCCAACCCCAACCCCAACCCTAACCCAAGACTTGGTTACGGCCATCATGGTTGTGATCTTAGCTTTTATCCATGCGGTGAAGGAGGC
>JANUYF010000013.1:750000-762500 GCA_026167975.1 Phrynosoma blainvillii
GGTCCCTTCCAACTCTAGGATCCTATGTATTCCTCCATGGCAGAAGAAGAGGGTTGGACTGGATGGCCCTTGGGGGTCCCTTCCGACTCTAGGATCCTATGTATTCCTCCATAGCAGAAGAAGAGGGTTGGACTGGATGGCCCTTGGGGGTCCCTTCCAACTCTAGGATCCTATGTATTCCTCCATGGCAGAAGAAGAGGGTTGGACTGGATGGCCCTTGGGGGTCCCTTCCGACTCTAGGATCCTATGTATTCCTCCATAGCAGAAGAAGAGGGTTGGACTGGATGGCCCTTGGGGGTCCCTTCCAACTCTAGGATCCTATGTATTCCTCCATGGCAGAAGAAGAGGGTTGGACTGGATGGCCCTTGGGGGTCCCTTCCAACTCTAGGAGCCTATGCATTCCTCCATGGCAGAAGAAGAGGGTTGGACTGGATGGCCCTTAGGGGTCCCTTCCAACTCTAGGATCCTATGTATTCCTTCATGACAGAAGAAGAGGGTTGGACTGGATGGCCCTTGGGGATCCCTTCCAACTCTAGGATCCTATGTATTCCTCCATGGAAGAAGAAGAGGGCTGGACTGGATGGCCCTTGGGGATCCCTTCCAACTCTAGGGTCCTATGTATTCCTCCATGGCAGCTGGAGATGTTTACCTGGAGATGGGCAGCTGTGATACGGCCGGCGGCATTGAAGTCCAAGGCCATGACCATGGAGAAGCGGGTGGACGCTCTGTTACGGCCGGCGGAGACTGTCCCGAAGGCTCGGAGGATGGTGGACATGGCCTGGATCTTCTCCACTGCAAAATGGGGCACCCAAAAAGATCATTTGAGCCAGCTTCATATACCTTCCAACATTTCGTAGATGGAAACCAGCATGCGTGTGGTCAAGCAAGACCCCAGAGTGTGGTCAAGAGGGGAAAGTTCATGGATGAGGAAGAGACAAGTGACCCATGAAAACAACGGATGGATGTTGAGTCAACAGAGTGGTCAACTGCACAGATTCAATGGGTCTATCGTAGTTGGTTAGTCCAAACTAGACCCAAGAAATCAGCTGTTGAATGTTGAATCAACCCATTGGTCAACCCCATGGATTCTATGGCTCTATCCTAGTTGGTTAATCCAAACTAGACTCAAGGAATCATCTGTTGAATGTTGGGTCAACCCATTGGTCAACCCCATGGATTCAGTGGGTCCATCCTAGTTGGTTAGTCCAACCTAGAGTCAAGGAATCAACTGTTGAATGTTGAGTCAACACACTGGTCAACCCCATGGATTCAATGGGTCCGTCGTAGTTGGTTAGTCCAACCTAGACTCATAGAATCAGCTGTTGAATGTAGAATCAACCCATTGGTCAACTTCATGGATTCAATGGGTCTATCCTAGTTGGTTAGTCCAACCTAGACCCAAGGAATCAGCTGTTGAATGTTGAGTCAACCCATTGGTCAACCCCATGGATTCAATGGGTCCATCCTAGTTGGTTAATCCAAACTAGACTCATGGAATCTACTGTTAAATGTTGACTCAACACACTGGTCAACCCCATGGTTTCAATGGGTCTATCCTGGTTGGTTAGTCCAACCTAGACTCAAGGAATCAACTGTTGAATGTAGAGTCAATCCATTGGTCAACTTCATGGATTCAATGGGTCTATCCTAGTTGGTTAGTCCATACAACCACCCTACTCTTCGGGATCGTCCCCAACGATCCCACCACAGCTGCCCACCTGTCACAACCACATACCTGTGACCCTGTTGTCCACACTGCCGGCCATCTCCACCAGGTATTCGAGGGCGTTCTGGCAGCAGGTGGTCTTCCCTGCGCTTGACCTCCCCAGGGGCATGATGGTCTGGTCCTGCCGTTGGGTCAGCATGGTCCAGTAGGCCCTCTGGGCCATGGAGAAGATGTGGGGGGACATCCCATCCCGTTTTCCTTTGAACGCCTAGAAAGGAAGGCAAAGCAAGGAGGACATTCGGGAACACGGCTGGTGCTAATATTAATAAATCCCATCCCTCAGCTTGACCGTTGTACCTTTCTTGAGCCGTTGGCCGCGCAAGAATACGGTGCAATGGCTATCAAGTCCGGACCGGTGTAGGTGTAGACCAGCTGTGACTCGAACCGGTGGCGGAGGGTGTTGATGACGCTGGACTCGTTCAAACTGACCAGTGAGGCCAAGTCATCGGCGTAGTCGAACCTTGAAGGGTTGGTCTGTTACGGGACGGAGGTTGGAAAAAGGTTAAGATAGGTGTCCTCCATGCTATCCTTTAGCAAGAGAGATGACCCGAAGGACCAACCAGGTCGTTCTCCCCCTGTATGGCCCTACTCTTGTCTTGGGATCTACACAAAAAATGCATAAATTGCAAAAATTGCAAAAAATGCAAACATTTCAAAAAATGTATAAATTGCAAAAAATGCAAAAAATTCAAAAAATTTAAAAAAAACGCAACAATGCATAAATTGCAAAAAAATACAAAAATTGCAAAAATTGTAAAATGGGAAAATGAGAAAAAATATCTTTCCAATGCCTCATCCTTCCTAAATGTACTAAAATTGCAAAATGGGAAAATGGGAAAAATATCTTGTCGATGCCTCATCCTTGATAAATGTTCAAAAATTGCAAAAATAAAAAAAAAATGCAAAAATTTGCACAAATTGCAAAAATTAAAAAATTGCAAAAAAATGCAAAATGGGAAAATGGGAAAAATATCTCGCCAATGCCTCATCCTTCCTAAATGTACAAAAATTGCAAAAACACAAAAATTGCAAAAATTGCAAAATTTTGCAAAAATTGCAAAAACTGAAAAAACTGAAAAAATGCACAAAAAAGCACAAAAATTGAAAATGGAAAAATGGGGGGGGAGGGAAATCTCACCAATGCATCATTCTCCCTAAATGTACAAAAACAGCAAAAATGCAAAAATTGCAAAGATTGTAAAAATTTTGCAAAAACTGCAAAATGCGCGAAAATTGCAAAAAATTGCAAAAATTACAAAAATGTGCAAAAAATGTGCAAAAATGTGCAAAAATGCACAAAAATGTGTGTGTGTGTGTGTGTGTGTGTGTGTATATATATATATATATATATATATATTGCCAATGCCTCATCCTTCTGAAAGCTCAGAAAATACACTTGGTCCTCTGTTTTCACGGAAACTAACTAGTATTCGTGCCCTATTGGCTTGAATGGGTGTGTGCACCATGGATGTGCGCGCCATTTTAATCTATGGAGCTCTCACCTTCGTGAAAAATCAAGACCGCAAAAACGGAGGGGTGAGTGTAATAGCAGTAATAGAATAGTAGTAGTTGCAATAATAGTAATATAATTAATTATAATACTAGTAGGCCTCAGCTTACGTGGGTACAGAGACCCACCTTCTGGATCTTCTCTTCTTCCACCTCGAATACGGACCCATCGGCTTCGATTCGCACCCGGACCATCCCCGGAGGGAGCTCTGGAGTACCTACGTCTGGTTTTAACTCCGTCGCTGCCGGAAAAGAGACAGAACATGTATATAAATCAATCGTAGGGTTGGAAGGGGAACACAGAGGTCATCGAGTCCAACCCACTGATTATATGTATTTATATATATATGAATCCAGTTGGAAGGGGAACTCAGAGTTCATCTTTTGTTTAATGCACAAAACTATTAAGAATATTGTGTATTTAAATATATATATATATATATATATATCTTTTGTTTCATGCACAAATTATTAAGAATATTGTGCAAATTATTAAGAATATTGTGCAAAATTTATGCAATGTTTCATATATATATATATATATATATGAAACATTGCATAAATTTTGTGTTTCCAATTAGGTCCCATCTCCAAGATATCTGACGGAGCAATTGTTTTGCAATTAACAAGAGAGAATGCGACTCTCCCAAGGTCGCCCAATGGGTGCCTATGGCCGGACAGGGATTTGAACCCGGGTCTCCCAGTCCAACTTGTTGCATAAATCCCGGTCTGTCTTACCCAAGGTGAATCCATCCTTCTGGACCAGCCAAACTTTCTCCGTCTCGTACCAAAGATCCTCCTCGCCCGCCTGAAGGAGAGAAGAATGAGATTCGCACCCAAGACATTTGCACTGCCACAATTAATTCTTTGCAAACTACAAATCCCAGCATGCTGCATATTAGTGGAGCCATTGCGGTTAAAGTAACGCATCCGACCGCATTGTTGACTAAGCGAAAACTAACAAAATTTCAACCTTATCTGGAACAAAGTTTGGGACCTTTCTGGCCACTCTGAGCATGCGCAGAGTGCCCCAAATTGGGAAAGAAAGGGTCAGACTTGTGCATTCAACAAAATTTGGGAATATTGGGACATTACGGTCAAACTCGCCTTTTCCGAAGAAGAAGAGTCGGCGCTTTCTCCAAAATCGTTTTTCCTTTCTCCTCCTGAAATTTTCTTCCCTTCATCCATTTTTTCCTCCATTTCTTCCTTCGTTTCTTCCTCCTTCCGGACTTTCTCAACTGGTTTTCCGACGATTTCTCTCATTTTTTCTTTCGTCTCCATTTTTCTCCATTTTTCTCCCTGTTTTTCCTTTGTTTCTGCCCGTTTTTTCACATCCTCTCCTAGTTTATCCTTGGTTCCTGCTGGTTTTTCACCAGTTTCTCCCAGTTTCTCCTTCGTTTCTCCCAGTTTTTTCCCAATCTCTCCCATTTTCTCTATGATTTTCCCCATTTTCCCTCCAATTTCTCCCATTTTCTCCTTACTTTCTCCCAGTTTTTCCCCAATACCTCCCAGTTTACCCTGACTTTCTCCCAGTTTTTTCCCAATTTCTCCCATTTTATCCTTGTTTTCTCCCAGTATTTTCCCAGTCTCTCCTAGTTTTTCCTTGTTTCCTCCTAGCTTTTCCCCAATTTCTCCCATTTTATTCTTATTTTCTCCCAGTTTTCCCCCAATTTCTCCCATTTTATTCTTGTTTTCTCCCAGTATTTTCCCTGTCTTTCCTGGTTTTTGCTTGTTTTCACCCAGTATTTTCCCTGTCTTTACTGGTTTATCCTCATTTTCTCCCATTTTCTTCCCATTCGCTCCTGTTTTTTCCTCATTTTCTCCCAGTTTTTCCTCGATCCCTCCCATCTTTTCTTCGTTCTCTCCCATTTTCTTCCCAATCTCACCGGGTTTTTCCTTGCTTTCTCCCATTTTCTTCCCAGTTTCTCCCAGTTTTTCCTTGGTTTCTCCTGTTTTTCTCCCCGTTTCTTCCTTGGTTTCTCCCGTTTTTTTCCCAGACTCTCCGATTTTCTCTCTATTTTCCCCTTTACTCGTCCCTTTCGCCCGAATTCCTGGCCTCCCCAGGGACTCTTCCTTGGTCCTCGTTTTCACGTTTTCTTTCCCGAGGCTTTCTAAGCGTTTGCTCCAAAGCGAATGGAACTTTTTCGCCGGTTCGCCGCCCATCCCGGGATCTCTAGTGTTCCCGTTTTTGCTTTCCTCCTCCGGTGTGGGAGATTTTGGGAGCTGGGAAGAATCCGAGGGGGATTTCTCTCCCGATTTTAGAGCCACTTCGGACGTCGCAGCATGCTTGGCCCCGCTCTTTGGGATGGATCTTTTGAAAGGCGAGGGTTTCCGCTCGGGAATCTCTGCAAGACCGTCCCCGCCATGCTTCTCGCCATTCAACCTCCCTTGCGCCAGTGACCCTTGACCTTTGCTGTTGGCCATGCCTCCTCCAACTTCCAAAATGTTGGTGGTATCTTTGATTACAAAGGCTTGCTGTGCCGACCCATTGCCCTGCTTCCCCGGTGGCTGAAAAACAAGAAACAGCATTTTCTGTCTGCATTGCAAACATAGGATGGCTAATGGGGTTCAGGAAAGGAAGAGGCACTAGGGACCGCATTGCAAACATAGGATGGCTAATGGGATTCAGGAAAGGAAGAGGCACTAGGGACCGCATTGCAAACATAGGATGGCTAATGGGGTTCAGGAAAGGGAGAGGCACTAGGGATAACATTGCAAACATAGGATGGCTAATGGGGTTCAGGAAAGGAAGAGGCACTAGGGACCCCATTGCAAACATAGGATGGCTAATGGGGTTCAGGAAAGGAAGAGGCACTAGGGACCGCATTGCAAACATAGGATGGCTAATGGGGTTCAGGAAAGGGAGAGGCATTAGGGACCATATTGCAAACATAGGATGGCTAATGGGGTTCAGGAAAGGAAGAGGCACTAGGGACCATATTGCAAACATAGGATGGCTAATGGGGTTCAGGAAAGGAAGAGGCACTAGGGACCCCATTGCAAACATAGGATGGCTAATGGGGTTCAGGAAAGGAAGAGGCACTAGGGACCGCATTGCAAACATAGGATGGCTAATGGGGTTCAGGAAAGGAAGAGGCACTAGGGACCCCATTGCAAACATAGGATGGCTAATGGGGTTCAGGAAAGGAAGAGGCACTAGGGACCGCATTGCAAACATAGGATGGCTAATGGGGTTCAGGAAAGGAAGAGGCACTAGGGACCATATTGCAAACATAGGATGGCTAATAGGGTTCAGGAAAGGGAGAGGCACTAGGGATAACATTGCAAACATAGGATGGCTAATGGGGTTCAGGAAAGGAAGAGGCACTAGGGACCGCATTGCAAACATAGGATGGCTAATGGGGTTCAGGAAAGGAAGAGGCACTAGGGACCATATTGCAAACATAGGATGGCTAATAGGGTTCAGGAAAGGAAGAGGCACTAGGGACCGCATTGCAAACATAGGATGGCTAATGGGGTTCAGGAAAGGAAGAGGCACTAGGGACCATATAACAAACATAGGATGGCTAATGGGGTTCAGGAAAGGAAGAGGCACTAGGGACCCCATTGCAAACATAGGATGGCTAATGGGGTTCAGGAAAGGAAGAGGCACTAGGGACCGCATTGCAAACATAGGATGGCTAATGGGGTTCAGGAAAGGAAGAGGCACTAGGGACCATATTGCAAACATAGGATGGCTAATGGGGTTCAGGAAAGGAAGAGGCACTAGGGACCGCATTGCAAACATAGGATGGCTAATGGGGTTCAGGAAAGGAAGAGGCACTAGGGACCCCATTGCAAACATAGGATGGCTAATGGGGTTCAGGAAAGGAAGAGGCACTAGGGACCGCATTGCAAACATAGGATGGCTAATGGGGTTCAGGAAAGGAAGAGGCACTAGGGACCGCATTGCAAACATAGGATGGCTAATGGGGTTCAGGAAAGGAAGAGGCACTAGGGACCCCATTGCAAACATAGGATGGCTAATGGGGTTCAGGAAAGGAAGAGGCACTAGGGACCATATTGCAAACATAGGATGGCTAATAGGGTTCAGGAAAGGAAGAGGCACTAGGGACCGCATTGCAAACATAGGATGGCTAATGGGGTTCAGGAAAGGAAGAGGCACTAGGGACCATATAACAAACATAGGATGGCTAATGGGGTTCAGGAAAGGAAGAGGCACTAGGGACCCCATTGCAAACATAGGATGGCTAATGGGGTTCAGGAAAGGAAGAGGCACTAGGGACCGCATTGCAAACATAGGATGGCTAATGGGGTTCAGGAAAGGAAGAGGCACTAGGGACCCCATTGCAAACATAGGATGGCTAATGGGGTTCAGGAAAGGAAGAGGCACTAGGGACCGCATTGCAAACATAGGATGGCTAATGGGGTTCAGGAAAGGAAGAGGCACTAGGGACCATATTGCAAACATAGGATGGCTAATGGAGCACAGCAGGGACTTCAAAGAAAAATAGGCTCGGAGACAGAAGAAGGAGGAGTGAAAATAGGAGGAAGGAATATCAACCATCTAAGATACGCAGATGACACCGTAACACTAGCAGAAAACATCGTAGGCTTGAAACACCATTGCACTTACGTCTTCCTTAGAATTTAACGGGATTTTCTCTTTCAGTTTCGCTTCCTTGGACTCCTTCTCTGTTTCCCGCACAAGCTGTTTGATGAAACCCCCGGGAATGACTGAAAAAAGGGGAGGCGGAGATGTAGGCAGCGGCGTCCGATCCTCTTCCCGGATCTGTAATTATTTATTTTTTTGTTATTTTATTTGCATTTTTTTAAATGAAAATTTGTTAACATTCATTGCAGCCGGAAAAAAAATATTTCACAAGATTTTTGCAAGCAAGAAGGAAAACTAAAACCAAGCTCAAAAATCATACATTATCCCAATTGGGAATAAAAATGGTGCAAATCCATCCTGGTTTAATTTGCATTAAAACAAGACATCAAGGAATAAAAGAGGAAAATACTTTGGATTTTTTATTTTATTTTTTTTGCAGAAAATACTATTTCTTTGCAGAAAATAAAACAGCATTTTCTGTGCAGAACATACTAATTTTTTGCGGAAAATAAAACGGTATTTTCTGGGCAGAACATATTATTTTCATTTTAAAAAATGCAACAACAATAACCCCAAAATATATATTTTTTGCAGAGAAAACGCTAATGGTTTTCTTTGCCCAAATTTTTTTTTTATCTTTTCTGCACTGAAAATATCATGCATCGTGAATTGTGTGTCATGCATTGTGAATTGTGCATTGTGCGTCATGAATTGAGAATTGTGCATCATGTATCATGAATTGTATATCGTGCATTGAGGATTGTGAATTGTGTGACATGCATTGTGCATTGTGCATCATACATTGAGAATTGTGAATTGTGCATCATGCATTGTGAATTGTGCATTGTGTGTCATGAATTGTGAATTCAGCATCATGCATCATTAATTGTGTATCATGCATCGTGAATTGTGAATTGTGAATTGTGTATCATGCATCATGAATCGTGCATCATGGATTATGAATTGTGCGTTGTGCGTCGTGAATCGTGCGCCGTGCATTGTGCATCATGCATTGTGAATTGTGCATTGTGTGCCATGAATTGTGAATTGAGTATCATGCATCATTAATTGTGTATCGTGCATCGTGCATCGTGCATCGTGAATTGTGCGTCATGCATCGTGCATCGTTTGTCATGAATTGTGAATTGTGTATCATGCATCGTGAATCGTGCGCCGTGCATTGTGCGTCATGCATTGTGCATCACGCATCATGAACTGTATATTGTGCATCATGCATTGTGAATTGTGAATCGCGCATCATGAAATCGCGAATTGTGCATCACGGATCATGCATCGTGCATCATGAATCGTGCGCCGTGCGCCGTGCGCCGTGCGTTCACTTTCCTTTTGCTCCCAGAGTGCCAGGCGTGAAGAGATGGCCATGATGGTGAGGAATAATAAAAGGGAAGGTGCAGCTCAGAGGTTAAATGGGTGCTTCACAGACGGGAAAACCGAGGAAAGAGCGCTTGCAAAGAAAAGAGAAACATCGTCAGCACAAAAAAAATAAAGACCCAGAATATCCTGCATCCGGGAAAATCAATTAAGTACTCTTAAATTGCATTGGTTTATTTTAATGCATATATATATATATATATATATATTTGTTGGCATTGGTCAAGACATTTCCGAATTATTTGTCTTAAGAGTTATTGTATTTTATTGGGATACACTCTCTATTTATCTTTTGCAAATATTTTTTTTTCCAAAAAAATCTTCTGCATTAATTGCAGGATTTTAATGGACTTTTATGCTGCCATTAACTGCACCTGCATTGCAGAATTAATGTGGATTTTAAACTACATCCACATTGCAGAATTAATACGGTTTTTAACTCTATCTGCTTTGCAAAATTAATGTGGATTTTTAAATACATCCGCATTGCAGAATTAATGCGGTTACTGCATCCGCATTGCAAAATTAATGCAGTTTTCAATTGCATCCGCATTGCAGAATTAATGTGGTTTTTATATGCATCCGCATTACAAAATTAATACGGTTTTTAACTGCATCCGCATTACAAAATGAATGCAGTTTTCAATTGCATCCGCTTTGCAGAATTAATGTGGTTTTTTAACTGCATCCGCATTGCAAAATTAATGTGGTTTTTAACTACATCCACATTGCAAAATTAATGCAGTTTTAACTACATCCGCATTGCAAAATTAAAGTGGCTTTTAATTACATCCGCATTGCAGAAATAATGAGTTTTTAACAACATCCGCATTGCAGAATTAATGCTTTTTAACTACATCCTCATTGCAGAATTAATGCAGTTTTTATCTCCATCCGCATTGCAAAATTAATGCGGTTTTCAACTGCATCCGCATTGCAGAATTAATGCAGTTTTTAAGTACATCTGCTTTGCAGAATTAATGTGGTTTTTAAAAACATTTTTAAAAACTGCATTAATTCTGCAATGCAGGTGCAGTTAAAAACCGCATTGATTTTGCAATGCAGATGCATTCAAAAGTGCATTGATTTTGCAATGCGGATGCAGTTAAAACTGCATTAATTCTGCAATTCAGAGGCAGTTAATGGCAGCTAAACCGCATTAATTCTGCAATGCAGATAATGCAGATTCGATTTTGAAAACTGCGTTAATTCTGCAATGCAGGTGCAGTTAAAAACCGCATTGATTTTGCAATGCAGATGCATTCAAAAGTGCATTAATTTTGCAATGCGGATGCAGTTAAAACCGCATTAATTCTGCAATTCAGAGGCAGTTAATGGCAGCTAAACCGCATTAATTCTGCAATGCAGATAATGCAGATTCGATTTTGAAAACTGCGTTAATTCTGCAATGCAGGTGCAGTTAAAAACCGCATTAATTTTGCAATGCAGATGTAGTTAAATACTGCATTAATTCTGTAATGTGGATGCAATTGAAAACCACATTATTTCTGCAATGTGGATGTAGTTAAAAACCGCATTAATTCTGCAATTCAGAGGCAGTTAATGGCAGCTAAACCGCATTAATTCTGCAATGCGGATAATGCAGATTCGATTTTGAAAACTGCGTTAATTCTGCAATGCAGCATTTAACCTCAGACCCAGACTGACTTGCACAAAGTGAACCAGAAAATTGCATTAATAAATTGCATTATTTCAACAGCGTAGATGCACCCCGAGTTAAGTCTCCAAAGTCCAACAACAAGACCCTTTTGCATAATAATAATAAAAATAATAATAGGGATTAAAGCATGCAAAACATTTGCAATCACACTTCTTGCAAGATTGCTAGTCATGGAGGGAGGGCTTGAAATATTTTCCATCCTTCCTCAGAGATATCAAAGTCCTCAGAGTTTGCAAGGCCCAAATTTGTCTCGGAAAAGAGAGATAAGGAAGAGGCAAAGCCATGCAGATGCAATCCCAATTTTAACCCATTCCAAAAATCTCTTAAAGGGACAAATTTGCACACAGACATTTCACAAACAGATTTGCAAATAAAAATAAAATGCAAATTTGCAACAACAACAACAATAAAAGGTTTTGCAAAATAAACAAATAAATAAAATGCTCCAATGCTTGCAAGACGTTCCCATGCAGACTTTTGGACTTTTGCACAAATTTGCACACAGTTTGCAAGTAAGAAATGAATGCAAATTTGCAAAAAGTGTTGCAAAAAATGCTCCAATGCTTGCAAGTCATTCCCATGCATACGTTTGGACTTTTGCACAAATTTGCACATAGTTTGCAAGTAAGAAATGAATATAATTTTGCAAAAAGTGTTGCAAAAGTGCTCCAATGCTTGCAATTCATTCCCATGCACACTTTTGGACTTTTGCACAAATTTGCACACAGTTTGCAAGTAAGAAATGAATGCAAATTTGCAAAAAGTGTTGCAAAAGTGCTCCAATGCTTGCAATTCATTCCCATGCACACTTTTGGACTTTTGCACAAATTTGCAAGTACGAAATGAATACAATTTTGCAAAAAGTGTTGCAAAAATGCTCCAATGTTTGCAAGATGTTCCCATGCACACTTTTGCACAAATTTGCACACAGTTTGCATGTAAAAAATGAATGCAATTTTGAAAAAAAGTGTTGCAAAAATGCTCCAATGCTTGCAAGACGTTCTTACACATTAGGAGGAATTTTCAGCAGAAAATAAAGTAGAAAATAAATAAAATTTATTTATTTGTTGCAAAATGCCCCGATATTTGCAAGACATTCCCAACTGCAAATTAAAAATAAAATTACAAATTTGCAATATATATATATATATATATATATATATATTGCAAAAAGTTTTCTTCTGATAAGACCAAATATTTGATGGGAGCATTTTTGTAAAACTTTTTGTAAATATATATATATATATATATATGTATTTGCAAATTTGTAATTTTATTTTACCCACAGAAAAATAAGAATTTTTTAAGTGGAAAAAAAAATCAGAAAAATAAGGAAATAAGATCCTTAATTTAATTTAATGATTCCCCTAATTTAATTTAATTTAATTCCCTCCAATTTAATTAGGCAATTAATTAAATCAATCAGATTTTGATTGATATCAATGCAAAAAAATAAATAAAAATCATCAAATAAATAGGATTGGAGCAAAGTACCCGATTTTTTGTTCTCTGTTAGCTTTGGACTTTATGTCCCAGAATCCCCCCAAAAGACAGGGAATTATGGGAAATGAAGTCCAGAAGATTTGATGCATTTCCTTCTCTTCCTATAAGGCATC
>JANUYF010000013.1:767500-867500 GCA_026167975.1 Phrynosoma blainvillii
TATATATATATATATATATATAATATAAATAACGATTATCGCATACGGATGTTGCAATTTCTCGGTCAGACGTACGTGAGAAATAACCACAAGAACGCGAGAATGACGAAGTTATGAAAAGTTTTGGATCATAGAGTAAACTGCGCCGATTCCGAGAGACGTCAGAATCGCAAGATCCGGGTGCAATATTTTAACGGATATTCTCATTAAAAGCGTATACGTATTTTTAAGCGTAAGAGAGAATGCTTCCCTAGGCATCTGTAGATCCTCCAGTGCAATTCTATGGCCGACGTCTAGCGGAAATGGATCATAGAGTTGTGTCAGAGGACTGAGAGATTCCTAGAGAGAACACTTCTCTAGGCATTTGTAAATCCTCTGGCACAAATCTATGCTCAATCTCTACCAAAAGACGCACTGGAGAACCTAGAGAGTCCTAGAGAGGACACTTCTCTAGGTATTTGTAGGTCCTCCAGTGCTCCTCTATGGTCAACTCAGATGTCGACCATAGAGTTGCACTAGAGAACCTAGAGATTCCTAGAGAGAACACTTCTCTAGGCATTTGTAGGTCCTCCAGCACTCCTGTATGGTCAACTCAGATGTCAACCATAGAGTCAACTCAGATGTCGACCATAGAGTTGCACTGGAGAACCTAGAGATTCCTAGAGAGAACACTTCTGTAGGTATTTGTAGGTCCTCCAGCGCTCCTGTATGGTCAACTCAGATGTCAACCATAGAGTTGCGCTGGAGAACCTAGAGATTCCTAGAGAGAACACTTCTCTTGGCATCCTTAGATCCTCCGGCATGCTCCTATGGTCAACCTCAGGTGGACATTAACCATAGAGTCACACTGGATTCCTCTGTAGGCCCTCCAGCACAACTCTATGGTCAACAACGGCCAAAAGTTGACCACAGAATTGCACTGGAGGGCCTACCAATGCCTCACGAAGTCTCTCTAGGTCTCCCAGCACAACTCTATAGTCAACATCCGCCAGAAGGCAACCATAGAATTATGCTGGAGGACCTACAAATGCCTAGACTAGAACTAGTGATCCCAGATTCCCGTAGATCAGAACTTTCTAGAAGAGTGGGGGGGAACCTTTTATAGGGCAAATATAGGATTCGCCACTGCGGCCTGACTTCCACGCCGATATCCGCAAAAAACGGAACACGGGGAAAGTCGTGACGAACAACAGGGTAACACAAATAACGAGTAACACAAATTCGAGTCAAGTTTCTACACCTTCTGGGGGAGTACCACCCAACCGTAAATCATGAAATCGGAAACGTTAATGCAATAATAATAATAATAATAATGAGAGAGAGAGAGAGAGAGGGGAGGAGAGGGGGGGACTCTCCAAAGTGCAATTTCGTGCCACACTCGAGCAAAAGTATAAAATGTTATTGTGCAAATGGTAGCGGTCTCGATAGCCCACCCTATAGCAGCACGTTAAAATATAATTTTACGAGAGGAATATTCTCATCCCAGTCCTAAAACCAGCCCTATGATTTCGGGTTTGGATATCTTTTAGCAAAACATTTGCGCACTTAACGACAAACAAGTAGAGATCCCCGAGGTTTTTGCGAGAATTAATACTCGCAAAACGGGTCTTTCCTTTATAACGGGGAATCCTCAAATCGATTACTTTTGCAAAAGACGCAATCAATTCAGAGGCTGCAGAAATTAAACCGGAGACCAATTTTCGCGGTATTTTTATGCTCGATCCCTACCTTAACGGCAACAACAACAACAACAACAACCTCTCGACTTTTCCCGTTTACCGAGACGATCAAGGTTAAAATTTCGGAAGGGTTGGCCCTACTGAGACGAGACTACAAAACTAGCTTGAGTTGTTTGTTACTTTTAAATTTAAATGGTCCTAAAAGTTGGACCCAATCCTAGATTACGTACATAACGCATCTGAATACTGGATTTTAAAACCTTTTTCTTCTTAAAGTGTCGTAAAACTGGAATGGAGAATGGGGTTTTTTGGGCGCTTACCTTAAACCCATCCCAAAGCACCTGCTATTATTATTTGTTTTAAAAAAAAGACACAACAAACACATAAAGAGAAACATACACACACACACACACACACACACACAGACATATATATAAAACTTAACAAAAGACAGAACTATCACCCATTTTTCTCCCCGTTTGTGAGTTATCTACTGTGCCAAATATACAGTCTAAAGCGGGAGACGCTTGCAGTTAAGTGCAACAAACCGACAGAATAATTAAAACAGTGTTCGATAATTGCTTTGTTTTCTTCCTCCTCCAAAGTAGCAGCAGCAGCAACATTTTAAAACCACATTTTAGGACATTTAGAGTTCGGGTTAAAAGACGGAGAGCGCGACGGAAACCGTGCCGCCACCATCGCCACCCGTGACCGGAGAAGTAGAACGAGAAAGTCTGAAAAGTCACCAGTGGTGCCATAAATCCTACCCAAAAAGTTGGGAGTCGCCTTCAGACGGACCCGGAGCTGGGGGATCCGTCATCTGTCCCCTCGACTCTGTCCAAATTTGGTGTAAAAACGCAGTCTGAGGCCAGGTATTCGCCGTTCTGGCTTGTGGTACGAAGCACGGAAGCGGGAGTCTCCGAAAATGGTTCGCCGCAAAGAGGTGTTTTGCGAGATAATCCCAGCCTCCGTCCTTTGCCAACATCCATTTCCATCACCTTCTAGAGTCCTTAACGTACCAAGAATTGGTGGCGTTATCGTTCCGTCTACACGCGTGCTTCCGCGGTTCCTCAATTCGGAGTGGGACTGCAGAAGAAACTTGAGAGCGATGCAACCCAGACAACCCCTTTTTCCCCCCTCCTACGATGCTAATTCCCGTTGCCACCTCGATCCTAGAGACCGTTGCTGTTCCTGTGGCTGAGAGGAGGTTTGGACAGTTCCACTACGGCGGATCGGGACTTATTCAAGAACTTCGGGGCTCGTCGGAGAAGACGCTGGGCTTCCATGAAGGCTTCGGTCAGCTCTTTCTTCCACTGGACGAACTCCGGGTCGCTCTGGGAGAGTAATAAAAAAAGAAGCACTACTGGTCTAGAACTGGTTGCTATTAATGACCTCCCCAAAATTCGCTGAGGACCGCCGTAAACATGGAAAATCCACAAATAAGGAAACACTATTCTTTTTACCTGAGAGAAAATCTGCAGGTCCTCCAGTGCAACTCTATGGTTAACACCTGCCAGAAGTTGGTCACAGAATCACGCTGGAGGACCTACAAAGGCCTAGAGAAGTGTTTTCTCTAGGAATCTCTGGTGCAACTCTATGGTCAATGTGTGCCAGAGGTTGACCATAGAATCACACGGGAGGACCAACACAATGCCTAGAGAAGTGTTTTCTCTATAAATCTCCTGTGCAACTCTATGGTCAACACCTGCAGGAAGTTGGTCACAGAATCACATTGGAGGACCTACAAAGGCCTAGAGAAGTGTTTTCTCTAGGAATCTCTAGCACAACTCTATGGTCAACGTCTGCCAGAGGTTGACCATAGAATCACACTGGAGGACTTTCACATGCCTAGAGAAGTGTTTTCTCTAGGAAATGTCTAGTTTCTGCAGCATAACTCTATGGTCAACTTCTGGGAAAGTTGTGCTGGAGGACATAGAGATTCCTAGAGAGGCCATTTTAATCAAAACCGCAAATATCCAAATCCGCAAAAGTCAAACCCACAAATGCGGAAGGCCAACTGTGCTTACATTGACTCATGGATAAGTTGACTCCAGTTTTCTGGGTTAATTTTTTTTGACTAAAATTTCAAGACTTATAAATAAATATATACGGTAATTGTACCAGGGACACCATACTAGATAACGAGATAATGGGTCCCCTGGACTAGGATGCACCCTTTCTCTAAGGTGGATCAACTAGAACAGGGGTAGGCGACCTTTTTTCCCCTTTAAGGGCCGAGGGACTTCAGCTCCCAGAATCCCTGGAGCTATTGGCCAACATGGGACTATTATAGGCCAACATGGCTGAGGCTTCTGGGAGCTGAAGTCCCTCGGCCCTTAAAGGGGAAAAAGGTCGCCTACCCCTGAACTAGAAGATGGATCACTGGTGGATGATGTAGAGCAGAAGCCAATGCGGGTCTAAACCCCAGGATCATAAACCCGATAATTACCTCGCATTGCAGCACGAATTGTTTTCCTCCTTTGATTCTGAGAAGGATGCACTTCTTGTCCTTGATCTGCGTCTCCTCCACGGATACGATCTGCTCCATCGTCAGGAGGTTTTGCTGAGGGAGCAAAACAAGGTCGAAGTTGGGTCCGAGGATCGTTGCAACCCCAGCCCGTCCGCGGAAAATCCCACGCGTGTCCCTAACTCTTCCATGGTGTCCATAATGGCGTCCTAACTCCAACGAATGAGTAGGGCCCGCTGTATCTTACTTAAACATGGAGTCTGTAGAGGAAACACATAAAACATGGAGAGGACACTATGGACACCTTGGAAAGGACAACATGGAGACCATAATGGAGATGGTATACCACACTGTAGAATCATTCTACAAAATGGCTTCCTCCATCACGGTCTCCATGTTTTCCTCTCCATGGTGTCCATAGAGGACAACATGGAGACCATGATGGAGATGGTCCACCACACTGTAGAATCATTCTACATGATGGTCTCTATGGTGTCTCCATCATGGTCTTCAGGGTCTCCATGTTGTCCTCTCCATGGTGTTCATAGAGGTCTCCATAGTGTCCTCTCCATAGTGTCCATGGAGGACACCATGGAGACCATGATGGAGATGGTATACCACACTATAGAATCATTCTACATGATGGTCTCTATGGTGTCTCCATCATGGTCTTCAGGGTCTCCATGTTGTCCTCTCCATGGTGTCCATAGAGGTCTCCATAGTGACCTCTATAGACAACATGGAGACCATGAAGAACATGATGGAGATGGTCCACCACACTGTAGAATCATTCTACTTGATGGTCTCCATATTGTCTTCATCATGGTCACCATGTTGTCCATAAGAGGACAACATGGAGACCATGGAGAATATGTTCGAGATGATCCACCAGACTGTGGAATCATTCTACATGATGGTCTCTATGGTGTCTCCATGGTCTCCATGTTGTCCTCTCCATGAGGTCCATGGAGGACAATATGGAGACCATGGAGAACATGATAGATAGCCCTCCATACTGTAGAATCGTTCTTATTGATGGTCTCCATGTTGTCTCCATTATGGTCTCCATGTTGTCCACTCCATGGTGTCCACAGAGGACAAAATGGAGGCCATGATGGAGATGGTCCATCACATTGTAGAATCATTCTACATGATGGTCACCATGGTGTCTCCATCATGGTCTCCATGTTGTCCTCTCCATGGTGTCCATAGAGGACAACATGGCGGCCATGGAGAACATGATGAATATGGTCCACCACAGGGTAGAATCATTCTACATGACGGTCTCCATGGTGTCTCCATCATGGTCTCCATGTTGTCCATAGAGGACAACATGGAGACCATGATGGAGATGTCATTCTACACGATGGTCTCCATGTTGTCCTCTCTATGGTGTCCATAGTGTCCTCTTCATGTCTAATGCTTCCTCCACAGATACTACGTTTAAGTAAGATACAGTGGGGCCTATTCATTTGCTGGGGTTAGGGGCACAGGACATCCGTGAAAGTGGAAAAACCACAAATATATATATATATATTTTTAACATGAAAGAAGACCTCTCTAGGAATATCCAAGTCCTCCAGCGCACCTCTATGGTCAATACCTGCCAGACTTTGACCATAGAATTGAACTGAAGGACCGACAAATGCCCAGAGAAGCGTTCTCTCCACGAATCTTTAGGTCCTCTAATGTGGTGGAAGTTGACCATAGAGTTGCGGCTGGAGGACATAGAGATTCCTAGAGGGAACGTATTCATCAAACCCGGGAGTAATCAAATCCGCCAAAAGTTGAGATCCACGCAAACGTGGATTGCCGACTGTATCTGTTTACGTAGCTTTTGTGATTGCGATTATGGACCGGATGGCCCTTGCGGTCACTTCCAACTCTATGATTCTACGTTTTCGTTTTTTTTTTTTTAAGACGTTTCAATAGCCGCTCCCAGAATATTACAAAATAATGGCATCAAATAAATTAGGATTGCATCGATAAATAACGGTCAACAGCGGAAGTAGGACAGCTAACGTCCAAATGGACACTACAGGGTCATGTGAGAACGGGAGGTGCGGACGCTTCCTTCTAGAAGCTTCTAGAAGCATTTGCTACGGGGGCTGCGTTTTTTAGGAAAGGTGGGGCGCAGCAATTCCCAAAGGTCCACTGGCCGCGGTTCGACTTTTCCTCGTGAATTGAAACCGAAGGGATACGCTTTGATCTTACGGATGCTAAAGTTTGCTTTTTAGGGAACGTGTAAGAGTTAACGAGTTATCGTCCCTCGTTAAAACAGAGGATAAAAACAATTATGTGGTACCAAAAAGAAATATAGTATGACCTCGACATCCACAGGACAATTACCTGTGGTTTCACTAATTCATACCCCCCCAAAATATGTTCTTTCTAGGCATTTTCCGAGCGCAATTCTATGGTATGCTTCCAGCAGAAGTTGACCATAGAGTTGCACGGGGGGGGGGGACCTAGAAATTCCTAGAGAGGTATCCTCCCTAAAAAATTCTAGATCCTCAAATGCAATTCCCGGGTGTCCTTTCTAGGAATTTCTAGATCCTACAGTGTGACTCTACGCTGTCCTTTCTAGGAATGTCTATGTCCTCCAATGCGACTCTATGGTGTCCTCTCTAGGAATTTCTTGGTCCTCCAGTGTGGCTCTATGGTGTCATCCCTATGAATTTCTATTGTGACTCTATAATGTCCTCCCTAGGCATTTTTATGTGACTCTATGGTGACCATAGAGTCACATAGAAATTTCTATGTCCTCCAGTGCGACTCTATGGCATCCTCTCTAGGAATTTCTAGATCCTTCAGTGAGACTCTATGCCAGGGTCCTCTCTAGTAAATTCTAGGTCCTCCAGTGCAGCTCTATGGTGTCTCTCTGTAGGAATTTCTAGGTCCTCCATTGTGACTCTATGATGTCCTCTCTAGGAATTTCTAGGCCCTCCAGTGAGACTCTATGCTGGTGTCCTCTCTAGGAATTTTTATGGCCTTCCAGTGTAACTTTATGGTGTCCTCTCTAGGAATTTTTATGGCCTTCCAGTGTAACTTTATGGTGTCCTCTCTAGGAATTTCTATGGCCTTCCAGTGTAACTTTATGGTGTCCTCTCTAGGAATTTCTATGGCCTTCCAGTGTAACTTTATGGTGTCCTCTCTAGGAATTTCTTGGTCCTCCAGTGCAACTCTATGGTCAACTTCCATTAGAAGTCATACTTTTCAGGAGGCTTTGCTATTATCACAGTTTCAGTTTCAGACTGCAGATACGGGGATTATACCGTAATCTAACCATACTAGATTAAAAGGGAATAAATTGATTTAACAGATTTATACGACTTTTGCTCATTCTCCACTTTGGGAATTGCCGCAGAGGAGGGGCGCGGGGTTTTTCGGGTCACCGTCTCCTTACCCGTTTGTGCTTTTTAGTATAAGTGCGCCAAACATCCTAAACAGGGAAAGGAGAGCATTACCAACTTCCCAGGTCAGGTCCGGTTCAAAGGCGTAAATCGGGGTCCCCAAGCTTTTTGATCTGGGGGCCGGTTCGCATGTGCACAATTCCAGGTGCCATTTTGGAAGACAAAATGGCGCGCGGCGGTGGTTACAGGACCGGCAACGGGTCGGTAAGGAGGCCTTGACGGGCCAGGTCCGGCCTGCGGGCCGTAGTTTGGGGACCCCTGGCGTAAATGTCTCCCACCCCTCTCTTTCGGATCGGGGCGCACTTTGAAAACCGTAAAAACGGGAAACGGGGGATTTTCTTCCTCCCCCAACTTACCCGCGACTCTCCTTCTCCTCGCCATTCGAGACGGTTTGGGAAGAGGTAGAAATACCGCCGCTGCCACTGCGTCAGGAAGGGGTTCCCCAATTTCAGCATGTACCCGTGCATGATGCAGTCCTTCCCGAGAGCGTAATCTGTTGTCGTACGGAAAAAAATTACGGCGTTGAGATTTCGTGTTTTGCCGCACGTTGGAGAAAGAAGCGTTTGTTTCCGTGGCTTCTTCACGAATTTTCTGCGCAGAACCGCAGGATTGGGAGATATAGGTCTACGTAGTCCGACCTCCACTCTTATCGCAAAATTACTTTACCTTCCTCGTGACCGAGCTGTTTGTTCTTCGCTCTCTTCCGGGCCTCCATCTTGTCCGTGTCGCCGTTAACCGCCTCGTAGACCGTCTCGGCCACTTCCTGCTGCCACCGCTCCGAGATGACCAAAGGGAAGTTCTTGTACAGTTCTTGGTCACTGTCCAGCAACTAGGTTTCACAAAAATTAAAGAGGGATAGAACCATAGAGTTGGAAGGGACTACCAAGGGCCATCCAGTCCAACCCTCTTCTTCTGCCATAGAGGAATACATAGGATCCTAGAGTTGGAAGGGACCCCCAAGGGCCATCCAGTCCAACCCTCTTCTGCCATGGAGGAATACATAGGATCCTAAAGTTGGAAGGGACCTCCAAGGGCCATCCAGTCCAACCCTCTTCTTCTGCCATGGAGGAATACATAGGATCCTAGAGTTCGAAGGGACCTCCAAGGGCCATCCAGTCCAACCCTCTTCTTCTGCCAAGGAGGAATACATAGGATCCTAGAGATGGAAGGGACCCCCAAGGGCCATCCAGTCCAACCCTCTTCTTCTTCTGCCATGGAGGAATACATAGGATCCTAGAGTTGGAAGGGACCCCCATGGGCCATCCAGTCCAACCCACTTCTGCAATGGAGCAATAGTTAGGATCCGAGAGATCCTACATGCAAACCCAGCTCTCACCTTTATGCCTTTCGTGTCTTCTTCGTCGAAGGAGCCGATGTCAAATGCATCCGCTGCGTTAACTTCTCCCCGGGGAGGAATCAGCGGAGGAGTGTACTAGCAAAACAAAAGTAAATCCGGATTACAACTCTGCAGTCCAACTGGTTGAGATGTGGACAAAATGGATCCTGTCCAGAGGAAGCTGACCAAAATGGCGGAAGTTCTGGAAATCACCAGTCGACCCTCCGCATTTCTGGGTTAAGCATTCATGGATCTGACTACGCTATTTGTTGCCAACTCTGCTGCTGCTGTATACGCGACATGAAAAATATGTCCTCTCTAGGCATTTCTGGGTCCTCCAGCGTAATTCTATGATCAGCTTCTGACCACAGAGTCAGGCTGGAGGACCTAGAAATGCCTAGAAATGCCTTCTCTCTAGATCTTCTAGCACAACTCTATGGTCAACGTCTGCCAGAGGTTGACTACAAAATTGCACCAGAGGACATACAAATCTCCGGAGAAGTGTTCTCTCTAGGAATCTTTAAGTCCTCCAGAGCAACTCTATGGCCAACATCCAGCAGAGGTTGATCATAGAATTGCACTGGAGGACCTACAAATCCCCGGAGCAGTGTTTTCTCTAGGAATCTCTAGGTTGTCCAGCACAACTCTATGGTCAAAATAATAATAATAATAATAATAATAATAATAATAATAATAATAATAATAATGTCGTCATATATTCTCTTTCTTTTTTCACCTGAAAGAACACTTCTCTAGGCATTTCTAAGTCCTCCAGTGCTACTCTATGGTCACCTGGAGGACCTCGAAATCCCTAGAGAGGACTTTTTTAAATCATTTCCCCCACATTTTCCCATTTTCATGGGGATCCTGTGCCTCTATGTTGACAACCAACTGTATTCTTGTCCTTTCCACCCCAAGGTCCTCAAGGTGTACCCCAAAACTAGGTCTCTCCAAGGACCACCGAGATAAACCCACCATTCTCCATTACAAATAAACAGAACAATAATAATAATAATAATAATAATAATAAATTACAAGAAGCTCACCTTTTGCAAATAGACATGCTGCCAGTCGATCCCTTTGAAGAAGAGGTGCTCTTTCACTTCTTGGGCTCTGCGGGGGAACAAAAATACAAATAAATTCAATTTATTTGTTATCTATTTACTTTATTCCTATGGGCAAACAACAGACGCCATTCCCTTTTAAAAACCCAAATTTATCGAGAAACTGGAGAAGGGTTTGCAGCCATTATCATTCCAGGTCCTGGTTCAATTCCTACTTTCCATACAGAAAAAACAACCCTAAACCAAGTGGGATTTGTAGTTCTTTTTTTCATCCAAGTGGGATTTGTAGTTCCTTTTTTGAACCACGAATCCCGGACCCAAAGTACTAAACCCAGATTAAAGTCCCACTAAACTCAAAAGGGTTTGTCTCTCCATAAAATATTTGTTACTCGTATTAAATATATAATTTATTTGTATCCTCAAAAGCCCTAAATCTAGCAGAAACTATGTATTTCAAGAATATAAAAACGGCTGCACTTTTCTCACAAGGTTGCAATCCAAGAACTGGATTTTCCTTGCAATTTTGCAATTCAAGAAGCTTGCGGGTTTGCAAGCCGAGAATTGTATTTTACGAGTCTCGAGATCCAAGGATTATATTTTGGTCTCTGGTTTACAATCCAAAGATTATATTTGAGTATTTTAGTTGCATGCATACAAACCAAAAAATTGTATTTTAGTTGCAGGCTTCCAAACCAAAAATTGTATTTTAGTTGCAGGCTTATAAGCCAAAAATTGCATTTTAGTTGCATGCTTCCAAACCAAAAATTGTATTTTAGTTGCAGGCTTCCAAACCAAAAATTGTATTTTAGTTGCAGGCTTACAACCCAAAAATTGTATTTTAGTTGCAGGCTTACAACCCAAAAATTGTATTTTAATTGCAGGCTTACAAGCCAAAAATTGCATTTTAGTTGCATGCTTCCAAACCAAAAATTGTATTTTAGTTGCAGGCTTACAACCCAAAAACTGTATTTTAATTGCAGGTTTACAAGCCAAAAATTGCATTTTAGTTGCATGCTTCCAAACCAAAAATTGTATTTTAGTTGCAGGCTTACAAGCCAAAAATTGCATTTTAGTTGCATGCTTCCAAACCAAAAATTGTATTTTAGTTGCAGGCTTACAACCCAAAAATTGTATTTTAATTGCAGGCTTACAAGCCAAAAATTGTATTTTAATTGCAGGCTTACAACCCAAAAATTGTATTTTAGTTGCAGGCTTCCAAACCAAAAATTGTATTTTAGTTGCAGGCTTCCAAACCAAAAATTGTATTTTAATTGCAGGCTTACAACCCAAAAATTGTATTTTAATTGCATGCTTACAATCCAAAAATTGTATTTTAGTCACAGGATAACAAGTCAAGCATTGTATTTTTGGTCCCTTGCTTACAAGCCAATGGTTTTATTTGAGTCCCAAGACGGATGTTAGAAAGGAAAGGAAGTATTTTGGGAGAGAAGCCTTATTTCCAAAGTCGCAAAATGGCGGACATCTTTAAGCCCGGACTTACCCGCGACCTTGACATCCGAGACGCTTGCTCACATCCCGCTGAAGCAGACCTTCCAACAGGGATTTGAGTTCGGGGGAAAACAAATCTGGTAATTCCACCTTCTGGGGAGGAAACAGAGCTGGGGGTTTGGTCACAGAATCACAGGGGGTCTCTTCCAACTCTAGAGTCCTATGTATTCCTCCATAGCAGTAGAAGAGGGTTGGACTGGATGGCCCTTGGGGGTCCCTTCCTCCTCTAGGATCCTATGTTTTCCTCCATGGCAGAAGAAGAGGGTTGGACTGGATGGCCCTTGGGGGTCCCTTCCAACTCTAGGATTCTATGTATTCCTCCAAGGCAGAAGAAGAGGGTTGGATTGGATGGCCCTTGGGGGTCCCTTCCAACTCTAGGATCCTATGTATTCCTTCATGGCAGAAAAAGAGGGTTGGACTGGATGGCCTTTGAGGTGTCCCTTCCAACTCTAGGATCCTATGTATTCCTCCATGGCAGAAGAAGAGGGTTGGACTGGATGGCCCTTGGGGGTCCCTTCCAACTCTAGGATCCTATGTATTCCTCCATGGCAGAAGAGGGTTGGACTGGATGGCCCTTGGGGGTCCCTTCCAACTCTAGAGTCCTATGTATTCCTCCATAGCAGTAGAAGAGGGTTGGACTGGATGGCCCTTGGGGGTCCCTTCCATCTCTAGGATCCTATGTATTCCTCCATGGCAGAAGAAGAGGGTTGGACTGGATGGCCCTTGGGGGTCCCTTCCAACTCTAGGATCCTATGTATTCCTTCATGGCAGAAAAAGAGGGTTGGACTGGATGGCCTTTGAGGTGTCCCTTCCAACTCTAGGATCCTATGTATTCCTCCATGGCAGAAGAAGAGGGTTGGACTGGATGGCCCTTGGGGGTCCCTTCCAACTCTAGGATCCTATGTATTCCTCCATGGCAGAAGAAGAGGGTTGGACTGGATGGCCCTTGGGGGTCCCTTCCAACCCTAGGATCCTATGTATTCCTCCGTGGCAGAAGGAGAGGGTTGGACTGGATGGCCCTTGGGGGTCCCTTCCATCTCTAGGATCCTATGTATTCCTCCATGGCAGAAGAAGGGGGTTGGACTGGATGGCCCTTGGGGGTCCCTTCTAACTCTAGGATCCTATGTATTCCTCCATGGCAGAAAAAGAGGGTTGGACTGGATGGCCTTTGAGGTGTCCCTTCCAACTCTAGGATCCTATGTATTCCTCCATGGCAGAAGAAGAGGGTTGGACTGGATGGCCCTTGGATTCTAGAGTTGGAAGGATATTTCTCATCATTTCCATATTCATTTCTTCAGATTCAACTTTCCCGACTATTTTCTAGAATATTTTAGAATATTTTTTCCATCCCGACGAACCATAACCCAGGGAGCATATTTTAAAAAATCCTTACCACAGTGAGGGTCATGCGGTCAATCTCATGCTTGTCTTTGGTTTTGTGCTGTCTGAAAGGGCTGTGCCTATTTAAATAATAATAATAATAATAATAATAATAATAATAATAATAATAATAATTTAATATTTACCAGGTAATGATGATGGGACAAGCTAGCATTTAAATTAGATTAGATAAGTCTGGAAGAGTATGTAAATGAAGGGAATAAAGTGAGGGAGTATTTAAAAAATTAGTGAGGAGGAAAAAGTGGAATAAAATTTTAATTAAAAAAATAACGGTACGGAAAAAAATTGGAGACAACTATACAGTTGTCCCTTCCGAATTGCGGGGAATCCGTTCCGGACGCCCCTGCGCGAATCTGGAAAAATCGCCAATATTGGGGCTCCATTAATTACAATGGGGGTGCACTCCTGCGTGCCATGCTGAGCACGCGCCTCGGGCGCGCGCGCCATTATGTCCCTCCCGGCTTGCCGTACGCGAAGGATCAAAACCGCGGACGGCGAGTCCGCGAATCGGGAGGGACGACTGTATAGGCCAAAATGTTAACAACGGTAGGAAACGCAATAATTGTACAATTATTATTGTCTCACCCGTCCGGGGTTGGGGAGGGACACAACGGATAAAACGGGGCACGGGCGCGTGCGTGTGTGCGTGCCACCATTCGAGCCAATGGGGTTTGAATATTGGCGATTTCCCGTTTTCAGCGCGAAAACGGAGTGGCGACCGTATACGATAGAACATTTAAAATGAAATACGGTGGAAACGTAAACCGAGTGCGTCTCGTCCGGATGAAGGACTCACCCTCGGAGGAGCTTAAAAAGCATGCATCCCAAGGAGAACCAATCCGCGCTGCTGTCGTAAGCCGTTCCTTTCTGCAGCACCTCCGGAGCCATGTAGCCGTGAGTTCCTCTGGATCGAGAGAGTCGAGGAATCAAGGGTTAGAATCCCAACAAAACGGGAGCACGGTCCGACTTTAGAATGGTGTCGATCTGTGCTCGTTTTAATCTCGTACGAGGAAAACGCTATCGATACATTTTCTGCAACTTAAATCTATTTTTTCTAAAGGAAAATGTTACTCGTTTGCGCGTTCTATTCCTTGTAGGGGGAGTAAAAACCGTACGCCGTAAATTTATTGTTGTTATGCGCCGTCGAGTTGTTTTCGACCTACAACAACCTATTACGGCGGTCCCTCCACATTCGCTGGGGTTAGGGGCCGGAGGACCCCCGTGAACGTGGAAAGAAATGCCGAAAAAACTACTCTTTTCACTGCAGAGAACACCTCTCTAGGAATCTCTAGGTCCTCCAGTACAACTCTATGGTCAACATCTGACGTAAGTTGACCATAAAATCATGTTGGAGGACCTACAAATGCCTAGAGAAGTGAAATCCTAGGTTCTCCGGCACAACTCTCCAGCACAACTCTATGGTCAGCTTCTGGTAGAGTTGTTCTGGAGGATCTAGAGCAGTGGGGGTGAACCTATGGCATGCGTGCCAGAGTGGACATGCGGAGCCCTCTCTATGGTTCACGTGCGCCATCACTCCAGCACAGAGTTTGTTACTAGAAAGCCAGAGGGATGTGGCGCTTTGTGATAAATAAGTGTGTTTTGGGTTGCGGTTTGGGCACTCGGTCTCTAAAAGGTTCGCCATCACTGACCCAGAGATTCCTAGAGAGGACCCTATTAACCAAAACTGTTAATAATCAAATCCGCAAAAGTCAAAGTCACAAATGTGGACGGATGACTGGATTTGACTTATGCGGATTTGATTATTCACAGATTTTATTAAAATGTCATCTCTAGGAATATCTAGGTCCTCCAGCGCAACTCTATGGTCAACTGTAACCAAAAGTCACGGTGAATGACCTAGAGATTCCTAGAGAGGACACTCCACTAGGCATTTGTAGCTCCTCCAGCGCAACTCTATGGTCAACTTTAACCAAAAGCCCCACTGAAGGATCTAGAGATTCCTAGAGAGGACACTCCACTAGGCATTTATAACTCCTCCAGTGCAACTCTATGGTCAATATCTGACAGATATTGACCACGGAGTTGCACTGGAGGACCTAGAGATTCCTAGAGAGGTGTTCTCTCTGGTAAAAACATAAGTGTTTTTTGTTATTTGCGTTGTTTTCAACATTCACAGCCCCCCAACACCAGCAAACGTATAGGTTTTTCTCAGCAAGATTTGTTCCGAGCGGATTTCATATTTTCCTCCTCTGAGGCTGAGAGAGTGGAATTCGGCCAAGGTCACCTAGCGGGTTTCCGTGGCCGAGCGGGGATTCGAACCTTGGTCTCCAGAGTCCTAGTCCAACACCTTAACCACTAGACCCACAAAGAGTTGGTTGATAAATAAATAAATAAATAAATAGCACTACTACTCCCAACCATAACAGCAACGGACCAAGAATCCAACATGGCCGACACTCACACGCTGGCATGGGGCTTCTTCTTGGAGAAATCGCAAGCCAGGCCCAGGTCGGATATCCGGACGTGTCCGTGTTCGTCCAAGAGGATATTTGCAGGCTAGAAGCACACACCAAGAAGGACCTGTTAATTAGCAAACTGAAACAAAGAAACGTTTAACCGATAGGATTAATTAAGCTCACCAAATGGTGTGTGTGGGGGGGAAAGGATAACGAATCCCTGGCTATGGAGGCCCCACCGTAGATCCCGACCCTCTGAAAAAATGGCTTAATTAATTTACGCCTTGTAATAAAAGTTGGAAGTACTCAAAATACTCCCCCACTTCCGAAAATTTCTTTCAACCGTCCTAAGACTCGTATATCTGACATGTGGTCCACTCTTTCAACCAAGCGTCAAACTAATGGTTCTGATTATACCCTAATTTAAAATATATCACTTCTTATGTTCAAGGGAAGGGTTCCTCTCTCTGTATATTCAATAAGTAAAGGATCGCTAATATTAACAACGGCACGTTAACGGTTTTGCATTTCAACAATTTCTGCTTTTTGAGAAGTGAGAATGATCCCCATTGCCTCTGGAACCGAGAATCAAAAATGATCCCAATTGCCTCTGGAATCGAGAATCGAGAGTGAACCCCGTTGCCTCTGGAATCGAGAATCGAGAATGATCCCCATTGCCTCTGGAATCGAGAATCAAAAATGATCCCAATTGCCTCTGGAATCGAGAATCGAAAGTGAACCCCGTTGCCTTTGGAATCAAGAATCGAGAATGATCCCCATTGCCTCTGGAATCGAGAATCGAGAATGATCCCCATTGCCTCTGGAATCGAGAATCGAGAATGATCCCCATTGCCTCTGGAATCGAGAATCGAGAATGATCCCCATTGCCTGTGGAATCGAGAATCAAAAATGATCCCCATTGCCTCTGGAATCGAGAATGATCCCCATTCCCTCTGGAATTGAGAATCGAGAATGATCCCCATGGTCTTTGGAATTGAGAATCGAGAATGATCCCCATTGTCTCTGGAATCGAGAATCGAGAGTGAACTCCATTGACTCTGGAATCGAGAATTGAGAGTGAACCCCATTGCCTCTGGAATCGAGAATCGAGTGAACTCCATTGACTCTGGAATCGAGAATTGAGAGTGAACCCCATTGCCTCTGGAATCGAGAATCGAGAATGATCCCCATTTCCTTTGGAATCGAGAATGATCCCCATTGCCTTTGGAATCGAGAATCGAGAATGATCCTCATTGCCTCTGGAATCGAGAATCGAGAATGATCCCCATTGCCTCTCAAATCGAGAATGATCCCCATTGCCTTTGGAATCGAGAATGATCCCCATTGCCTCTGGATTCGAGAATGATCCCCATTGCCTTTGGAATCGAGAATCGAGAATGATCCCCATTGCCTTTGGAATCGAGAATCGAGAATGATCCCCATTGCCTCTGGGATCGAGAATCGAGAATGTCTCTTCTGAAAAACGAGTTGACCAATTCCTGCGCCGTTTCCTTTTCTCTCGGAAAAAAAATATTTGGCGGGGCGTAATTTACCTTCAAGTCTCTGTAGACGACGAAGCGACTGTGCATGTGCTCCAGACCCAGGATGATCTCCGTGGCGTAAAAACGCATCTCCATCTCCGAAAACACGCCGTGTTGCGACAGGTGGTAGTGAAGATCCCCACCTAGGAAGAAGGAAAAATACGGGACTGCGTGTTGTTGACCCTATCGCAAGGTTTTCTCGGCAAGATTTGCTACCTATGAGGCTGAGAGAGTGTGACTTACCCAGCCAAACAAGGATTCGAACCCTGGTCTTTGTCCAAAACCCAATCCGCAACAAGACCTACAATGACTAAAAGGAACAAAACTGAGAATAATCGATAATCCCTGTAGGCCATCATGGCGTAGCGTGGTTTTGAGTGTTGGATCACGACTCTGGAGACCAAGGTTCAATTCCATGAAACCCACTGGGAGAACCTGGGCACGTCACACTGTCTCAGCCTCAGGGGAAGGCAATGGCAACCAAGACGATAAACCAGTCCGCCAACCCAAGTGTTTGGATTTGTGTTACTCTGTGCTAATCCTATATGAAGAACTCTATGGTCAACTTCCAGCAGAGGACATGCTTGAGGACCTGTCCTAGAGATTCCTAGAGAGATCACAGGTGTTGACCATAGAGTTGCACTGGAGGACTTAGAGATTCCTAGAGAGATCACTTCTCTAGGCATTCGTAGGTTATCCAACGCAATTCTATGGCCAATGTCTGGCGGATGTTGACCATAGAGTTCTGCTGGAGGACCTAGAGATTCCTATAGAGATCGCTTCTCTAGGCATTCGTAGCTTCTCCAATGCAATCCTATGGCCAAAGTCTGGCGGATGTTGACCATAGAGTTGCACTGGAGGACTTAGAGATTCCTAGAGAGATCGCTTCTCTAGGCATTCGTAGCTTCTCCAATGCAGTCCTATGGCCAAAGTCTGGCGGATGTTGACCATAGAGTTGCACTGGAAGTCTTGTTTCCTAGAGAGATCGCTTCTCTAGGCATTCGTAGGTTATCCAACACAATTCTATGGCCAGCGTCTGGCGGATGTTGACCATAGAGTTGCACTGGAAGACCTAGTTCTCTAGGCATTCGTAGGTTATCCAACGCAATTCTATGGCCAGCGTCTGGCAGATGTTGACCATAGAGTTGCACTGGAAGACCTAGTTCTCTAGGCATTCGTAGGTTATCCAACGCAATTCTATGGCCAGCGTCTGGCGGATGTTGACCATAGAGTTGAACTATAAGGTCTAGAGATTCCTAGAGAGATCGCTTCTCTAGGCATTCGTAGGTTATCCAACGTAATTCTTTGGCCAATGTCTGTCGGATGTTGACCATAGAGTTGCACTGGAAGACCTAGTTCTCTAGGCATTCGTAGGTTATCCAACGCAATTCTATGGCCAGCGTCTGGCGGATGTTGACCATAGAGTTGCGCTGGAGGACCTAGAGCCCAGGGTTGTGTGTTTTGTGTGTGTGTTGTGTGTGTGATCTCCCTCACCGATGGCTCTGGGTCCTCTGCCTTGACCCTCCTTACCATTCATCAGGTCCAAAATGAAGCACAGTTTGTCCGGCGTGTGGAAGGCGTAGGTCATGCAGACGATAAAAGGACAGTCCTGGGGGATGTAGGGAAAAAGAAAGAAAAGGAGCAGCGTGAGACCTTAATTTTTAATTATTAATTAATTAATTAATTTCATTCCTAGGCCCTCTCCTTCCCCAAGGGACATCCAGTCCAACCCTCTTCTTCTGCCATGGAGGAATACATAGAATCCTAGACTCGGAAGGGACCCCCCAAGGGCCATCCAGTCCAACCCCAGTCTGCCATGCAGGAACTCTCAATCAAAGCAAAATCAAATATGTTGTTGTTGTTGTTGTTATTTACAAGCGTGAACGCAACCAGAGAAATACTCACCCCGGTGCTGACGAGAGAGAGCATTATCCGTTCGTTCAAAGCTAAAGTCTCCCCTTGCTTCATCTTGATCCGCTTCTTATCCAAGCATTTCATTGCGTACCTGGGGGGAAAAATTAATAAATCAATAAATTAAATTGCTATTTTTATCCCTTTCTACTACACTAGACGATATCTAGTTTTCTTCTACATATAAATACGCTTTTACATTTTCCCGGTGTCTGCTTTTCGGCAGCCGTAAACCTCCCCGAATCCTCCTCTTCCGATGATTCGATGGACGCTGAAATCGTTCATGGTCAGCTGCAGACAGAAGAAGAGGAAATTTAAACCATATAATAATATATATACATCATCCATGTATATATGAATTAAGAAAATGCAATGGTTCCCCCCCCCCCCACATTTGCTGGGGTTTGGGGTGAAGGACCCAAAACCAAAACACCTCTCTAGGAATATCTAGCGCAACTATATGGTCAACTATATATGAGTTTGTCTACTCCAAAGAGTGATTGCAGTTTTGAGCCAAAAGTGTGACGCGGCAGCTAAAAAACCCAATGCGATCCTAGGTTGCATCCATAGGAATGCAGTAGTGCCTAGAGAAACAAATATATTTATTTACGGAGAGCGTCAAAATCCACCTAGCTAAGGATCATTATGAGAGACCTAGCCAGTGTTAAATTTGGCTCAGAATTTATTTTATTTTATTTTATTTATTTTATTTTATTTTATCGTCCTCTTGCCCATTCTAGACTTTCAGGAACAAAAGTTAATATTACCTGCAAATACTTACATGAATGTTCAGCTCGATGTTTTTCCACTGGCAAAATCGAGTAAACTTATCACTGCAAACAAGAAGAAAAAAGGGGAATATATATATATATAGCAAATATATATACTTTTATATATAGTATGTATATCTATCTATCCTTTTATATATATTATACATAGTATACATTATACATATATATATATGTATATAGTATGTATATCTGTCTATGTATCTATCCTTTATATATATATATATATATATATATATATATATATATATACTTTTATGTATAGTATGTATAGCTGTCTATCTATCCTTTTATAAATATATCATATATAGTTTATATTATAATATATACTTTTATATATAGTATGTATGTCCAACTCTCTATCTATCCTTTTATACATATATATTTTATATAGCACATATTATACATATAATACTTTTATATATAGCATGTATAGCTGTCTAAAATACCTATACTTTTATATATAAATTTTATATAGTATATATTATACTTATATATACACACATACATATACTTTTCCGATATATATATATGTGTGTGTGTGTGTGTGTAATGGTTGCGGGATAAAAATAAATTTTATTTATTATTATTATTATTATTATTATTATTATTATTCTATATTTTACGTATTCACACACACACACACATTTAAATTAATTTTGGGTTTAGACTTGGGTCCCGTCTCCAAAATAATCGCGCCATTTTTGCGCAGATTTTATCGCAAAATCGGGAATCCGAAACACTTCCCAAGCGTCCCAAGCATTTTGTATTATAATAATAATGACAACCAGCCTTGAATCCCAATGAGGAGAAAAGTGGGATATAAATTCTGGAAGTAATAAAATAAAATAAAATAAAATAAATAAGGGAAACCGCGACGGGACGAGAAACGCGGCAAAACCCATACCTTTCCAGAAACCTTTGGAACGTTTTTCCTCGGAGACTGTCGCAAATTTCTTCTATGTAGGGCTGGAAAGAGGAGAAAAAAAATGTTAATTTATATATATATTTAATATATATATATTAAATATTATATATATATATATATATATATATATATATATACACACATAAATATCACAGAAATGGAGGCTAAATGGCGAATATAGGAATAAACCTAGATTTCTGGATACTAAGGCTTCGATGCCACGAAATCAGGGATAGGAATATAATAGATATATCAATAGATATCTATTATTATAGATATATAATAGATATATTATAGATATCTGTTATTGATATATAATATCAAGTATACAAGGCGATTTAAATCCTCGAAATTAGCTTTTCCATCTTACATTTGAAATCCATTTTGTTAGGTTTGGCCCAGCTTTCTAATCAATTAAAGGCCATTTCGAATATTGGCGATTAGGTAATGACCTCCTAATTTGGGGTCATCTACAAATTTGATAAGGATGTCCTTCTCTTCTTTCGTCGATAAAGGTCTCGGACAGCAAACTGGACAGCCCAGGACAGAAGGCCACTGGACACCCCACTGGTCACTTCTCTCCAGGACGACGAAGAAGAGGAGCCATTGCTGAGGGTCCGGCCGGTCAGCCAAATGCTAATCCATTTAACGGTTGCATTGTCCGGCCCATGTTTTATTGTCCGGCCGTCGACGCACCTGGAAAAGGGTCAGCGGGACACGCTTCTTGGAGAGTTGGGTCTGCACCTGATCGACCGCCTTCTTCGAAAAGGGCTGCAAAAATAAAATATAATATTAATAATAATAATTTAATGCATGGGTCGGGAGCATTTGGAAACCCCAAACAAAGGACCGGTCACCTCCCCGGTTGTCCACTTGTGGACTCTGTGGTCATTGGTTAAATGCAGCCCACGGTCCGGACCCACTTTTAGGGTTTTTTGGAGGTTCCTACTTACATGTGAGCAAGACAGAAGCTCCTTCATGATGTAAGTATCGTAGATCTGGCGGCTTTTGCTGAGGCGGTCCTCCTCCGAATCCAGCTTTTCGTACTCTTTGATCTGCAAAAGATATGCCTCCTATTGAAGCGTTTGCAAAGCTTGACCCTTGTAGGACTGGACAGTCCCCCTTGTTTTAAGGAATATCCCTTATTTGAGCATTTGCAAAGCTTGACCCTTGTAGGACTGGACAGTCTGCCTTATATCCCCTATTTGAGCATTTGCAAAGACTGACCCCTGTAGGACTGGACAGTCCCCCATATTTTAAGCAATGTTTCTTATATGAGGATTTGCAAAGCTTGACCCTTGTAGGACTGGACAGTCCGCCTTGTTTTAAGGAATATCCCTTATTTGAGCATTTGCAAAACTTGACCCTTGTAGGACTGGACAGTCCCCCTTGTTTTAAGGAATATCCCTTATTTGAGCATTTGCAAAGCTTGACCCTTGTAGGACTGGACAGTCTCCCTTGTTTTAAGGAATATCCCTTATTTAAACATTTGCAAAGCTTGACCCTTGTAGGACTGGACAGTCTCCCTTGTTTTAAGGAATATCCCTTATTTAAACATTTGCAAAGCTTGACCCTTGTAGGACTGGACAGTCCCCCTTGTTTTAAGGAATATCCCTTATTTGAGCATTTGCAAAACTTGACCCTTGTAGGACTGGACAGTCCCCCTTGTTTTAAGGAATATCCCTTATTTGAGCATTTGCAAAGCTTGACCCTTGTAGGACTGGACAGTCTCCCTTGTTTTAAGGAATATCCCTTATTTAAACATTTGCAAAGCTTGACCCTTGTAGGACTGGACAGTCTCCCTTGTTTTAAGGAATATCCCTTATTTAAACATTTGCAAAGCTTGACCCTTGTAGGACTGGACAGTCCCCCTTGTTTTAAGGAATATCCCTTATTTGAGCATTTGCAAAGCTTGACCCTTGTAGGACTGGACAGTCTCCCTTGTTTTAAGGAATATCCCTTATTTAAACATTTGCAAAGCTTGACCCTTGTAGGACTGGACAGTCCCCCTTGTTTTAAGGAATATCCCTTATTTGAGCATTTGCAAAGCTTGACCCTTGTAGGACTGGACAGTCCCCCTTGTTTTAAGGAATATCCCTGATTTGAGCGTTTGCAAAGCTTGACCCTTGTAGGACTGGACAGTCTCCCTTGTTTTAAGGAATATCCCTTATTTAAGCATTTGCAAAGCTTGACCCTTGTAGGACTGGACAGTCTCCCTTGTTTTAAGGAATATCCCTTATTTGAGCGTTTGCAAAGCTTGACCCTTGTAGGACTGGACAGTCTCCCTTGTTTTAAGGAATATCCCTTATTGAAGTATTTGCAAAGCTTGACCCCTGTAGGACTGGACAGTCTCCCTTGTTTTAAGGAATATCCCTTATTTGAGCGTTTGCAAAGCTTGACCCTTGTAGGACTGGACAGTCTCCCTTGTTTTAAGGAATATCCCTTATTTAAGCATTTGCAAAGCTTGACCCTTGTAGGACTGGACAGTCTCCCTTGTTTTAAGGAATATCCCTTATTTGAGCGTTTGCAAAGCTTGACCCTTGTAGGACTGGACAGTCTCCCTTGTTTTAAGGAATATCCCTTATTTAAACATTTGCAAAGCTTGACCCTTGTAGGACTGGACAGTCTCCCTTGTTTTAAGGAATATCCCTTATTTAAACATTTGCAAAGCTTGACCCTTGTAGGACTGGACAGTCTCCCTTGTTTTAAGGAATATCCCTTATTTAAACATTTGCAAAGCTTGACCCTTGTAGGACTGGACAGTCTCCCTTGTTTTAAGGAATATCCCTGATTTGAGCATTTGCAAAGCTTGACCCTTGTAGGACTGGACAGTCTCCCTTGTTTTAAGGAATATCCCTTATTTAAACATTTGCAAAGCTTGACCCTTGTAGGACTGGACAGTCTCCCTTGTTTTAAGGAATATCCCTGATTTGAGCATTTGCAAAGCTTGACCCTTGTAGGACTGGACAGTCCCCCTTATTTTAAGCAATATTTCTTATATGAGGATTTGCAAAGCTTGACCCTTGTAGGACTGGACAGTCCCCCTTGTTTTAAGGAATATCCCTTATTTGAGCGTTTGCAAAGCTTGACCCTTGTAACTCTATTATTATTATTATTATTATTATTATTATTATTATTGACAGCTACTTCTTTGACAACTATCATTGAAAAGACAAGGACGGCACTAACCTAACTTCTTACGAACCTTCACAAACTTTTCAAATTATTATTATTATTATTATTATTATTATAACAACAAATTTGGACTTCGTTTCTCGGAAGACAAACGGAGGCAAAAGCCTCTCCTTACCTCTTCGTAAAACTTCAGTTGTGGGACCCCTTCTTCGACGTCCGTCTGGCAAAAGTCTTTGAACAGCAAGAAACCTGGGAAAGGAAAACACAGAATAATAAAGTTTTCTCAATGTTGGGTCTGTATTTATTTATTTATTTATATATTTATTTATATCCCTTGGCTTAACAAGACTCCATGTAAAAGAGATCTAGGAATCTTAGTAGACCACAAGTTGAATGGGAGCCAAGAGTGTGATGCAGCAGCTAAAAAGGCCAAGGCAATTCTAGGCTTCATCAATAAAGGAATAGTGTTAGGAAGAAAATAATGAAGTACATAGATATAGGATGGGGGGGGGGGGAGAGACACCTGGCTTGGAGGAAAGCCACCCAAATGGTGAAGGGTCTGGAAACCATAAAGTCCTATGGGGAGAGACTTAGGGAGCTGGGTTCGTATTTGCCTTCCTGTGTTAAGAGTTCAACTTCATCTTATTCCCATGTTCTGTTAAGAGTTCAAGTTCATCTTATTCCCATGTTCTATGAAGTTTGAGGACGGAACAAGCTTGTTTTCTGCTGCTCTAGAGAATAGGACACAGAGCAATGGATCCATCCTTGAGCTTCACAGAGCATGGGAATAAGATGAACTTGAACTCTTAACACAGGTAGGCAAATATGGTTTAATTCTGGAATCTCTTTTCCTATAGTTTGCATCTCCATTGCTCCATTCTATTCTCTGGAGCAGCAGAGAACAAGCTTGCTCCGTCCTCAATATGGCCTCCCTTCAAATACTTAAACAGGGCTACCATATCCGCACCCGTCTAGATGATCTCGGAGTGACCCTCTGGGATCTGAAACAATATCCCCAGTGTGAAGTCGTAGGCTTTCATGGCCAGCATCCATAGTTTTTGTGGGTTTTTCGGGCTGTGTGGCCATGTTTTAGAAGAGTTTCTTTCTGACGTTTCGCCAGCATCTGTGGCTGGCATCTTCAGAGAATACTGGAATGGAAGAGAGTGGATCTGTATATACTGTGAGACCCTGGGTAGGGAGGAGTGATTCCCATGTAAACTGTGTATTGTTCTGTTGTTAATGGCATGGCTTCAGCATGGGAGGACCACAGTTTACATGGGAATCACTCCTCCCTACCCAGGGTCTCACAGTATATATAGACCCACTCTCTTCCATTCCAGTATTCTCTGAAGATGCCAGCCACAGATGCTGGCGAAACGTCAGAAAGAAACACTTATTGAACATGGCCACACAGCCCGAAAAACCCACAAAAACTAATATCCCCAGTAATATATATCTCAATGTGACAATGCAACAGGACATTGTGGTGTATTTTGGCATAGCGAGGCCGCAAAAGTGGCATGAGAAGGAGACCCAAATTTGGAAATATAGGGGTTTTTTTTGGGCTCTTGTATGGCTGGCTCCCGCTATCAAGGGATGATATCGCCTCACAAAAAATCGCCGCGTTGTGTTTAAAGCAACACAACCCCCAAATGGAGGAAACCCTCCGTCGACACTTTCCCACGCTTTTTCATGCGGCAAATTTGTTTCTGCAAAGGAGACAATTCCCAGCAAAAGCCCGACCGACGGCGAGGAATGCGGGTCCAAAGCAAACACAACGTCCGGCTTAATCCCCTCCCTTGGGAAACGACGGACCAGAGAAGCCTTAAAACGCACAACTGCCGCACAAAAGGAGCTTGGGACGGCACCTCTACGCAACTAACGACACCTGGTTAAATTATAATTAGTTTACGCGGTCCGTTTCTTCTCTGCACAAAAGGACGCAGGCAGAAAGTGAGCTGGAAATGAGCTAGGTTGTTGTTGTTGTTATTGTTGTTGTTGTCGTTCGCCTCAACTACAACTTATAGCGATCACAAGATGGCACAACTTATTGGAGAGAACACTTCTCTAGGCATTTGTAGGTCCTCCAACGCGATTCTATGATCAAATTTTGGCAGATGTTGACCATAGAGTTGTGCTGGAGGACCTGGAGATTCCTAGAGAGAACACTTCTCTAGGCATTTGTAGGTCCTCCAGCGTTACTCTATGATCAAATTCTTACAGATGTTGACCATAGAGTTGTGCTGGAGGACCTGGAGATTCCTAGAGAGAACACTTCTCTAGGCATTTGTAGGTCCTCCAGTGCGATTCTATGCAAACTCTGGCAGATGTTGACCATAGAGTTGTGCTGGAGGACCTGGAGATGCCTAGAGAGAACACTTCTCTAGGCATTTGTACATCCTCCAGTGCAATTCTATGCAAACTCTGGCAGATGTTGACCATAGAGTTGTGCTGGAGGACCTGGAGATTCCTAGAGTGAACACTTCTCTAGGCATTTGTAGGTCCTCCAGTGTGATTCTATGATCAAATTTCTTGCAGATGTTGACTATAGAGTTGCACTGGAGGACCTGGAGATTCCTAGAGAGGTGCTCTCTCTGGTAAAAAGAATATTTTCCTTTTCATTTCCAGTTTTTCCACATTCATGGGGGTCCTTCACCCCAAAAATCCCAGCAAATGTGGAGAGACCTCTATAAAAGACTTGGGTCTCATCTTCAAGATGCCTCCTTACATAGATGCAAATATTCCAAAATCTGAAAAAAGAATCCAAAACCCAAATTTTTGCACAGATTTAACTGTTAAGATTTTCAATGTATTTGGGACGCAATTTTTGGAATCTTTTAAAAAAATAAATAATATTCGACCCCACGCCCTGCGCTGCCAAAGCCAGTACACAAATTAGTCGTTAAGACAAAATGGATCCCTTGTTTTGTTTTGTTTTGTTTTGTTTGAAATCCATCTAAATGCAACATCCATTAAGTAGTTTCTGTGGCGGTGACCGCCATAAATTAATTATGCGCTTTGGCTCTTTTTGATCGTCTGGGTTAGCAATTTAAGTCGGCGAATTACGTTATTCCAGGAAGGAAGGAAGGAAGAAAACACAATTCTTTATCTCTCTCTCCAGAGTCAATGAAACACACACAAGAACGTTAAAACCTTTGTGTTGTTGTTAGTTGCCATTAGGTTGGCTTTGGCTTCTAGTAAATCTAAGTCCTCCGGGTCAACTCTATGGTTAATATCCGCCAGAATTTGCCCTAGACTCATGCTGGAGGATCTACGAATGCCTAGATAAGTGTTCTCTCTAGGGATCTCCAGGTCAACTCTATGGTCAACATCTGCCAGAAGTTGACCATAGAATCATGCTGGAGGACCTACAGATGTCCTAATTGTTCTCTCTAGGAATCTTCAGTTCCTCTAGGTCAACTCTATGGTCAACATCCGCCAGAACATGCCATAGACTCAGGCTGGGGGACCTACGAATGCCTAGAGAAGTGTTCTCTCTAGGAATCTCCAGGATCTCCGGGTCAACTCTATAGTCAACATCCGCCAGAAGTGGACCATAGAATCATGCTGGGGGACCTACAGATGCCCTAAGTGTTTTCTCTAGGAATCACCAGTTCCTCTAGGTCAACTCTATGGTCAACATCCGCCAGAAGTTGACCATAGACTCATGCTGGGGGACCTACGAATGTCTAGATAAGTGTTCTCTCTAGGAATCTCCACGTCCTCCAGCACAACTCTATGGTCAACATCCGTCAGACATTGACCACAGAATCATGCTGGGGAACCTACAAATGCCCTAAGTGTTCTCTCTAGGAATTTCCAGGTCAACTCTATGGTCAACATCTGATCAATTTCTAATAATGCCTAATCAGGGTCGACCGGCGAGGAACAGAAAGAGAGATGTGCCAAAATATCAAAATTTCACCCAGTAAAATTCCATGAAAGTTGAAAATCTGAAAATTTTATATATAATAATAAATAAATTTATATATATATATATATATATATATATATATATATATATATATATATATATAACAACTCACCAATCTTCTGGCTGAAAATCTTGTCGAAGGTAAGTTCTCCTCTTTCCTCCAAATACTTCTGCATTACGCTGCGGATGCTAAAAAGAGGAGGGAAGAAAAACACACAAAATAAGAGTTTACATTGTGAAATGTCCCAACAAACAACACAACAACAGAGCAAATGGAAGGGCACCCCCCCAAAAAAAGAGATATTGATAATTGATAAGAAAATGATAATCCCAAAAGATCCGGGACTTGTAATTTCTAATATTTCCATTCGTACGAAAAATCCCTTTCACTCCCGTTAAAAAATACGGTATCCAACGAGTTTTCAGTTTTTACACCTGTTGTGTGTCACCTGTCACTATGGCTCATAAACTCTACAGAGGAAGAAAATTAAAATATAAACTAAATATTGAAGTATATACATAAATTTCTATAATATAGGTTGAGTCGCCAGAATCCTGAAATATCCCCAAAATTAAGAATTTGTCTCCTTTTGTGGCTGAGAGAGTGGCCTCTTTGGTTTCCGATGGCTCAATGCACACAAACTTTGTTTCATGCGCAAAATTATTTTTTTTAAATATTGTGTGTAAAATTATCTCCAAGGTATCTCCTTAAATAAATGCAAATATTCCAAAATGTATATGAAACTTAATGAATTTTGTGTTTAGACATGGGTCCCATTTCCAAGATATCTCTTTATGTAGATGTAAATATTCCAATATATATATGAAACTTAATGAATTTTGTATTTAGATATGGGTCCCATCTCCAAAGTATCTCCTTAAATAAATGCAAATATTCCAAAAATGTATATGAAACTTAATGAATTTTGTGTTTAGACATAGGTCCCATCTACAAGATATTTCCTTAAATAAATCCAAATATTCCAAAATATATTTGAAACATGAATGAATTTTGTATTTAGACATGAGTCCCATCTCTTATTCCAAAATATATATGAAACGTGAATGAATTTTGTATTTAGATATGGGTCCCATCTCCAAGATCTCTTTATGTAGATGTAAATATTCCAAAATATATATGAAACTTAATGAATTTTGTATTTAGATATGGGTCCCATTTCCGAGATATCTCCTTAAATAAATCCAAATATTCCAAAATATATTTGAAACATGAATGAATTTTGTATTTAGACATGGGTCCCATCTCCAAAGTATGTCCTTAAATAAATGCAAATATTCCAAAATATATTTGAAACATAAATGAATTTTGTATTTAGACATGGGTCCCATTTCCAAGATATCTCTTTATGTAGATGTAAATATTCCAAAATATATATTAAACCTAATGAATTTTGTATTTAGACATAGGCCCTATCTCCAAAGTATCTTCTTAAATAAATGCAAATATTCCAAAATATATTTGAAACATGAATTAATTTTGTATTTAGACATGGGTCCCATCTCCAAAGTATGTCCTTAAATAAATGCAAATATTCCAAAATGTATATGAAATTTAATGAATTTTGTATTTAGACGTGGGTCCCATCTCTGAAGTATCTCCTTAAATAGATCAAAATATTCCAAAATATATTTGAAACATGAATGAATTTTGTATTTGCAGGGTCGCACACCCCTTCCTTATCTGTCTAACGAGACGATCCATAACGAGACAAACCACATTATTTGTGTAATGAGATGATTCGTAACGAGACAAACCATGTTATCTAACAATTTGATCCGTAATGAGACAAGCCACGTTATGTCTAATTAGACAATCCGTAATGAGATAAGCCACCTTTTCCGTCTGACGAAACTATCCGTTACGAGACAAGCCACGTTAAATAACGAGATGATCTGTAACGAGACAAGCCACGTTATCTGTGTAATGAGATGATCCGTAACAAGATAAGCCACATTATGTCTAAGGAAATGATCCGTAACGAGACAACCCATGTTATCTGTCTAACGCAACGATCCGTAACGACACAAGCCATGTTATATAATGAGATGATCTGTAACGAGACAAGCCACATTATCTGTCTAACGAAACAATCTGTTACGAGACAAGCCACATTATATAACGGGACGATCTGTAATGAGACAAGCCACGTTATCTGTCTAACGAAATGATCCATTACAAGACAAGCCACTTTATATAACGAGATGAATGAGACAAGCCACGTTATCTGTCTAATGAAATGATCCGTAACGAGACAAGCCACGTTATGTCTAACTGAACGATCCGTAACGAGACAAGACCCATTATCTGTCTTAACGAAACAATCTGTAACAAGACAAGCCACATTATTGGTCTAACGAAACGATCCATCAGAAGACAAGCCACATTATATAACGAGACGATCTGTAACGAGACAAGCCACGTTATCTGTGTAATGAGATGATCCGCTACGAGACAAGCCACGTTATCGGTCTAACGAGACGAGGCAACTAAGATGGCTCCCTTGGGTCATCTCAGGAAACGAATGAGTCCAATACTCCTCGTTCCCCTGCGCCCAAGTATTACCTTTTCCCGTTAAGAGTAATTGGACACATAAAAAGACCAAGACGTGTTGTTCCTCCCCATTTTCCCATCAGTGGAATTGACTTTCGGGGACCCCGCTGTTCCTTTCCAATTATCAAGAAGAAGCGAGTGCGGATTACTGCGGGGAAAGCATTCGGAGAGTCGCCTCCCCGGACGCGGCGGGAGACCCAACTGATTAAATGCTGGGATTTACGACCATTATTATTATTTTTGTCACCGCAGGGAGGCTTAAAACCCTTGGAGACTTCAGAGGCAAGGTGTGAGAGAGAAAGGTGTTTCTCGTTATTGGGATAGAGTCGCACTCGGATCCGAATAAATGAGGCTGCGATACTAGCTCTCCTTCCCAGCTGGGTGATTACATGACTGCTGATTTCGGTCGCCGTGCACGGGAAACGGGAAACGGCGGTCCTGAAGTCGCAAGATGGAGGCGCGGCAAACGAAACGGGGACAGTTCAGGGAGGCCATAAAGCAAAGGAAAAAGGCTGGTTATGACCTATACATTTATGATCCAAAACACACTGCAAAAATAATCCCCTTTGATTTTTAACTTCCCTGGCTCAGTGTTAGCGAATCCCGGGAATTGTAGTTTGCAGTGGCTGAATGTTATGTCTCACAAAACTACAGTTCCCAGAATCCCCTAGCATTGATCCAGAGCAGTTAAAATGGTCTCAAACTGGATTATTTTCCACAGTGTGTTTCGGACCCATACCTTAAACGATTGCAAACACAGCATCCAAGCTTTCATACAATCACAAGATCGTAAATCAAAACCGATTAAATAAAATGCTAAGATAATAACATTTCCCCCAATTTTCTTCCCCAAAAAAAGGGGATTTTTTTTTCTTGCTCAACAAATTTCCCAAAATCTCACCTCTCTTGCCCCAGAAAAATTCAAGTACCCAAGCATGGATTTGATTTAATAGTCCTCCTCCTTTGTTTTATTGCAGTTTCCAACTTCACGACTTTTGTCTTTGGACTGTCCGAAACGCAAATCGCGAGGTCGCTCCGAGGCTAAGCCAAGATCCTTGCATGATCCACCTTGACATATATAAAACAAACAGCAGGGATCAACGGAGTAATCCAATTTTTTGCTGCCTTCACCTCGGACGGCCAAGAGGATGTGGATGATGGGCGATTAAATGCAACGGAGATACCTCAAGACCAAAGGACTTGCAGGAAAGGATCTGAAACTAGTGAAGAGAAAAGTGTATTCCTGCATGGCAGAAGAGGGTTGGACTGGATGGCCCTTGGGGGTCCTTTCCAACTCTAGGATCCTATGTATTCCTCCATGGCAGAAGAAGAGGGTTGGACTGGATGGCCCTTGGGGGTCCCTTCCAACTCTAGGATCCTATGTATTCCTCCATGGCAGAAGAAGAGGGTTGGACTGGATGGCCCTTGGGGGTCCCTTCCGACTCTAGGATCCTATGTACTCCTCCATGGCAGAAGAAGAGGGTTGGACTGGATGGCCCTTGGGAGTCCCTTCCGACTCTAGTATCCTATGTATTCCTCAATGGCAGAAGAAGAGGGTTGGACTGGATGGCCCTTGGGGGTCCCTTCCAACTCTAGGATCCTATGTCTTCTTCCATGGCAGAAGAGGGGGTTTGGACTGGATGGCCCTTGGGGGTCCCTTCCAACTCTAGGATCCTATGTCTTCCTTCATGGCAGAAGAAGGGGGTTGGATTGGATGGCCCTTGGGGCTCCCTTCTGACGTTAGAATCCTATGTATTCCTCCAAGGCATAAGAGGGTTGGACTGGATGGCCCTTGGGGCTCCCTTCCAACTCTAGGATCCTATTAAACACAGCAGCAAAAACACAAAAACAGGAAAATATCCCCAAATTCTCATGATACTGGAAGCTGACGCAGTTGAAAAATATTAATTAAGTCGTAATTAAAAAGACCGCCACGTTAAACACTATTTTTTGCAACCCCCAAAAATATATCCTTTCTAGACATAAAAATCAGCGAAAAATTCAAAACGTAATTTTAAAAACCGTCATGTTAAATGCTAATTTTTGCAACCCAAAAAAAAGGTCCTCTCTAGGCATAAGATCAGCGAAAAGCTGAAAACGTTAATTAAAAGATCGCCGCGTTAAACTCGTAAACTAAATGACGCAAAATCATTCATAAAAACAAGTCCCCGCGAGAGTGGAAAAACCACAAATATAGGACGCTATATATCTTTTTTTTACAAGGTCTCCCTATACGCAACCAAAAAGATAGGGTCCTTTCTATGCATTTCTAAGTCCTCCGGCGCAACTCTATGGTCGACAGTCGTCAGAACTGCGCCAGAAGACCTAGAAAAGTGTTCTCTAAAATAAAATATAGCGTCCTATATTTGTGGTTATTCCACTTTCTACTGAAAGTAAACCCCGCAAAAGTTAGGGGCCGACAGCTCTCGTTAAGAGCTTTCCTTAACGAAGAAAGGTTCGTATTGGGAAATACGGTTTTTTTCCCGATACGTCCGGACCTAAGCCATACGGATCTTTTTTCGTAGATCCGGACCAATAATTCGAATTACGCCTGGAAACGAACTCTTGTCTCTGGAGCTTTCAGGGCACGCAACTCTCCAAAGGAAGGGTTAATTATCACCCGTAATCTAATTAGGGAAAGCCAGCCGCTCACCTCTTCTGCTCTAGAAACCGTGGTGGTTTACGTGGATTATTTAAAAATAGAACAGATGCCGCTCGACAGACTTTGAACGCCGGCGCCAACCTGTCCCTTCGGTTTAGTGCGCCTGCTCCAGATACTCCTGACTACAACTCACATCATCCACATCAAGTCACTGGGGAAGGACTGAGAAGAAAACTACAGAGGAATGTGTGCGCGGTTTTTCTTTTTGTGGGAAAACTGCGCAGTTATTCTTTTTGTGGGAAAGTTGCGCATTTCTTTGCACAAAAAAAATGTATAAAAATACACATTTTAAATGCCTAGTTTGAAATGTTCACTGTAGTAATCTCCAGGTCCTCCAGTGCAACTCTATGGTCAACATCCTGTAAGTCTTCCATCTCTATGATTCTATGGGAATTTGGATCTATGGTCCCTCCGCATTCGCTGGGGTCAGCGGTGAAGGACCCCCATGAAGGTGGGACCACCACAAATAATGGGAAAGTATTCTTTTTGACTTAAGGGAACGCCTCTCTAGGAATCTCCAGGTCCTCCAGTGCAACTCTATGGTCAACATCGGTCAGAGGTCGACCATAGAATCACGCTGGAGGACCCACAAATTGACTAGAGAAGTGTTCTCTATACTAATCTCCAGGTCCTCCATTGCAACTCTATGGTCAACATCTGCCAGAATTTGACCATAGAATCACGCTGGAGGACCTATAAATGCCTAGAGAAGTGTTCTCTCTAGTAATCTCCAGGTCCTCCAGTGCAACTCTATGGTCAACTTCTGCCAGAATTTGACCATAGAATCACGCTGGAGGACTTATAAATGCCTAGAGAAGTGTTCTCTCTAGTAATCTCCAGGTCCTCCATTGCAACTCTATGGTCAACTTCTGCCAGAATTTGACCACAGAATCACGCTGGAGGACTTATAAATGCCTAGAGAAGTGTTCTCTCTAGTAATCTCCAGGTCCTCCAGTGCAACTCTATGGTCATCGTCGGCCAGAAGCTGATCATAGAATCATGCTGGAGGATCTGGAGATTCCTAGAGAGGTGTTCTCTCTAGTAATCTCCAGGTCCTCCAGTGCAACTCTATGGTCAACTTCTGCCAGAATTTGACCATAGAATCATGCTGGAGGACCTACAAATGCCTAGAGAGGTGTCCTCTCTAGTAATCTCCAGGTCCTCCAGCATGATTCTATGATCAGCTTCTGGACATAAAAAATGCAATTTTCGCAATTGTTTACAACTGAAAGGAATGCTCCGGCTTTTGGGAATCCTTTCCGAACTACAAAATCCATGCAAAATATTATATATTTCTTTGATACGGAGTTAAATGGAAGGAACCGGAAGGGGACAATGGAAAAGAAAGGGACAAATATGACCCCGAAGGGGGGCATTAATTCGATTGCGATGTCACGATCGTTTGCCATCTGCAAAGCCCACCTCCTCCTTGAAAAAGAAGAAGAAAAAGCTGGCTAATTGCAATATTTAAAGGATAATGTTGCATTAGTAATAATAATAATAATAATAGGATAAAGGACATCCATTCATCCTCCAGTGTCCCAATAAAGCCGGGAACTGATCGATCGGTGGATCAATTTCGGCCGGAAGATTTACTAGCATTTATATATAATCCCTAAAAACTTTACAAGCAACACAAGACAGATTTATTTTAAATATATATATATATATATATATATATATTAAAAAAACCTTCCTAGGCATTGCAACACTCTCTATCTGTCGGTATTTGTTTCTGTATAACCTATATCTATAACTAATCAATAAAGATATATAAACATATGTCCACATCTATCGATATCAGTATAACCTATACCTCTTATCTAATCAATATATAGACATCCATCCATGTCTATCTATATGTACACCTGTATGATCAATATCTACATCTAATTGATAAAGATATATATACACCCACTCATATCTATATCTATACCTGTATAATCTATATCTAATTGATAAAGATATATACCCATTCATATATATAACTATATCTGCATAATCAATATCTACATTTAATTGATAAAGATATATAGACACCCATTCATATCTATACCTATACCTGTATAATCAATATATACATCTAATTGATAAAGATATATAGACATCCATTCATAGCTATATCTATAACTGTATAATCAATATCTGTATCTTATTGATAAAGAGACACCCATTCATATCTATATCTATACCTGTATAATCAATATATACATCTAATTGATAGATATATAGACACCCATTCATATCTATATCTATACCTGTATAATCAATATCTACATCTAATTGATAAAGATATATAATCCACTCATATCCATAACTGTATAATCAATATCTGTATCTTACTGATAAAGATAGACACCCATTCATATCTATATCTGTACCTGTATAATCAATATCTACATCTAATTGATAAAGATATATAATCCACTCATATTATAACTGTATAATCAATATCTGCATCTAATTGATAAAGATATATAGACACCCATTCATATCTATATCTATACCTGTATAATCAATATCAGTATCTAATTGATAGAGATATATAGACACCCATTCATATCTATATCTGTATAATCAATCTATATTTAATTGATAAATATATAGACATCCACTCATATCTATACCTGTATAATCAATATCTGTATCTAATTGATAAAGCTATATAGACATACATCCATATCTATCTATAGCTATACCTCCATAACCTATATCTAATCCTATAAAGATATATATATATACACACATCTATACCTGTATAACCTATATCTATATCTAATTGATAAAGATATAGACATACATCCATATCGATATCTATACCTGTACAACCTATATCTATATCTAATCATTAAAAACATATATCCACATCTATCTATATCTATACCTGTATAACCTATATCTCCATCTAATCAATAAAGATATATAGTCATACATCCATATCTATCTGTATCTATACCTGCATACCCTATATCTACATCTATAAAGATATTGTATGTATGTTATGTGTATGTATTTCAAGGCCTAGATCGGGATTTCTTTCTGGGGTGCATACCCCAAATTTGGGGGTGCAATCCATGGGAGTGAAAGGTTCCAGTTTTCAAGGGGAGACTGGCCTGTCCCCCCCCTTTCTAGGGTTTTGGGGGTGTCTTCAAGGGGAGAGTGACCAGTCCCCCTCTTTTTAGTATTTTGGGGGTGTTTACAAGGGGAGACTGACCAGTCCCCCTCATTCTAGGATTTTGGGGGTGCTTCCAAGCGGAGGTTGACTTGTCTCCCCTCTTTCTAGGATTTTGGGGGTGTTTTCAGGGGGAGACTGGTCTTGCCCCCTTTCTAATGTTTTGGGGGTGTTTACAAGGGTGTCTGCCCTCTTTCTAGGATTTTGGGGGTGTTTTGAAGGGGAGAGGGACCAGTCCCCCTCTTTTTTAGGGTTTTGGGGGTGTTTCCAAAGGGAGTCTGACTTATCCCGCTCTTTCAAGGGTTTGGGGGTGTTTACTGGGTAGTCTGACCTGCTCCCCCATTTTCTAGGATTTGGGGAGTGTAAAGGGGAGACAGACTCCCCTCTTTTTGGTATTTTGGGGGTGTTTACAAGGAGAGAGTGACCTGTCCCCCTTCTTTCTTGGATTTTGGGGGTGTTTACAAGGGGAGTCTCCCCTGTCCCCCCTCTTTTTAGTATTTTGGGGGGGAGACTAACCTGTCCTCCATTTTCTAGGCTTTTGGGGGTGTTTTCAAGGGGAGTCTGACTTGTCCCACTCTTTCAAGGGTTTTGGGGTGTTTACTGGGTAGGCTGACTTGCTCTCCCTTTTTCTAGGATTTTGGGGGTGTTAAGGGGAGACTGACACCCCTTCTTTTTAGCACTTTGGGGGTGTTTTCAAGGGGACGCTGACCTGTCCCCCCATTTTCTAAGATGTTGGGTATGATCCAAGGGGAGCTCACACTCCCCTTCCCCTTTTTGGGGGGTCTGACATGTTTTTAGGGGTGTCCATGTTTCCTAAATCCATAATTTGGGAAATAATGGGGGGGCTATTCTCCCCTTCTCTCTTTTTTTTGGGGGGGTGCAATGTTTCCTAGAGGAGGGGGGACATATAATTGAGAAAATTAAGCTTATCTCTACCCTTACATGACCCCCAAACTATCTAGGTTTTTTAATTGGGGTGTGTTGGCATCCCCCTCCATTTTGGGGGAGCCATGCAACCTCCCTGGTTCCCCCCAAATCCCAAACTGACCCCCAAATCCGTCTCACCTGGGCTCAGGGAGGACGATCTTCTTGCTGGCCCGAGCGGCCGGAGAGCTCTTGCTCTTCTCCATGGCCATGAGATAGCTGACGTCCGCCAACACGGCCTCCAGGTCCGCCATTTTGGCCTGGTCCTCCTTGGCCAAACTTTTGGGCCTAGTCCTCCTTTGGTCCAACTTTTGGGCCTACTCTTTCTTGGCCAAACCTTTAGGTCTTGTCTTCCTTGGCCAAACTTTTAGGCCTAGTCTTCCTTCGGTCGAACTCTTGGGCCTGGTCCCCCTTGACCAAAATTTTAGGCCTAGTCTTCCTTGGCCAAACTTTTGGACCTAGTCTTTCTTGGCCAAACTTTTAGGTCTTGTCTTCCTTGACCAAACTTTCAGGCCTAGTCTTCCTTTGGTCCAACTTTTGGGTCTTGACCTCCTTGACCAAACGTTTAGGCCTAGTCTTCCTTCAGACCGACTTTTGGGCCTGGTCTTCCTTGACCAGATTTTTAGGCCCAGTCTTCCTTGGGCCACCTTTTAGACCTAGTCTTCCTTGACCAAACTTTTAGGCCTAGTCTTCCTTGACCAAACTTTTGGGCCTGGTCTTCCTTGACCAGATTTTTGGGCCTAGTCTTCCTTGACCAACTTTTTAGGCCTAGTCTTCGTTGACCAGATTTTTGGGCCTAGTCTTCCTTGACCAAACTTTTGGGCCTAGTCTTCCTTGACCAAACTTTTAGGCCTAGTCCTCCTTGACCAGATTTTTGGGCCTAGTCTTCCTTGACCAAACTTTTAGGCCTAGTCTTCCTTGACCAGACTTTTAGGCCTAGTCTTCCTTGGGCCACCTTTTAGGCCTAGTCTTCCTTGACCAAAATTTTGGGCCTGGTCTTCCTTGACCAGATTTTTAGGCCTAGTCTTCCTTGGGCCACCTTTTAGACCTAGTCTTCCTTGACCAAACTTTTGGGCCTAGTCCTCCTTTGGTCCAACTTTTAGGCCTAGTCCTCCTTGACCAGATTTTTGGGCCTAGTCTTCCTTGACCAAACTTTTAGGCCTAGTCTTCCTTGACCAGATTTTTGGGCCTAGTCTTCCTTGACCAAACTTTTAGGCCTAGTCTTCCTTGACCAGATTTTTGGACCTAGTCTTCCTTGACCAAACTTTTAGGCCTAGTCTTCCTTGACCAGACTTTTGGGCCTGGTCTTCCTTGACCAGATTTTTGGGCCTAGTCTTCCTTGACCAAACTTTTAGGCCTAGTCCTCCTTGACCAGATTTTTGGGCCTGGTCTTCCTTGACCAGATTTTTGGGCCTAGTCTTCCTTGACCAAACTTTTAGGCCTAGTCTTCCTTAACCAGATTTTTGGGCCTAGTCTTCCTTGACCAAACTTTTAGGCCTAGTCTTCCTTGACCAGATTTTTGGACCTAGTCTTCCTTGACCAAACTTTTAGGCCTAGTCTTCCTTGACCAGACTTTTGGGCCTGGTCTTCCTTGACCAGATTTTTGGGCCTAGTCTTCCTTGACCAAACTTTTAGGCCTAGTCCTCCTTGACCAGATTTTTGGGCCTGGTCTTCCTTGACCAGATTTTTGGGCCTAGTCTTCCTTGACCAAACTTTTAGGCCTAGTCTTCCTTAACCAGATTTTTGGGCCTAGTCTTCCTTGACCAAACTTTTAGGCCTAGTCTTCCTTGACCAGATTTTTGGACCTAGTCTTCCTTGACCAAACTTTTAGGCCTAGTCTTCCTTGACCAGACTTTTGGGCCTGGTCTTCCTTGACCAGATTTTTGGGCCTGGTCTTCCTTGACCAGATTTTTGGGCCTAGTCCTCCTTGACCAGATTTTTGGGCCTAGTCCTCCTTGACCAAACTTTGAGGCCTGGTCTTCCTTGACCAGATTTTTGGGCCTAGTCCTCCTTGACCAGATTTTTAGGCCTACTCTTTTTTGGGGCCAACTTTTAGGCCTAGTCTTCCTTTGAATATGGATCCTAAGGGCAAAAAGGGGTGCAAGATTTTGGGGTGAGGGGAGTTGGCACCTCACAAAAAGCAGCCAAGGAAAACATAGGAGGGTTTCCCCCTCGTTAAGACAATCCTAACTTAATTTACTGATGACCCATTGTCCCCCTAAATCACCATTTTGTGGTTTTCCCCAAAAATTCCTAAACTATGACCCCAAGTCCTTAAACTGGGACCCTAAAATATATTTAAGTATATTTAAAATATATTTAATATCTATTTTATATTTAAGTAGAGTCTAGACTATACTGGGCTTTAAAACAATGTATTTTAAACGTTTACCAGATTTTTAGATAATCTATTTTATATTTAAGTAGAGTCTAAGCTTTAAAATAATCTGTTTTAAACATTTACTTAAATATAAAATAGATTATCTAAAAATCTGGTAGAGTCAAGACTTTTCTAGGCTTTAAAATAATCTGTTTTAAACGCTTTCCAGATTTTTAGATAATCTATTTTATGTTTAAATAGACTCTAGACTTTACTAGGATTTAAAATAATCTGTTTTAAACGCTTTCCAGATTTTTAGATAATCTATTTTATATTTAAGTAGAGTCTAGACTTTACTAGGCTTTAAAATATTCAATTTTTAATATTTCCCAGACCTCTTTTTAGACTTTTCATAGACACCACCTTTTTAATGACCCTACTAAATAACCATACATTAAATTAATTTCTATTTCTTCACTAAGAAAAACACAAACACACTATTGTCACCCCCAAAAAATCTTTGGGAATATTTAAAATTATCCCATTTTGGGGGACGACGCAGGCCTAAAATTTGCATTGCGTTCTCCCTAATTCACCCCATATATATATATATATATATATATATATTTCTAATTTATTGCTAGTCCTCGAATAACATGGTCCCTTTTCTGTTTCCAAAAGGGATTTTTTGGGGGGAAATAACCCCTTTTTTATCCCCAAAATTGGGGTGCCTTAAAGGAGCCCTTTGTTTTGTTCCTGTGGCTGCTTTTTCCCCATTGAAAAATAGCAAAATAGAGGTAAAAGGGGGAGAAATACAGCAAAATTTGGGGTTCCCCCCCTTACCCCAAAATCTTTTTAGCATGCACTAACTAATGCCAGGACCCCCCCAAAAAATGAATAAAATTTGGGGTTATGGGAGGGTAAGAAATGGGGGAAAGGCTGTTGCATCCCAATTTGCAAAAAATAAATAAATAAGAAATTCCAATTTGCAAGAGCAACTGAGATTTGCAAAATTAATAATAATAATAATAATAATAATAATAATAAAATAAAACAAAGCAATTACTTTTTATAAATAATAATAATAAGAGCAATTGATTTGCAATAAATAAAATAAAATAAAATAAAACAAAGCAATTACTTTTTATAAATAATAATAAGAGCAATTGATTTGCAATAAATAAAATAAAATAAAACAAAGCAATTACTTTTTACAAATAATAACAAGAGCAATTGATTTGCAATAAATAAAATAAAATAAAACAAAGCAATTACTTTTTACAAATAATAATAAGAGCAATTGATTTGCAATAAATAAAATAAAATAAAATAAAACAAAGCAATTACTTTTTACAAATAATAATAAGAGCAATTGATTTGCAACAAATAAAATAAAATAAAATAAAACAAAGCAATTACTTTTTATAAATAATAACAAGAGCAATTGATTTGCAATAAATAAAATAAAATAAAATAAAATAAAGCAGTTGCAGATTTGCTAATGATAAAAAGCAATGGAAGTCTGCAAAGAAACCCAAACAAACCAAAAAGGAAGCAATTAAGATTTGTTTGTTTTTTTGGGGGGAGGGAAAAAAGTAAAATAGTTGCAGTTTGCAAATAATAAAAGGAAACAGTTGCAAATGATAAAATCAATTATAGATTTGCCACAAATGGAAAAGATAAGTAATTAGGAAAGGGAAAGGAAAGAAAACAGGTGCAAATTAGCAATGAAAGCAATTTGAGATTTGCACAAAAATAACCCCAAAAATAGCAATGGATATTAGAAAAAAAAATAAAGGATACAGATACATTTTGCAAATGACAAAAGCAATTAAGATTTTTCAAAGCCCCCCAAAATAGCAAAAATAATAGCAACCTCAACCCCAAAAAGATATTTGGAAGCAAACAGACAAACCAGAAAGCAGCTGCAACAGATAGAAGCAATTAAGATTTACAAAGAAAATAGCAATTGTGATTTGCAAAAATAATAATAATAAAGGCAGGAAGCAGCTGCAGTTTCCAAAAATGATAAGATTTGCAAACACAAACCCCAAAAAGATTTGCAGAAAAATAAACAGAGATCAACTTGCAATTTGCAAATGATAAAAATTAAAGACTTCCAAACACAAACCCTCGAAAGATTTGCAAAAAGGCAGAAGAAGCCAGTTTGCAAAAGATAGAAGCAATTAAGATTTGCAAAGACGCAAACAAACCCAATTGAGATTTTCCAAAAAACAAACAGCTGCAGTTTGCAAATCACAAAAGCAAGCAAGGCAAGGTTTGTTTGCAATAATAATAATAATAATAATAATAATGAATGCAACCCAAAAGGATGCAATGCAAGATTTGCAAAGAAACAAACAAAGAAAGCACAAAAGGAAGCAATGCAAAAGATTTGCAAAATAATAATGATGATGAATGAAACAAAAAGCAAATTGCACCTTGCAAATGAGAATAAAATAATAAAGGACTTGCCTTTGGAGACCAAGATTTTTAAAATGCAAAAGGTGGCCCAAAAGCATGCAATAAATAAATAAATAAATAAATAAAACAAAACCCTTCTTCTTTAGAAACCGGTTCTGCTCCGGATCTTCCTTGCACCGGTTGCAAACCTTCAGCCTGGAGTGACTCCACTTTTGCCTCCCTCCTCTTCCTCCGGCCCAAAATTAAAGGAGGAGGAAAGAAAGTCAGATCCAAATCCTGGCACTGGATCTCTTTCTCCTCCTCTGGAGTCAATGCAGATTAAAGCATTAAAAGGTGCATGGTTTAAAAAGTTTGCAAATTTTGCAAAAAATTGAGGAGGAAAAAAATTGCAAAAAATTGCAAAATGGTGGATGCTTCTTGCAATTTTGCAAAAAATGGAGGAGGACAAAAATTGCAAAAAAATTGCAAAATGGTTGCTGCTTCTTGCAATTTTGCAAAAAAATGGAGGAGGACAAAAATTGCAAAAATTGCAAAATGGTGGATGCTTCTTGCAATTTTGAAAAAAATGGAGGAGGAAAAAAATTGCAAAAATTGCAAAATGGTTGCTGCTTCTTGCAATTTTGCAAAAAAATGGAGGAGGACAAAAATTGCAAAAAATTGCAAAATGGTTGCTGCTTCTTGCAATTTTGCAAAACTAGAAGATGAAAGTTTTTGCAAAAGGCTTGCTTCTTTTTGCAATTTTGCAAAAAATGGAGGAGGACAAAAATTGCAAAAATTGCAAAATTGTTGCTTCTTCTTGCAATTTTGCAAAACTGGAAGAGGAAAGTTTTTGCAAAAGGCTTCCTTCTTTTTGCAATTTTGCAAAACTGGAGGAGGAAAGTTTTTGCAAGAAGCTTAATTCTTCTTGCAATTTTGCAAAAAATGTAGGAGGAAAAAAATTGCAAAAATTGCAAAAGAAAAAGAGCTTTATTTTCCTTGTTTTGCAAAAAAAGAAAAGGGGGGGTGTCTGCACCGGAGACTTAGCACAGTTTCGTCACACTTTAAGGGGGAAGAAAAGGGAATTCTGGGGGTTGTAGTTTTGATAGTTGTAGTTTTATAGTTTCTTTTTGCAAAGTGTCCTAAAAGTTATCCATTATTATTATCTTGGCTGGGGTTTGCAGTCCTTCCTTTCTGGGGATGCTGGGATTTGCAGTTCTCTTTTTATTCGCCCCCCCTCTCCCAAGGTGGATACTGGGATTTGCAGTTCTTCCTACCTGGGGGCCCCCAAGTTGGAAATCACTTTTTTTTTCCAGGCTTATAAGATAATAACGGTTAATTAACAATAATTAAATGATGGTTCTGCTACCTCTAAGGGTCAGAACCCTTTTGGTCATCTTCTTTGCATGTCCAGTTTGGGTTAATTGAAGGTCAGCTAACGAAGAAGAAGGAGGAGGAGGAGGAGCCTTTATAGGGCTGTGTCCACCTTCAGCTGTTGCTAATTATGGCCCTTAATTGGCTTAATTGGCTGACCAGAGTCGGTGTGTTTTGACCTGGTCAAGGTTTGGGAAAGGAGGACGCGCACCACAGACCCCAATGGTCAGCCAGGCCAAAGGCCAGGACCACTCCGTCCGCACACCTGGACACCCGCCTCCACGGCCGCATTGGTCAAGCAGCTGGACATTGGGACGCTTGCGGAGTGACCCACTCCTTCGCACACAATCTGGGCATTCGTTCGCACAGTGACCACACCGTCCGCACATCTGGACATCATCTGGACAATGACCACGTGATTGGCACATCTGGACATTTGCTCCGATGACCACGGCGTTGGCACATCTGGACATCTGCACAGTGACCGCGTAATTTGCACATCTGGTCATTTGTTCAAGTGACCACGTCGCTGGGACATCTGGACATTGGCACAAATGACCGTATAATTTGCACAGCTGGACATTTGCTCCAATGACCATGTAATTTGCACATCTGGACATTTGCTCTAGTTGGCACATCTGGACATTCGCACAGTGACCACATCATTTGCACATCTGGGCATTTGCTCCACTGACCATGTCGTTGGCACATCTGGATATTTGCTTAATGACCACGTAATTTGCACAGCTGGACATTTGCTGCAATGACCACATCATTGGCAGATCTGGACATTCGCACAGTGACTGCATTATTTGCACATCTGGAATTCACCCATTGACCACATGGTTGGCACACCTGGACATTAGCACAATAATCGCATAATTTGCACATCTGGACATTCACTCAATGACCGCATCGTTGACACATCTGGACATTGGCACAATGACCGCATCATTTGCACATTTCCACAATGACCGCATTGCTTGCACATCTGGACATTCGCACAATGACCGCATCGTTCATACGTCCGGACATCTGTGGAACGAGCACATCTGGACAGTCGCACAATGATCACATTGTTTGCACATCTGGACATCTGCAGAATGACCGTGCCATTCTCGCATCTGGGCATTTGCACAATGACCACCTTGTCCGCACATCTGGATATTCATTCGCACAACAACTGCCTCCTCCGAACATCTGGAGGTAACACCGGCTTGCGAATTAGGCTGAACCCGGGGTCAGAAACATCTGGAGATCGCCGGGTGGCGCAAGCCGGACTTTAATCCCTATTAAAGGTTTGCAAAACACTCCTGGATTTGGACGAAACAGATGTTTCGTAATTGGTTTATTTTCATGCTGGCAGAGATTTCTGCCTCTCTTTGTTCCTTTGGGGGACGATGGGTGCGTAAGTGGATTTATTTATTTTTCCTTCCATTCGCTTTTCCTGGAGCGGAAGAGAATATTCCTCGAGAATGATCTCCATTCCCCCTTAAATTTTGGCAAAATTGTGTAATAGCCCCCCACTGGGTCCTCTAATGATCGGGTTGTTTCTCGCCACTATTTTATGTGCAATTATTTTTAATTGGAATAGAAGGGACCCCCAAGGGCCATCCAGTCCAACCCTCTTCTTCTGCCATGGAGGGATACATAGGATCCTAGAGTTGGAAGGGACCCCCAAGGGCCATCCAGTCCAACCCTCTTCTTCTGCCATGGAGGAAGACATGGGATCCTAGAGTTGGAAGGGACCCCCAAGGGCCATCCAGTCCAACCCTCTTCTTCTGCCATGGAGGAATACATAGGATCCTAGAGTCGGAAGAGACCCCCAAGGGCCATCCAGTCCAACCCTCTTCTTCTGCCATGGAGGAATACATAGGACCCTAGAGTTGGAAGGGACCCCCAAGGGCCATCCAGTCCAACCCTCTTCTTCTGCCATGGAGGGATACATAGGATCCTAGAGTTGGAAGGGACCCCCAAGGGCCATCCAGTCCAACCCTCTTCTTCTGCCATGGAGGAATACATAGGATCCTAGAGTTGGAAGGGACCCCCAAGGGCCATCCAGTCCAACCCTCTTCTTCTGCCATGGAGGAATACATAGGATCCTAGAGTTGGAAGGGACCCCCAAGGGCCATCCAGTCCAACCCTCTTCTTCTGCCATGGAGGAATACATAGGATCCTAGAGATGGAAGGGACCCCCAAGGGCCATCCAGTCCAACCCTCTTCTTCTGCCATGGAGGAATACATAGGATCCTAGAGATGGAAGGGACCCCAAGGGCCATCCAGTCCAACCCCTTCTTCTGCCATAGAGGAATACATAGGATCCTAGAGTTGGAAGGGATCCCCAAGGGCCATCCAGTCAACCCTCTTCTTCTGCCATGGAGGAATACATAGGATCCTAGAGATGGAAGGGACCCCAAGGGCCATCCAGTCCAACCCCTTCTTCTGCCATAGAGGAATACATAGGATCCTAGAGTTGGAAGGGACCCCCAAGGGCCATCCAGTCCAACCCTCTTCTTCTGCCATGGAGGAATACATAGGATCCTAGAGTCAGAAGGGACCCCCAAGGGCCATCCATTCCAACCCTCTTCTTCTGCCATGGAGGAATACATAGGATCCTAGAGATGGAAGGTACCCCAAGGGCCATCCAGTCCAACCCTCTTCTTCTGCCATGGAGGAATACATAGGATCCTAGAGATGGAAGGGACCCCCAAGGGCCATCCAGTCCAACCCTCTTCTTCTGCCATGGAGGAATACATAGGATCCTAGAGATGGAAGGTACCCCAAGGGCCATCCAGTCCAACCCTCTTCTTCTGCCATGGAGGAATACATAGGATCCTAGAGTTAGAAGGGACCCCCAAGGGCCATCCAGTCCAACCCCCTTCTTCGGCCATGGAGGAATACATAGGATCCTAGAGTTAGAAGGGACCCCCAAGGGCCATCCAGTCCAACCCTCTTCTGCCATGGAGGAATACATAGGATCCTAGAGTTGGAAGGGACCCCCAAGGGCCATCCAGTCCAACCCTCTTTTTCTGCCATGGAGGAAGACATAGGATCCTAGAGTTGGAAGGGACCCCCAAGGGCCATCGAGTCCAACCCTCTTCTTCTGCCATGGAGACATACATAGGATCCCAGAGTTGGAAGGGACCCCCAAGGGCCATCCAGTCCAACCCTTTTCTTCTGCCATGGAGGAATACATAGGATCCTAGAGATGGAAGGGACCCCCAAGGGCCATCCAGTCCAACCCTTTTCTTCTGCCATGGAAGAATACATAGGATCCTAGAGATGGAAGGGACCCCCAAGGGCCATCCAGTCCAACCCTCTTCTTCTGCCATGGAGGAATACATAGGATCCTAGAGTTGGAAGGGACCCCCAAGGGCCATCCAGTCCAACCCTCTTCTTCTGCCATGGAGGAAGACATAGGATCCTAGAGTTGGAAGGGACCCAACTCAGAAGAAGAGGGTTGGACTGGATGGCCCTTGGGGGTCCCTTCCTACTCTAGGATCCTATGAATTCCTCCATGGCAGAAGAAGAGGGTTGGACTGGATGGCCCTTGGGGGTCCCTTCCATCTCTAGGATCCTATGTATTCCTTATGGCAGAAGAAGAGGGTTGGACTGGATGGCCCTTGGGGGTCCCTTCCATCTCTAGGATCCTATGTATTCCTCCATGGCAGAAGAAGAGGGTTGGACTGGATGGCCCTTGGGGGTCCCTTCCAACTCTAGGATCCTATGTATTCTTCCATGGCAGAAGAAGAGGGTTGGACTGGATGGCCTTTAGGGGTCCCTTTCAACTCTAGGATCCTATGTATTCCTCCATGGCAGAAGAAGAGGGTTGGACTGGATGGCCCTTGGGGGTCCCTTCCATCTCTAGGATCCTATGTATTCCTTATGGCAGAAGAAGAGGGTTGGACTGGATGGCCCTTGGGGGTCCCTTCCATCTCTAGGATCCTATGTATCCCTCCATGGCAGAAGAAGAGGGTTGGACTGGATGGCCCTTGGGGGTCCCCTCCAATTATTTTTAAATGCCTCCGTAAAACCAACATGGGACTCTTAATGGGATTAAAGCGGATTATTGCTGCTAAAGAGCGGAAAAGAGGTTAAAAAGCCAAATTTTTGTCCATCTTTCCATCCTTATTTTTGACGCATGACGGACCAGATTTGGGCCCCCCCTTTTTTTTCCTTTCCCTATTTTTTTTTTGCCCATTATTTAATTAATTTGCAAACCCATCAATAAATAAATCAATAAATATATTTCCTCCAGTATATATATTATTTTGGCTGAAATGCAACAACCTGAACTAAATATGAAAATGCAAATATGAATATTTGGTAAATATGATATGAAACAATTATTATTATTATTATTATTATTATTATTTTGAACTAAGTATGAAAATGCAAATATGAATATTTGGTAAATATGATATGAAACAATTATTATTATTATTATTATTATTATTATTTTGAACTAAGTATGAAAATGCAAATATGAATATTTGGTAAATATGATATGAAACAATTATTATTATTATTATTATTATTGAACAAAAACAAATTGATAGAGGAAATATTCTGGGATAAGCGAAACATCGACTGGTTTCAAAATTATAGAACCAGGAATAATAATAATAATAATAATAATAATAATGGGAAGAAGAATAAGAAATAGAAACCCAGGAGGATAGATATAATTGGTATTCAGGATGGTCTGGAAAATTGCAAATAATCTCAGACCACTGTCCATCCATTCGTCCATCCGTCCATCCGTCCATTCGTCCATCTGTCCATTCATCCATCCATCCATTCATTCATTCGTCCATCCATCCATCCGTCCATCTGTCCATCCGCCCTTCTGTCCATCCGTCCATCCATTCGTCCATCCATCTGTCCGTTCATCCATCCGTCCATCCGTCCATTTTCACCTGCGCAGTTGGTGCGCCACTCGAACTCGCTACCCCTTTGACTCCCTATGAGTCCAACATTTTAAAGGGTTTTTGTTTGGGAAAATGACCAGTTCATTTGGGCCCTACTTCCATATTGTGAAGGCAAATAGATAGATAGATAGATAGATAGATAGATAGAAGTATTTATGTCTAAAGGGTCTATATCTATGAGAGTCGCGATGGATTTCGGCTCCGTCCAAGTTTGTACTTAAACCCGGGACGGACGCGGTCGCCATCATTGGCATTTGGGTTTCGTAACCAATTCCCATCATCCCCCAAAACCCCAGAAACAAATATTCACAGAGGAGTCGGTATTCAGATGGCAAAAGCTGGTTATTTATTTTATTAATTATTAATAATTATCAATTATTAATTATTGATTATTGGTTACTTCACATTTATTTTTTATTTATTTTTATTTTTTCTGGCAAGAAGCAAGAAAAAAAAACACGTTATTATTAAGAAGGAGAAGCGGGTCCGCAGCTAGCAAGAGAGATAGATTTAGGGTTGCCATTATATATATTTTTTTATTTTTATTCCTTTTCTTTCTTTCTTTCTTTCTTTCCTTCCTTTTCTTTTCTTTTCTTTTGGAGGAGGAGAAGGAGGGTTTAAATGATTTAAATTAACCCTCCTTTGGAAGATAAACCGAAATATACAATTTAGCTGGCAGGATGGAAAGCACCCCTCTGGTGCCATTGCATGTCTCGAATCCGGCGCACGGACTGGATCTGGGGATGCTGGGCCCCGAAGTCGGCGCTGTCTTTGTAGTCCCCCTTTTCGAAAAGGTATTGGTAGCCACGGTAACCGGGGTATTGGTAGCCCACCCAGCTGCAAAACAAAACAACCCCCCCCCAAAAAAATTAGGATTAATTAATTGGGATTTTTAGAAACACAAACACAGAGAAAGCAAGAAGGTTTGTTGCAAAGGCACACAACGCTTTGCATTTTTAAAGGCAATTTTTTGCACGCACAAGGGTTTGCAATTTTTTGGAAATAAAAGGACAATTTTTGCATGCGCAAGGTTTTGCAATTTTTTAAAATAATATTTTTATTTATTTTGCATGCACAAGGCTTTGCAATTTTTTAAAATAATATTTTTATTTATTTTGCATGCACAAGGCTTTGCAATTTTTAAAATATTTTTTTTATTTTGCATGCACAAGGGTTTGCATTCTTCAAAAATAAAAGGACAATTTTTGCACACACAAGGGTTTGCAATTTTTTAAAATAATTTTTTATTTTGCAAGCACAAGGGTTTGCATTTTTTTAAAATAAAAGGACAATTTTTGCATGGACAAAGGTTTGCAATTTTTTTAAATAATATTTTTTTATTTTGCATGCACAAGACTTTGCAATTTTTAAAATATTTTTTATTTTGCATGCACAAGGGTTTGCATTCTTCAAAAATAAAAGGACAATTTTGCACGCACAAGGGTTTGCAATTTTTGGAAATAAAAGGACAATTTTTGCATGCATAAGTGTTTGCAATTTTTTAAAATATTTTTTTATTTTGCGTGTGCAAGGGTTTGCAATTTTTTAAAATAATATTTTTATTTTGCATGCACAAGGGTTTGCATTCTTCAAAAATAAAAGGACAATTTTGCATGCACAAGAGTTTGAAATTTTTTAAAATATATTTTTATTTTGCATGCATAAGGGTTTGCATTCTTCAAAATTAAAAGGACAATTTTTGCATGCCCAAAGGTTTGCAATTTTTAAAATATTTTTTTTATTTATTTTGCATGCACAAGGCTTTGCAATTTTTAAAATATTTTTTTTTTGCATGCATAAGGGTTTGCATTCTTCAAAAATAAAAGGACAATTTTTGCATGCCCAAAGGTTTGCAATTTTTTAAAATAATTTTTTATTTTGCAAGCACAAGGGTTTGCATTTTTTTAAAATAAAAGGACAATTTTTGCATGCCCAAAGGTTTGCAATTTTTTAAAATAATTTTTTATTTTGCAAGCACAAGGGTTTGCATTTTTTTAAAATAAAAGGACAATTTTTGCATGCCCAAAGGTTTGCAATTTTTAAAATATATTTTTATTTTGCATGCACAAGGGTTTGCATTCTTCAAAAATAAAAGGACAATTTTGCATGCACAAGAGTTTGAAATTTTTTAAAATATATTTTTATTTTGCAAGCACAAGGGTTTGCATTCTTCAAAAATAAAAGGACAATTTTTGCATGCGCAAGGTTTTGCAATTTTTTAAAATAATATTTTTTTTATTTTGCATGCATAAGGGTTTGCATTCTTCAAAAATAAAAGGACAATTTTTGCATGCCCAAAGGTTTGCAATTTTTAAAATATTTTTTATTTTGCATGCACAAGGGTTTGCATTCTTCAAAAATAAAAGGACAATTTTGCATGCCCAAAGGTTTGCAATTTTTTAAAATAATTTTTTATTTTGCAAGCACAAGGGTTTGCATTTTTTTAAAATAAAAGGACAATTTTTGCATGCGCAAGGTTTTGCAATTTTTTAAAATAATATTTTTTTTATTTTGCATGCATAAGGGTTTGCATTCTTCAAAAATAAAAGGACAATTTTTGCATGCCCAAAGGTTTGCAATTTTTAAAATATATTTTTATTTTGCAAGCACAAGGGTTTGCATTCTTCAAAAATAAAAGGACAATTTTTGCATGCACAAGGGTTTGCAATTTTTTAAAATAATTTTTTATTTTGCATGCACAAGGGTTTGCAATTTTTTGGAAATAAAAGGACAATTTTTGCACGCACAAGAGTTTGCATTTTTTTTAAATAATATTTTTATTTTGCGTGTGCAAGGGTTTGCAATTTTTTAAAATAATTTTTTAATTTGCACGCACAAGGGTTTGCATTCTTCAAAAATAAAAGGACAATTTTTGCATGCACAAGGGTTTGCAATTTTTGAAAATAAATGGACAATTTTCCAGGCTCAAGGATATGAATGTTTTCAAAAAGGACAATTTTGCTGGCACAAGAGTCTGCATTTTTAAAGACGATTTTGCACGCACAAGGGTTTGCATTTTTTGAAAATAAAATGATAATTTCGCATGCACAGAAGGGTTTGCGTTTTTTAAAATGAAAGGACAATTTTGCAAGTGCAAGGGTTTGCAATTTTTTTTAATAAAAAGAAAGGACAATTTTGCACGCAGAAGGATTTGCATTTATTTTTCACATGCAACATTTGTGAATGCAACAGAAATGCAAATGCAAAAAGTTTGCAACATTTTTCCCAAAAAAAGGGGGGGAAGACAATTATATCTCTAAAAGCATTATTGGTAACCCACCCAGCTGCAAACAAAATTTAAAAACACAATAAAAAAGTTTGCATTTTTTTTTCCAAAACAGACAATAAGAAAAGTCACGGTCTCGAGTTTTAGGAAATGTAAATGCAATTTCGAGAAAGACTACTTACGTGCCACTCTGCACACGGACAGAGGAGACCTTCTCCTGGTAGCCATGGGCATAGAAACTGGGCACATCATCATCAATAATCTCTATCTTCTTCCCGGTGAAGCCAGGGTTTTCATAGAGGACGATCTTGTGGTCCTGGCTGTCCTGAAAAGGGGCGAAAAAAAACACCAAAATTCAGGGGGAAATAATCAGCGGTCTCCCATCCAAGGACTATCCGGGCCTGACCCTGCTTAGCACCCAAGGTTGGATGGGAATCTGATGCCTTTTAGGGTATTCAGACCCTAAATTCTTTGATATATGTGTGTGTGTGTGCCTTCAAGTCCTTTTATTATGTCAATCTCCATCGGTGGTCTCCCATCCAAGGGCCATCCAGGGCTGACCCTACTTAGCATCCAAGATTTGATGCCTTTTAGGGTCTTCAGGCCCTAAATCCTTTGATATATGTGTGTCTGTTTACATTCAAATCCTTTCAATATATCAATCTCTCTTGGCGGTCTCCCATCCAAGGGCCATCCGGGGCTGACCCTGCTTAGCTTCCAAAATCTGGTGCCTTTTGGGATATTTATGCCCTATTTCCATATTTCCCTTCTTTGCTGTAGCATCCAGGAATATGGCTTCCCATGAATTGGAAACAACTATTAATGCAGGATAGAATTGTATTTGCCTTCTTTGCTGCAGCATCGGGGACTATGGCTTCCCATGATTTGGAAACTACTCTTAACATGGGATAAAATCGTATTTGCCTTCTTTGCTGCAGCATCAGGGACTATGGCTTCCGATGACTTGGAAACTACTATTAGTGCAGGATAGAATGGTATTTGCCTTGTTTGCTGCAGCATCCTTACCACTTTGATGGGTCTGAAGGCCCAGACGCAGTCGCTCCGGCGGCTGTTGGTCCACGAATCCCAGCGAGGATATTCTCCTTTCTCAAAGACAAACTGCTCCCCCTTGCAATTTGGCTGCTCATATCCGACCCACCTGGGGGGAGGAGGAGGAAGAGAGAGGAAAACCGGGACATTTTAGAAGCAGCTGAGAAAATGGGAAGGCAGAGGAGTAATTTGCAAAATTATGGCCTTATGGGGGGGGGACTTACGGGCCAGAATACACCAGGATGGAGCCAACTTTGTCCAGCCCAGCCTCCTTCAGGTTGGGACAAGCGGCATTGAGCTCGTGGCAGCGTCCCTGGAAGTTTTCCTGTTCGAAAACCATGATCTGGAATCCGAAAGAGAGAGAGAGAAGGATTTCTTAGCACCGAGTTCAAGAATACATCCACAATGCAGGAATAACAATGCACTAACGGCACTTCCAGCTTGATGCTGCTTTATTTCCGCAGTGTGGGTTGACATTAAGGAAAGCCATGCAACGTAGGCTTGTGGCAGTTTTTGCAAATAAAATAGGAGTAAATTTGTAGTAAAACTGTAGTAAATTCGTAGTAACCTAGTAGTAAATCAATAGTAGAGCAGTGGTAAGCTAGTAGTAAATCAATTGTAATCTAGTAGTAAATTGGTAGTAGAATAGTAGTACTCTAGTAGTAAAGCAATAGTAAAGTGGTAGTAAATCAGTAGTAAATCAATAGTAAATTAGAAGTATATTATTATTATTATTATTATTATTATTATTATTCTGTTTATTTCTATCCCGCCTTCCTCCCAATACAGGGACTAACAAATCTGAAACAGTCCTAGTTAGAACAGTATAAAACATTAAAAATACAAGGTTTAATCAAACCAATAGTAACTTAGTAGAATTCAAAGAAATGGTTGTGTTAGTCTGTAGAGTCAGTGTGTAGAGAGATCTTGTAGCACCTTTGAGCCCAACTCCTTTATTTCAGTTGGTCTCAAAGGTGCTACAAGATCTCTCTGCATAGTAATAGTAGTAGCACACCAGTAGTAATCCAATAGTAAACTGGTGGTAAGCTGGTAGTAAACCAGTAGTAGTGAATTAGAAGCAGAGGAATTACAACAAGGCAGATATTTGCAAATATTAGTGCAATCCCTCTACTACTAACCCCCTACTACTGATTTACTACGGGTTTACTCAGTCTCTCCGCCTGTTGCTACTGACCTTGCTGCCTTGTTTCGACGCTTGGTGGTCTGAAGCCATGTTGAAATGGAAAGACAGGCCTTTTGGGGAAAATGAAGGGGGGGAAATTCACATTATAGGACTAAATAATAAAATTCTGCCCGAGAAATTCTCCAAAATGATCCTAGAGATTGCATCACCTCTTATCCCAAATACCAGAAACGTTCCTCTCTCCAGTTTTGCAAATTTGCTCAAACTTTGCTCAAAAAAGTTTTTTTTTGCAATTTTTGGAATATTTCAGGATTTCCCAAACCCGTATTTTTCCTTGCAATAGGAATTTAGTAGTAGTTTGCTCAATGAAAAATTTGCATTTTGGAATATTTCGGGATTCCAGAAAAGGGATATCCGATCCATATTATTATTTCTTGCAACAGAAATTTAGTAGTATTTTGCTCAAAAATATTTTGCATTTTTGGAAAATTTCCAAACCCATATTTTTCTCTGCAATAGAAATTTAATAGTACTTTGCTCAAAAACATTTTGCATTTTGGAATATTTCGGGATTCCAGAAATCCCCATATTATTCCTTGCAAAAGTCTTGAATTCTCATTCTGACGCAAAATTGCAAACCAGATATATATATATATAAAAAGAGAGATTTTGTAAATTAAAGGTTTGTAAATTAAAGGTTCGGTTTTGTAAATCAAAGGTTCAATTTTGTAAATTAAAAAAGTTTAAATTTTGCAACTTAATGGTTTTAATTTTTGCAACTTGAAGGTTTGGTTTTGTAAATCAAAGGTTAATTTCTGTAAATTAAAGAGGTTTACATTTTGTAAATGAAAGGTTCAATCTTGTAAATGAAATTTTAATTCTGTAAATTAAAGGTCCAATTTTGTAAATCAAAGGTTTGCTTTTTTTAAAATCAAAGGTTCTATTTAGTAAATAGAAGTTTCTATCTATTTAGTAAATAAAAGTTTTAAATTTTGCAACTGAAAGGTTTTATTTTTGCAACTGAAAGGCTTAAATTTTGCAAATTAGAAGTTTACATTTTGCAAATAAAAAGGTTGAATTTTGCAACTGAAAGGTTTAAATTTTGCAAATTAGAAGTTTACATTTTGCAAATAAAAGATTTAAATTCTGCAACTGAAAGGTTTAAATTTCTCAAATTAGAGGTTTACATTTTGCAACCGAAAGGTTTGATTTTTTGCAAATTAAAGGTTTAAATGTTGCAAATTAGAGGTTTACATTTTGCAACCAAAAAGTTTAAATTTTGCAACTGAAAGGTTGAATTTTTTGCAACTGAAAGGTTTAAATTTTGCACCTTAAAGATTTAAACACTGCAAATTAGAGGTTTGCATTTTGCAAATAAAAAGTTTAAATTTTGTAACTGAAAGGTTTAAATTCTGCAACTGAAAGGTTTAAATTTCTCAAATTAGAAGTTTAAATTTTGCAAATAAAAGATTTACATTCTGCAACTGAAAGGTTTAAATTTCTCAAATTAGAGGTTTAAATTTTGCAACCGAAAGGTTTAGATTTTGCAAATTAGAGGTTTAAATATTGCAAATAAAAGATTTACATTCTGCAACTGAAAGGTTTACATTTCTCAAATTAGAGGTTTAAATTTTGCAACTGAAAGGTTTAAATTTCTCAAATTAGAGGTTAATATTTTGCAAATAAAAGATTTAAATTCTGCAACTGAAAGGTTTAAATTTCTCAAATTAGAGGTTAATATTTTGCAAATAAAAGATTTAAATTCTGCAACTTAAAGGTTTACATTTCTCAAATCAGACGTTTAAATTTTGCAACTGAAAGGTTTAGATTTCTCAAATTAGAGGTTTAAATTTTGCAAATAAAAGATTTAAATTATGCAACTGAAAGGTTTAAATTTCTCAAATTATAGGTTTTAAATTTTTGCAAATCAAAGGTTTTAAATTTTTGCAAATCAAAGTTTTAAAATTTTTGCAAATAAAAGTTTCTTAAAATCTGTTTGTCCATTAAAGGTTTAAAAGTGGAAGATTCTTACCGGCTGCGACCGAGTTTTTGCTTAATGCCACTGAAAATGCTAGAAGCGGAGCGCTGGGATTTATAGTCCGGCGGGAACGGCCGAGGCCGGGGGTTATTTATCGAGTGACCGGCGACCTGTGATCAAAACCAGAGAATGCCGGATTAAATGGCAATGAAAACGGAGGGTCAGCTGATCCCATTGTCCGGATAAAGGGCCAAAGCCGGAGTTATTTCACGGGCATTCAGTGCGAATCTGACCGTTTTTGTCCGGCGAGCGGGTTTTCCTTTCTTTTTGCAAAGGTCAGCATGGCTCTCGGCTGCCAAGTCCAGCTTTTGGCCGGAGGGACTGTGTATCCTTCAGAGCCGGCCGCGGACAAAGGGATTTTTTTTTCGGACAATAAAAATAAATCGCAAATTCTGCAGCGGTCAGCGGTTTGCAAAAACTCCGGGGAGATTAAAATCATAACCATCGTTTAGATTTAAAGGGGAAGCAAAGTACTTTTTTGGGGGGGGGATGTATGTGTTATTTCTCCCATTCCTAGTAAATCCCTCTCTGGACGTTTGACCACGGCCGGTCAGTCTGGTCACTAACAACTCAGGTCTTGCAAAATCATGGCAGCAACCATGGATTCCATGATTGATTCTGGTCATGAACAGCCCTTTTCGGGTCTTGCAAGTGCTATTTGGTCATTAAACTGCCCAGTTCAGGTCTTGCAAAGTCAGGGACGTATGCATGGCTTCCTAGATTGAGTCTATCTGGTCATCAAGAGCTCAACTCAGGTCCTGCAAATTCTATTTGGTCATCAAACTGCCCAGCTCAGGTCTTGCAAAATCAGGGATGTATGGATGGCTTCCTAGATTGGTCATCAAGAGCTCAACTCAGGTCTTGCAAACCCTATTTGGTCATCAAACTGACCAGCTCAGGTCTTGCAAAGTCAGGGACGCAGCTGTGGCTTCCTAGATTGAGTCTATCTGGTCATGAACAGCCCTTTTCGGGTCTTGCAAATGCTATTTGGTCATTAAACTGCCCAGCTCAGGTCTTGCAAAGTCAGGGACGTATGCATGGCTTCCTAGATTGAGTCTATCTGGTCATCAATAGTCCAGCTCAGGTCTTGCAAAGTCAGGGACGTATGCATGGCTTCCTAGATTGAGTCTATTTGGTCATCACGAACTGAACTCAGGTCTTGCAAACTCAAGGAAGTAAACATGCATTTTTGGCTGTGGCTGTCTGGTCAACAATAGCATTTTTTTCCGAAGCCTTGCAAACTCATTATTTAGTCATCAACTGCCCAGCTTAGGTCTTGCAAACTCAGTGGAGGAAAGCTTTGCATCTTTCCCATATCTTGCCATCCGGAAGGAGTTTCTGATTTATTTGCTGCAACCTGAAAAGACTGGAAAAGAAATTCCATTTAAATGCAAAAATGTGGGGAAGGTGCAAGGCTTGCTCCCCTGAGTTTGCAAGACCTGAGCTGACCAGGTCATGATGAACAGATAGACTTAATCTAGGAACCTATGGTTCCTTCCATAACTTTTCAAGACCTGAGCAGGCCTCTTGATGACCAGATAGACCCTTAGGGTTGGACTGGATGGCCCTTGGGGGTCCCTTCCAACTCTAGGATCCTATGTATTCCTCCATGGCAGAAGAAGAGGGTTGGACTGGATGGCCCTTGGGAGTCCCTTCCAACTCTAGGATCCTATGTATTCCTCCATGGCAGAAGAAGAGGGTTGGACTGGATGGCCCTTGGGGGTCCCTTCTGACTCTAGGATCCTATGTATTTCTCCATGGCAGAAGAAGGGGTTGGACTGGATGGCCCTTGGGGGTCCCTTCCAACTCTAGGATCCTATGTATTCCTCCATGGCAGAAGAAGAGGGTTGGACTGGATGGCCCTTGGGGGTCCCTTCCAACTCTAGGATCCTATGTATTCCTCCATGGCAGAAGAAGGGGGTTGGACTGGATGGCCCTTGGGGGTCCCTTCCGACTCTAGGATCCTATGTATTCCTCCATGGCAGAAGAAGAGGGTTGGACTGGATGTCCCTTGGGGGTCCCTTCCATCTCTAGGATCCTATGTATTCCTCCATGGCAGAAGAAGAGGGTTGGACTGGATGGCCCTTGGGGGTCCCTTCCGACTCTAGGATCCTATGTACTCCTCCATGGCAGAAGAAGAGGGTTGGACTGGATGGCCCTTGGGGGTCCCTTCCAACTGTAGGATCCTATGTATTCCTCCATGGCAGAAGAAGAGGGTTGGACTGGATGGCCCTTGGGGGTCCCTTCCACCCCTTAATTAAGGAAATTATAATTAGGGAATCAGTGACCCGAAATGTTGAGCCATCTCTTTTCTCTCAGTGTGTTTTTATTCTGTCGCATCAAATGTTAGACTCCTGGAATCTGAAAGACTAACAAGTTGTTCTTGGCACCGGCTTTTGCTGACGGAAGCAATCCTGCCAATTAAAACTCGTTAAGAAGTTCTTAACGGGGATGGGACAAAGCCATCTGCCTCGATCTCGTTTAGAGGCCTCCAGAAGCTCGTTTGCATATATACATATATTCTGTTCCTGTATTTTCCTTTGAAATTTGCATTTTCCTTTGAAATTTGCACAATATTTTTCATGCAAATCAATTAAGAACGCACACACACTTTTCTTTCTTGGAAAATTTTGCAAATTTCGCAAATTTTTGCAAATTTCGGACATTTTTTTGTGAACATTTGCGAGCTTTGCGAATTTTGTTATTATTCACAAATATTTTGCGAATATTTGCTGCGTTTGCAAATTTCGTGAATATTTTCCAGATTTGCAAGATTTGTTATAATTTTCAAACTTTGCAAATTTTGTGAATATTCGCAAGATTAGCAAATTTTGCGAATATTCACAAGGTTTGGAAATATTGTGAAGAGTTGCAAGCTTTGCAAAATTTGTGAATATTCACAAGGCTCACAATTTTTGTGAATATTTGCAGTGTTTGCAAATTTGATGAATATTTGCCAGGTTTGCAAGTTTTGTGATAATTAGCAAGCTTTGCAAATTTTGTGAATATTCACAAGGTTCACAAATTTTGTATATATTGACAAGGTTTGGAAATTTTGTGAATATTTCTAAGCTTTGCAAATTTTGTGAATACTTCCAAGCTTTATGGAATTTTGTAAATATTCACAAGAATCACAAATTTTGTGAATATTCACAAGGTTCACATATTTTTTGTGAATATTCACAAGCTTGGTAATTTTGTGAATTTTGACAAGGTTTGAAAATTTTGTGAATATTTGCAAGCTTAACAAATTCTTTTAATATTCACAAAGTTCACAAATTTTGTGAATATTGACAAGGTTTGAAAAATTTTGAATATTTGTAAGCTTTACAAACTTTGCGGATATTTGCAAGAATTGCGAATTTTGTGAATAGTTGCAAGCTTCACAAATCTTGTGAATATTCACAAGGTTCACACGTTTTTTAATATTTACAAGGTTCAAACTTTTTGTGAATATTCGCAAGATTTGAAAATTTTGTGAATATTTTCAAGCTTTCCAAATGTTATGAATATTCACATGGTTTACAAATTTTGTGAATATTTGCAAGCTTTGCAAATTTTGTGAATATATGTAAGCTTTGCAAAATTTGTGAATTATTGCAAGCTTTGTGGATTTTGTGACTATTCTCAAGGTTCACAAATTTTGTGAATATTCACAAGGTTCCCACATTTTCTGAATATTCACAACCTTTGAAAATTTTGTGAATATTTACAAGGTTTGAAAATTTTGTGAATATTGACAAGGTTTGAAAATTTTGTGAATAATTGTAAGCTTTATAAATTTTGTGAATAGCTGCAAACTTTGTGGAATTTTGTGAATAGTCACAAATTTGCAAATTTTGTAAATATTTGAAAGGTGATGTCTATTGTTGGATAACAATTTCCTGGCTTGGTGGAGACTTAGGTCTCATCTGCACTGCAAAATATATGCAGTTTGATACTGCTCTAATTTTCGTGGCTATATCCTATGGGATCCTGGGATTTGTAGTTTGCAGCGGCAAACCAGAGCTCTCTGACAGAGAAGGCTTAAATATCTCACATAACTGGAAATCCCAGAATCCCATGGCATGGAGCCATGGCAGTTAAAGCAGTGGAATCATGGGATTTGTAGTTTATTGTGTCCTGTGTAACTCCTTGCAACTGGATTAGGGCCCTTTGAAATCATTAAATACAAGTCTTGACTATATACAATTTTGCAATTTGTTTCTATAGGTTGGACTCAATTCTATCCCATTTTTCACAATATTCACAAAGCTTGCAACTTTTTGCAAAATTCGCAAAGTTTGCAAATATTCACAAAATTTCCAAACCTTGTGAATATTTGCAAAATTTGTAAATTTTGTGACTATTCACAAAATTTGCAGAGCTTGCAAATTATCACACAATTTTGCAAAAAATATACAATTTTGCAATTTGTTTCTATAGGTTGGACTCAATTCTATCCCATTTTTCACAATATTCACAAAGCTTACAACTCTTTACAAAATTCAGAAAGCTTGCAAATTTTCACAAAATTCACAAAGTTTGCAAATATTCGCAAAATTTCCAAACCTTGTGAATATTTCCAAAATTTGTAAAGTTTGCGACTATTTACAAACTTGCAAACCTAGCAAAGAATCACACAATTTGCAAACTTGGTAAATATTTGCAAAATTTGTAAAACTTGCAAATACTCATGAAATTTGTGACCCTTGTAAATACTCACTAAATTTGTTACCCTTGGAAATATTTGCAAAATTTGCAAAGCTTAAAAATTATCACAAAATTTGCAAAGTTTGCAAAGTATCACAAACCTTGCAAACCTTGCGAATATTCACACAATTTGCTAAAATTTGCCACTTATGCAATTGAGGTAGTGGCTTCCCGATTCCAACTGGGATTACCAGGTGCATTAAATCCATTTTAGACACTATATAATAAGATAATTAATCTTATTAATTATTTGATTAATTACTACTTATGATAATTAATCTTATTAATCTTATTAATTATCATCAGTGGTAAGAAAAGTGATTGATCTTGATCTTGAAGCACTCCCAAACCTTGACTTCCCGCTTTTGCAATTGAGGTAGTGGCTTCCCAGTTCCAACAGGGATTATTAGAAATATTTGCCCAGTTTACAAATTTTGTGAATATTTGTAAACTTTGCAAATTTCATGAATATTTGCAATTTTTGCAAATTTTGTGAGTGTCTGCAAGGTTTTCCAAATTTTGTGAATATTTGTAAGTTTTGCAAATTTCATGAACATTTGCAAGTTTTGCAAGTTTTATGAATATTTCCAATGTTTACAAATTTTGCAAATATTTGCACATTAGCGAATTTTGCAAATATTTGCAAAGTTCACAAATTTTGTGAATATTTTCAAGGTTCACAAATTTTGCCAATATAGCAATTTTGGAAAATATATAACGTGATAATTAATCTTATTAATTATCACGTTATATATTTTAATCTTATTAATTATCATCGGTGGTAACAAAAGCGATCGAAACCCAATTTGAAGTACCCCAAGTCTTGACTTTCCGCTTGTGCAATTAAGGTAGTGGCTTCCTGATCCCAAAAGGGATTGCCAAGTGGATTAATGCCATTTTAGACAATATAGAAAATAATTAATTATTTTATTAATTACTACTGATGATAATTTTATTAATTACTACTGACAATCTTGAATTCCTCCAAGTTTTGACTTTCTGCTCGTGCAATTGAGGTAGTGGTTTCCCAATTCCAGGTGGATTAAAGCCATTTTAGACAATATAGAAGATAATTAATCTTATTAATCATGTTACTAATTACTACTGATTATCATTGATCTTATTAATGATCATGAATGGTAATAAAAGTTATTGAAATCCATCTTGAATCACCCCAAGTTTTGACTTTCCGCTCGTGCAATTGAGGTAGCGGCTTCCCGATTCCAGGCAGATTAAAGCCATTTTAGACAATATATAACAGGATAATTAATTAATCAATGATAATTAATCTTATTAATTACCATCGGTGGTAACAAAAGTGATTATAACCCATCTTCAAGCACCCCAAGACTCTTCAAAATGGACACATTCCATTTGTCACCTCATTGTCTATCTGTACCTTTGTTCCATCAGATATTTCGGACTTCAGCTCCCATCATCCCCAAGCATGAGCCACACTGGCTCAGAGATGAAGGCCCAAAACATCTGGAGGACCAAAGATTGAGAACCATAGGCCAAAACGTCACCATAGAGTCTTGTGAATATTTGCAAGGTTCACAAATTGCAAATTTTGCAAATTTTGTGAATATTTGCCAGGTTTGCAAATTGTGTGAATATTTGGCAGGTTTGCAAATTTTGCGAATATTTGCAAGCTTTTCACATTTTGTGACAATTTGTAAGCTTTGCAAATTTTGTGAATAAATGCAAGCTTAGGAAATTTTGTGACTATTTCCAAACTTTGTAAGTTTTGCAAATATTTGCAAGCTTTTCACATTTTGTGAATATTTGCCAGGTTTTCAAAATTTGTTAATATTTTGTGAATATTTGCAAGCTTTTTACATTTTATGAATATTTACCAGGTTTGCAAAATTTGTTAGTATGTTGTGAATATTTACAAGCTTTGCACATTTTGCGAATATTTGCAAGCTTTGCAAATTGTGTGAATATTTGCTAGGTTTGCAAATTTTGTGAATATTTACAAGCTTTGCAGATTTTGAGAAAATATTTGCCAGCTTTGCACATTTTGTGAATCTCTGCCAGGTTTGCAAAATTTATTAATATTTTGTGAATATTTGCAAGCTTTTCACATTTTGTGAATCTCTGCCAGGTTTGCAAAATTTATTAATATTTTGTGAATATTTGCAAGCTTTTCACATCTTGTGAATATTTACCAGGTTTGCAAAATTTGTTAACATTTTGTGAATATCTGCAAGCTTTTCACATTTTGTGAATATTTACCAGGTTTGCAAAATTTGTTAATAGTTTGTGAATATTTGCAAGCTTTTCACATTTTGTGAATCTCTGCCAGGTTTGCAAAATTTATTAATATTTTGTGAATATTTGCAAGCTTTTCACATTTTGTGAATATTTACCAGGTTTGCAAAATTTGTTAACATTTTGTGAATATCTGCAAGCTTTTCACATTTTGTGAATATATGCAAATTTTGCAAATTTCGTGAAATATTTGAAGGGTGGCGTGTATTGTCTGATAACAACAATAACAACAATCTGATAACAACAATCTGAAAAGGAGCACAGGAAGCTTCCAAACAAAGGCACAAAAGTTCCAGCGGCCGATAATCCTTTTTTATTGAGAGTTTTAAGTCATTTATGATCACTATTATTTCTTGTTATTATTATCGATTAATTATTTATTGCTGTTATTATTATTATTATTGATTAGTCATTTATTGCTATTATGATTATGATTATTTATTATTTATTATTTATTATACACCGGTTGAGAACAGACGGTTCCTCATTTTCTCATTTGCTCTTTGTTAATCCTCTCGTTTCTCGTCAAAAGATCGCCGCCGGAGCGTCCTAGCTCTCTTCGAAGCAGCCCCGTTTGTGCCATTCCTGGTCTCGAACCCGGCGCATGGACTGGATCAAGGGGTAGCTGGCGTCCCAGTCATTCCAGTGACGGTATTCGCCTTTCTCGAAAACGTACTGGCGCCCGCGATAACCGGGGTATTCGTACCCGACCCATCTGTCAAAGGAAAGAGACGAAGAGCGGACCATCAACGCAATGCCCAGATGTCAATAATTTACCTACAACAGTTCCCAGAGGTTGCTCCTCCATATGTTTTGGATTGCAGCTCCCATCATCCTTGACTTTTCCCCCTAGACGACTTATATTATTATAACCCTAGAGTTTCATTGGAGGACCTAGGGATTCCTAGAGAGAACACTTTCCTAGGCACTTCTAGGTTATCTGGCGCATGTCTATGGTCAATGATGACCATAGACATCTACTCTGGTAGATGACCATAGAGTAGCGCTGGAGGACCTAGAGATTCCTAGAGAGAACAATTGTCTAGGCAATTCAATGGTCAACTGCTGGTCGATTACCATAAAGTTGTACTGGAGGAGCTAATATTCCTAGAGAGAACACATGTCTAGGTACGTCTAGGTCCACTGGCGCACGTCTATGGTCAAACTCTGGCGGACGACCATAGAGTTTCACTGGAGGACCTAGGGATTCCTAGAGAGAACATTTGTCTAGGCATTTCTAGGTTATCTGCCACATGTCTATGGTCAACCTCCGGTAGATGACCATAGAGTAGCACTGGAGGACCTAGAGATTCCTAGAGAGAACAATTATCTAGGCATTTTTAGGTCTTCTAGCACAATTCAATGTTCAACCTCTGGTAGATTACCATAAAGTTCTACTGGAGGACCTAATATTCCTAGAGAGAATGCTTGTCTAGGCACGTCTAGGTCCACTGGCGCACGTCTATGGTCAACCTCTGGCAGATGACCATAGAGTAGCACTGGAGGACCTAGAGATTCCTAGAGAGCTAGGCACTTCTAGGTCCTCTTGCGCACGTCTATGGTCAAAGTCTAGTGGACGACCATAGAGTTGCACTGGAGGACCTAGAAAAGTGTTCTTGGCACACTTTTAAGGTCAAGCTCTGGAGGATGACCATAGAGTTGCACCTACAAATTCCTAGAGAGAACACTTATCTAGGCATTTCTGGGCCCTCCTTCGCACTTTGATGGTCAACCATAGAATCCTATTATTATTATTATTATTTCTCGCTTGCTGTCATTATTTATGGGCCTCCGAGTTTGACTCCAACTAACGTGGACCTTATCCTAGGATTTCCTTGAGGCTGAGAGAGTGTGACTTGCCCTAGGTCATCCACTGGTTTTCGGGTAAGGACTTGAACTTTGTTTTTCTCCTGACCCCTGGGTTGCAGGGGTAGAAATATGGCAATTTGATACCCCACTTTGCTATATGGGATCCTGGGATTTGTAGTTTTCCAAGGCCTTTGATCCTGGGATTTGTAGTTTTCCAAGGCCTGTGATCCTGGGATTTGTAGTTTTGGGAGGTCTAGTTTGTGGTATTTGCAGAATGTAAACTCTTACATCCCGTTCAGGGCCTTGACGCTGGCCACCCGGTCCTGGAAGCCGTGTGACCACAAGCTGGGAACGTCGTCCTCCACGATCTCCATCTTCCTCCCGCCGTATCCAGTGCTTTCGAACAGATGGATTTTGTGATCCGCACTGTCCTAAGGGAGGATTACGAAAAAGAGGGAGGTGCGAATCAGGAATTATTTGCGTTTATTTGAGGAATATGCCCTCTCTAGGAATCTCTCTAGGGGGTCCTTCTGCGCAATTCCATGTTGACCATAGAGTTGAAATTCATAGAGAAGATACTTCTCCAGGCATTTGTAGGTCCTCCTGAGTAATTCCATGGTCAACTTCTGGCAGGCATTGTATCTCCCTATCTACTATCTATCATATCTATCTATCTATCTATCTATCTTTACTATTTATCAATCTATCAATCTATCTAATCTGTCTATCTACCTATCTATCATATCTATCTATTCATCCATCTATCTATTCTAGCTAGCTAGCTATCCTAGCTATCATAACTATCTTTCTATCATATCTATCTATCTATCTATCTATCTAATCTATCTATCTATCTATCTATCATATCTATCATATCTATCAATCTGTCTGTCTGTCTATATCTATCTATCCATCTATAAACCTATCTATCTATGTAATCTATCTGTCTATTTATCATCTCTCTCTCTCTCTCTCTCTAATCTATCTGTTTATCTATCATATCTTTCTATCGGTTGATCGATCTAATCTAGCTGTCCATCTATCATATCTCTTTATTTATCATCTGTCTATCTATCTATCTAATCCTTCATATCTATCAATCTATCCTACCTATTTGTCTAATCTATCTATCTATTTAATCTGTCATATCTATCTATCTATCTATCTATCTATCTAATCTATCATATCTTTCTAATCTATCTATCTATCCTATCAATCTATAATATCTATCTATCTATCCTATCTATCTATTTATCTAATCTATCTATCATATCTATCTAATCTATCTCTGTATCTATCTGTCTATCATATCTATCAATCATATCTATCTATCTATCTATCCTATCTATTTATCTAATCTATCTATCTATCTATTTATCTAATCTATCTATCTATCTAATCTATCATATCTATCAATCATATCTATCTATCTATCTATCTATCCTATCTATTTATCTAATCTATCTATCTATCTAATATATCTGTCTATCTAATCTATCATATCTATCAATCATATCTATCTATCTATCTATCTATCCTATCTATCTATTTATCTAATCTATCTATCTATCTAATCTATCATATCTATCAATCATAGCTATCTATCTAATCTATCTATCTATCTATCTATTATATCTATCTATCTCCCAGGTTTTGCAATTGGCTTTTGCCCTGAACGTAACTCTGAGTGTAGTCCCTCCAAAGTTCGGACTGAACCCCGGAGCGGACACTGATGCGAGAACCTGAAAATTCGGGGGGCGGGGGGAGAGAAAATGCAGGTGTTTCGAACCTTGGACAAGACTATCAGGCATCTTGAAGATCCGGGGAGAGGGGGGAAACTATAATACTCACAATCAGGAGGGGCCGGAGGGAGAGGAGGCAGTCGCTGGCGTGGCTATTGGACCATGAATCCCAACGGGGGTAGTCGCCCTTCTCCAAAACAAATTGCTCCCCACTGAAGGACTGGCGCTCGAACCCGATCCATCTGGAGGAAAAGAGAGGAGTGAGGGGAATAAAAATTCAGTTTGGGAGATCTAGAGCAGCATGTTTGTGTGTGGGGCAAACTATAAGTCCCACCATGGGGTCCTGTCTGCACTGGAAGGACCTAGAGATTCCTAGAGAGGACATACTAATCGTGTGGTTCCCAAAACTTTAGTCCTCCCATCGTTTTAGACTACAGTTCCCAGAATCCCCCGGAAAGCTTAGCTAACGGTCACAGAGCTTGCAAATATTTGCAAAATTTGCAAAGTTTGAGAATATTTAGAAAATTCGCAAATTTTGAGGATATTTACAAAAATTTTGAACCTTGCGAATATTCACAAAATTGCAAATATTCTTGCAAAAATTTTGAAACTTGTGAATATTTGCAAAATTCATAAAACCTTGCAAATTTATTCGCAAAGTTTGGGAATTTTGTGAATATTTCCAAAATTTGCAAAGCTTGCAAATATACACAAAGTTTGGGAATTTTGTGAATGTTTCCATAATTTGCAAAGCTTGCAAATATTTGCAAAGTTTGGGAATTTTGTGAATATTAGCAAAATTTGCAAAGCTTGCAAATTTATTGGCAAATTTTGGAAATTTTGTGCATATTTCCATAATTTGCAAAGCTTGCAAATATACAAAAAGTTTGGGAATTTTGTGAATATTTGCAAAATAAGCAAATATTCACAAAATTTTTAAACATTATGAATATTCACAAAATTTGCAAAGCTTGCAAATATTCACAAGGTTTGGAAATGTTGTGAATATTCGCAAGCTTTGCAAAATTTTTATAAATATTCACAAGCTTTGCAAATTTCGTTTTGCGAGGAAAATGACAGACACACACACCGGGGAAAAAAATCGGTGTACGGAGTGAGCGCATACTCACGGCCCAGCCTCGACTTGGATGGAGCCGACTTTGTCCAATTCCTTCTCCGTCACGTTCGGACTTTCGTCCGTCAGCTCGAATTTCCTCCCTTGGAAATTCTCCATTTCGTAAAGGGTGACCTGGAGGGAGACAGAAGCCACCCGCAAGCGCTGGATTTAAATTCGTTCCCGTTTCTGCGCAATCTCGTTTCGCGCTCAATTCGAACCCAGGTCCCGTCCTAGAAGGGACCCCCTCTTTTCTCGCCAATCTGGAGCCACCTGCAAAATTTGCTTTGAAAAAATGCCATCTGTTCTGCCATCTAAGTCATTTTTCAATTAATAATAATAATAATAATAATAATATAACGGATCAGCCTCTAACTTTAAAAGGAGAGAGAAAAATATAGAAAAGCCAAGAGCTCCCTCTTGTGGTGAAACACAGAAATGCACGTCCTATGCTTAATTTTAATTTGCTTTATTTTCTTTTTTGTTTCGAATTTTGTATATATTAATAATAAAGATTATTACTGTAATAATAATAATAATAATAATAATAATATAAAGTTTCAGGCTCTAACTTTAAAAGGAGAAATAGAGAAAAATATAGAAAAGTCAAGAGCTCCCTCTTGTGGTGAAACACAGAACTGCATGTCCTATGCTTAATTTTAACCTCTTTCTTTGCTTTAATTTATTTTTTGTTTTGAATTTTGTATATATTAATAATAAAGTTTATTATTGTAGTACTAATACCAATACTACTACTACTACTACTAATAATAATAATAATAATGTTTATTATATGTATTATCTTATCTATCTGATAAGTATATTATCTGGTAAATTTATTATTAATAATAATAATAAATAATAAAAATAATAATAAACTTCTAATTGGATTTTTTCTTACCTAGAATAAATGCCACTGGGAGATTTATTTTATTTTATTTTATTAATTTTTAATTGATTGTTATGTACAGCACCATAAAAATTTACGGCACTTTATAAATAAAGCTTAATAATAATAATAATAATATGAACTGCATGGATGGCAATTTTTTGCTGCTAAGTTAAAGCAAAAATAAATGCATCTAGACCATAAACATAGGGTTGCCATATTCTAGTCCTTCATATCTATATAATTTGAATATGATGCAAATTATTGTAATTCAGCGTATAATTAATTCGCATTCTGATTACACAAATTCAACACATTAAGGGACCTTTTTTATTTTTAGTCCCTTCAATCCAGGATTTTCCATTGTTGGCCATTTTTATCTATCATATCATATCTATCTATATCTATCTATCTATTTATCTAATCTATGTATCATATCTATCTAATCTATCTATCTAATCTATCTATCATATCTATCTATCTATCATCTAAAATATTTATCTATCATCTCTCTCTCTTTTTCTAATCTATCTATCATATCTATCTTATCTATCTATGCAATCTATCATATCTATCATATCTATTTATCTAATCTATCATATCTATCACCTATCTATCTGTCTAATCTCTCATATCTATCTATCATATCTATCTATCTAATCTATCTAATCTATCATATTTATTTATCTATGTATCTAATCTATCATATCAGTCTCTATCTATCTATCTATCTGTCTGTCTAATCTCTCATATCTATCTATCTATCTATCTATCTAATCTATGTATCATATCGATCTAATCTATCATATCAATCTATCAAATCTATCCATCTGTCTAATCTATCCTATCAATCTATCATATCTTATCTATCTATCATATCTATCTAATCTATCTATCTATCTATCATATCTATCATCTTTCATATCTATCTGTCTATCATATCTATCTGATCAATCTATCATATCTATCATCTTTCATATCTATCTATCTATCATTGTATCTGTCTATCATATCTATCTAATCTATCATATCTATCATCTTTCATATCTATCTATGTATCTGTCTTATCTATCTATCACATCTATCTAATCTATCATATATACCCATCATATCTATCTAATTTATCTATCTATCATAGCTATCATCTTTCATATCTATTTATCTATCTATCTATCTACCTGTCTTATCTATCATATCTATCTAATCTGTCTGTCATATCTATCATCTTTCATCTCTATTTATCTGTCTTATCTGTCTGATCTATCATATCTTTCATATCTATCTATGTATCTATCTGTCTATCATATCTATCTAATCTTTCATATCTATCTATTTATCTATGTATCTGTCATCTATCTGTCTGATCTATCATATCTATCTATCATGTCTATCATCTTTCATATCTATCTATCTATCTATCCATCTTATCTATCTATCATATCTGTCTATCATATCTATCTAATCTATCTAATTTATCATATCTATCATATCCATCTCTTTATCTAACCTATCTATCCTATCTATCTAATCATATCGTATCTTGTCTATCTATTCTATCTCTCTCTTTCTCTAACCTATCCTCTCTCTCTCTCTCTCTTTATCTATCTATCTATCTATCTATCCCATCTCTCCTTCCTCCATTTTCTCATTCCTTATCAATGCCTTATCCCATACCTTGTAATTGGGGCCCGATTCCTCCAGACTCTCGGCCGTCGCCATTTCCTCCGGAGGACTGTGTTGCTCCGTCGTCATGATGATTCCTGCAAAAAGACACCCCCAAAAAATCATATCCTGGGGGGACCACCGCCGCATGAGGGGTTTTTTAGGGGAGGGGGATCGACGGGGTGCACAAATCCTACCTCTTTTCCTCGGACGCTGCCGGGCGCTTCTGACGGAGCAAAACGGGGAGGACTATATATCCCCCTTCCCCGGGGGGTTGGTCGACCCATTGCTGGGTTGGGTCTAATTATTTTTTTGGGGTGCTGAGTTAGCAATGGATATCCAAAAAAAGAAAATCCCTCCCCCCCAAACAACTCCCCCCCCCCCGCCATGCAATTGGTTTCAATAGCCCAGGGATTCCCGCCTTTTGCAATACGGCAAACCCTAATCTAGCCGATTTAGAGAGAAGATTAGCAGCAACCCCACGTGTCGCCGCCGCCTCTCTCTCCTCCTTGCCAGGGACTTTGCAGACGGCTTTTTGGGATCAGCACTTTTTTGCAACCTGAGTGTGTTTGCACTTATTGCAAATTGCAAACCCTAAAAAAAAAAAAAAAAAAAAAAAAAGGCCATCACAACAAGTTTGCAAAATGCAAACTCGGAGGACAAGGCCTTTGCACTGGAAAGAAAGCGATGGGATATGATTATTTGGTTGCAAAATGCACCTCATTGCATGACGTCCATCGGTGCGAAAGATATGTATTGTTGTGTTACCTGATGTGAAATGCACACCATTGCATGATGCACATCTTGAAATGCACATGGACGCACGGTGCCCATGTCTGTGAAATGCACATGGATGCAAGCTGCACGTCATCACATGGCACGCATGGTCCCATGATGCACACAGTTGTGAAAAGTACCTTGTTTGCACGATGAGCACCACTGCATGATACACCTTTTTGCACGATGCATCTTGTATCATTGCATGAGGCAAATGGTTGTGAACTGCACCTTGTCGCATGTTTGCACACAGTTGATGGTGCAATGGTTGTGAAATGCACCTTGTTGCATGATGCTTGCACATGGTTGCATGATGCTTGCACATGGTTGCATGATGCAATGGTTGTGAAATGCACCTCATTGCATGATTTGTATCATTGCATGATACACATGGTTGTGAATTGCACCTTGTTGCATGACATGTATCACTGCATGATGCACATGGTTGCATGATGCACATAGTTGTGAAATGCATCTTGTTGCATGATATGTATCATCCTGAATGGCACCTTGTTGCACAAGGTTTGCACACGGTTGCATGATGCAATGGTTGTGAAATGCACCTTGTCGCATGACGTGTGTCATCCTGAAATGCACCTTGTTGCATTACGCTTATCATCGCGAAACGCATAGCGTCGCGTGTCGCGCTTCCTCGTGATACGAACACCATTGCACAATGCTTATCCATGTCCAATGCACATTGTTGCACAATGAAAATGAGCACCATTGCACGATGCATGATCTGCTTTGGCCACTTTCTGGCTTTGCTCCTGATTAAAATAATTAAGACGGGCGCAAGATGGCCGGTTCCCCCCCCCCCGAATACAGACTTCTTGACTTACGAAGACGCAGCTCCTGCAGATGGACATCAACGCAAAGCCTCAGCACCTGGGTCTGAGCAAAGTTCCAATTTATGTTTATTTTATTTGTGGCATATGTATATAGAAAGGGGCTTTGGGCGCACCGATTCAGCGGGATTATCCGCCCGAAATCCCCCCTTAATCCCGTCCCTTTGTGCGACGCAACGGTTGCCCTGACGTGGCAGATTTGTCGCACAATCACACTGCCCTCTCCTCCTCCGTCCCTGCGACAAAAGAGACAAATGTTGTCAACCCTCTCTTTGCACAAAAGCAGACATCTTCCTGGGCCTTCCTTCTTTCCTTCCTTCCTTCTGCTGCAAACCCAGAAAGACTTGGTCCCAAAATGGTGTCTTCCCTTCACTTTGGTTGCAGAAGATGGGAAAGGAGGGTGCAAGAAGGACCCTGGGCTCTCTCTTTCTCTCTATCCATCCCTCCATCACTTCATCCCTCCATCACTTCATCCTCTGTCTCGCTTTCTACATCCGTTGGTCAATCCATCTATCTATCAGTAACATGAGCGTATCATATATCTATCTGTTTATCTATCTATCCATCCATCCGTTCTTCTATTTATCTGTTTCTCTTCTGAGTTCTTCATCCATCTATCCATCCATTCATCAATCATTTCTCTCCCTCTCTCCATCCATTGATCTATTTTTGATCTATCTATCTATCTATCTATCTATCTATCTATCTATCTATCCATCATGTGTATCATCCATCCACTCCTCCATTATCTTTCTCTTCTGAGATCTTCATCCATCTATCCATCCATTCATCAATCATTTCTCTCTCTTCATCCATTGATCTATCTATGTCTATCTATCTATCTATCTATCTATCATATGTATCATCCATCTATTCTTCCATTACCTCTTTCTCTTCTGAGATCTTCATCCATCCATTCATTATTGATTTGTCTCTCTCCGTCCATTGATCTATCTATCTATCTATCTATCTATCTATCTATCTATCTATCATGTGTACCCTCCCTCCCTCCCTCCCTCCATTATCTCTTTCTCTTCTGAGATCTTCATCCATCTATCCATCCATTCATCAATCATTTCTCTCTCTCTCTCTCTCTCTCTCTACATCCACTGATCTATCTTTGATCTATTTATCCATCATGTGTATCATCCATCCATCCATCCATCCATCCATCAATTTTTCCATTATCTCTCTCTTCTATCTTTATCCATCTATCCATCCATCATCATTTCTCTCTCCATCCATTGATCTATCTATCTATCTGTATCATCCTTCCATCCATTTATCCATCCATCTATTCTTCCATTACCTCTTTCTCTTCTGAGATCTTCATCCGTCTATCTATCCATTCATCAATCATTTCTCTCTCTCTCCATCCATTGATCTATCTATCTATCTATCATGTGTATCATCCATCAATACATCTATTCATCCATTATCTCTTTCTCTTCTGAGATCTTCATCCGTCTATCCATCCATTCATCAATCATTTATCTCTTTTCATCCACTGATCTATCTATCTATCTATCTATCTATCTATCTAATCATGTTATAGACATAGTGTTTTATCCATCCATCTACTTATTATCATAAGCTGCTTTGAATCCAATTCAAATAAATAAATAGAAGGCTCCTCTATCCCAAATACCCCAAATATTGCAATGCCCATCATCCCCTTAGCTGGAACACCCCATGGATAGGAATGCTGGGATCTTGACTCCAATAACATCTAGCTGGACATTGTGATACCTATAATTTATAGGTGGAAAAATAAAATACCCAGGAAATTAACTTTATGGCAACTCTAATACCAATGAAGGTCATACTTATTATTATTATTTTTAGTAAATAATAATTATGATAATAATTGCAACAGATTATTTCCAGCTATATATATATATATATATATTATATATATGTATATTTTTAAATGGGAGCTTTCTGACTTTTATTGCTTCATTCCCTCCTAGAAAAAACGGGACTTTTGTCATAAAGCAACACAACTCCATGAATGCAATATCTCACTTAAAAACAGCAATAAAATCTTCCTTTGATCCTAAAAATTAAAAAAAAAATAAAATGGGGAGAGAAACAGCGACAACAACAAATACAACAAAAATAATCACATTTGTTCTGGCCCCCAATTTTTAGGCATGGAAGAAAATATACTTTTTAAAAAATAATATTGATCATTGCTATTCGTCCATCTTTTTCGTCGGTTCTCGATATGGCAGTAAATGCGATTTCTTTCCTCTCCTCCTCCTCCTCTTCCTATTATTTCATCCGTTCCTCTGAAAGCAATTATTCCTTTGCAAAAAAATAAAATTTTGCAAAACCATTCATCCCAAAAAAGTTTAATTTGTTCCTAGGCACCGTTGAAAAAAAAGGGTAAAAATCAGGTGCAATGCCTCCAAGAAAATGGCGGAAAGTCCATTAGACGCATTAGAGGCCTAGTTGCATCTCTCCATCTTCCTCCTCCGGCGATAATTCGGATTAAAATTACAGACAGGAAGGCACTGTGCACAGATAAAGGAGTGAATCAGGGAGCAATAGCGGCGATGATTGGACGGGGGAATTTTTTTGGGGGGTCAGGGGTCATTAAGGCTTCTTCCATTGCAACGTCAACGCTGCGGGATTATTTCCTTTTCTTTTTCCTTCCCGGAGTTGTCCGTCACTTCAGTCTTGAAAAAATTGAGCAGAGGAGGGAAGCTCTCCTGGTGGGAAAAATAAGGAGGTATTAGTTGATGGGGGACAGAACTGTGGCTATTATTAGGGTATTTTTAAGGACTGCATGGACCTTGGGGGTCCCTTCCAACTCTAGGATGCTATATATTCCTCTATGGCAGAAGAGGGTTGGACTGGATGGCCCTTGGGGGTCCCTTCCAACTCTAGAATGCTATATATTCCTCTATGGCAGAAGAGGGTTGGACTGGATGGCCCTTGGGGGTCCCCTCCAACTCTAGAATGCTATATATTCCTCTATGGCAGAAGAGGGTTGGACTGGATGGCCCTTGGGGGTCCCTTCCAACTCTAGGATCCTATGTATTCCTCCATGGCAGAGGAAGGGGGTTGGACTGGATGGCCCTTGGGGGTCCCTTCCAACTCTAGGATCCTATGTATTCCTCCATGGCAGAGGAAGGGGGTTGGACTGGATGGCCCTTGGGGGTCCCTTCCAACTCTAGGATCCTATGTATTCCTCCATGGCAGAGGAAGGGGGTTGGACTGGATGGCCCTTGGGGTCCCTTCCAACTCTAGGATCCTATGTATTCCTCCATGGCAGAAGAAGAGGGTTGGACTGGATGGCCCTTGGGGTCCCTTCCAACTCTAGGATCCTATGAATTAGGGGGGAAATTAGGGGGTATCTGTGTTCCTCCCAGATCAGCTGACCTTCCTATCTGGGGGTCTCCAGCCTCAGACCTGGTTCTCAAACTGGCTTTGCCTCTTCTTGGACTTCAGCTCCTTCAGCCATTGTGGGGAGATCTCTTCCGATCTGCAAAGGAGCAAATAGGGCTGATGCATCCTTCCTTTGAAACAATATTAATTGCATTTTTCAACAGATGCATCCGATATTAGTTGCATTTTTTAAAATTAAAAAAAAACACAAAACCATATATATATATATATATATATATTTACAGAGCTGGCCTGAACTATTAAGATCTTTGCAATAAAATCTTTGACTTAATTCTACCACCTCTATAAGATTTCTCCTTAAGCTGCAAATGCGATTGCAATTTATGCAGAACGAAATTTGCAATTTGGGAAGAATGGGATTTACAATTTGCACAGAACAGAATTTGCAACTTTGCCAAAATCTGCAAATTACGAAGAACAGAATTCGCAACTCTGCACAAATCTGCAATTTATGAAAGAATGGAAATTTCAATTTATTCAGAACAGAATTTGCAACTTTGCAGACTTCAGGAAGTATGAAATTTGCAATTTATGCAGAACAATTTTCAAATTTGCAGAAATCGGCAATTTATGAAGAACAGAATCTGGAATTTGGAAGAACGGAATTTGCAACTTTGCCGAAATCTGGAACTGAGGAAGAGCAGAATTTGCAAATTTATGCAAAACAGAATTTGAAACTTTCACAGAACGAAATCTGCAATTTAGGAAGAACAGCATTTGCAAATTTTGCAGAAACCTGCAACTTGGCGCCAAATGGAATTTCAAACTTGCGCAGAAATTTGCAGTTTTCGCAGAAAATTTGGCTTATTTTGCACTATTTTGCTTTTTAATTTGGAATAGTTGGCAGAAGGAATCCCACACCTCTCTTCTTTCTCTGTGCCAGTAGTCGGCGGCATTCGGGAACCATGGAGGACGCCAGCCTGAAATGAGGATTTTGGAGACCTGGAGGACTGCGCAGAAATGCCGCTTCCTGTTCCTGTTGTTCCTTCAGGTTCGTGTCTTTTCCTGAGTTGCGCCTGGAAAGAAAGATAAAAAATAAACCCTCATTTTAATAAAGTTGGAGGAGTGCCTGTTTACTAAATTTACACATAAGCGCAGCTCTATGGTCAATATTCAGCAGAAATTGACCATAGAGTTTCTCTGCAGGACCTACAGATGCACAGAGAAGTGTTCTCTCTAGGAATCTCTAGGTCCTCCAGCGCAACTCTATGGCCAACATCCAGCAGAAGTTGACCATAGAATTACATTGTAGGAACTACAGATGCATAGAGAAGTGTTCTCTCTAGGAATTTCTAAGTCCTCCAGCGCAACTCTATGGTCAACATCCAGCAGACGTTGACCATGGAATTACATTGTAGGAACTACAGATGCACAGAGAAGTGTCCTCTCTAGGAATCTCTAGGTCCTCCAGTGCAACTCTATGGCCAACATCCAGCAGAAGTTGACCATAGAATTACATTGGAGGAACTACAGATGCATAGAGAAGTGTTCTCTCTAGGAATTTCTAAGTCCTCCAGCGCAACTCTATGGCCAACATCCAGTAGAAGTTGACCATAGAGTTTCACTGCAGGAACTACAGATGCACAGAGAAGTGTTCTCTCTAGGAATCTCTAGGTCCTCCAGCGCAACTCTATGGCCAACATCCAGCAGAAGTTGACCATAGAATTACATTGGAGGAACTACAGATGCACAGAGAAGTGTCCTCTCTAGGAATCTCTAGGTCCTCCAGTGCAACTCTATGGTCAACTCCTGGCAGAGTTGCGCTGGAAGTTGACCACGGACTCATGCTGTAGGACCTATAAATACCTCTCTAGGAATCTCTAGGTCTCTATCGAAAGCTGACCACAGAGTCACACTGGAGGATATAGAGATTCCTAGAGAGAACATATTAATCAAATCCTCGAAAAATCCAACTCGCAAACATGGAACGCCAACTGTATACAAGTCCTTATACCATAACTACAAGGACAATATATCATTTACGTCATATATGTAAATTATAAATATTATTAATAATTATATATATATATATATATATATATATATATATATATATATATAATTATAGTATAATAATATAAATTACTTATTAATTTAGATTATAATCAATAGTTGCACGTTAACGATGACAAGGATTGTTGCGGATTTGCGTCGTGCCGTACGGAGCCTAAAAATGGACAGCGGACGGCACGGAGAGGCACCCCATGACCACCCCAGGGTCACCTTGAAGGCCGAGTGGTCCATCCCTAGGAAAACGGGGAGCCTTTGGGGTTGGGGGGCTGGCGACCTCTCCGTGGGTCGGGGTCTCCCCTCTTCATCCGACTCTTCTCCCCTCGACAGCTTTTCTCCTGAAGGAAAGAAAGACGGAGTTATGACTACGGAGACATAAACACCCATCATCCCCAACATCAACAGCAGCAATATGGGCACCAGCCCAAGATTCGAGCCGCAGTCTCCAGAGTCCTTGACCGGCGCTCAAACCACTAGGCCACAATATCCCTTGCACTTATTTTTCCTAGGTTCAAATATCGGCTCGGATATTTGTAAGTCACACTCTCTCAGCCTCAGAGAATGGCAATGGCGGCAAACCCCCTCTGAAGAAAGCTGACCAAGAAAACCCTGTGTCCTAAATCTCTGGATTCATAGGCTGCATCCGCACTGAAGAAGTAATGCAGTTTCGACACCGCTTTAACTGCCACCACCCAATGCTATGGAATTCTGGGAGTTGTAGTTTCATAATAGATTTAGTCTTCGCTGTCAGAGACACAACGAAATATAAATCCCAGCCAGCGTCCAACACTCAAAACCCTGGGTCTCATCTTGAGTCCACCATAACTCTTGACCAATATCCCTCCATCTCAGGACTGGTTTTGGAAGCTAAGTGGGATCAGAGCTGGTTAATACTCGGATGGAAGACCACAAAGATGGAAGACTAGGTTTCTCCAAGGACATCTAGGAGACAAAATGTGGCCAAAATCTGCCAGAACAACCATGGCTCCTGGTCAAAGTGGACAATATGGGTCTAGATTTGTGGTTTCCAAACTCTGGTCCTCCAGCTGTTTTGGACTTTAGCTCCCAGAAGCCTCAGCCATCTTGACCAATGGTCAAGGATTTTGGGAGTTGAAGTCCATAACACTCAGAAGACCAGAGTTTGGGAATCACTGAACGGAGCCTAGAGGAGCCTCCAAAGCCAGACTCAGGTCTCCTTAGTACTGGAAGGAGAATCATGATATTAAATAAAAATAAACGAAGGAGGTCCCGAGTGGATGATGGGATTCTGGGTATCAGGGGTCCGTGGGGGGCAGGAGACACTCTTTTCCATTTTGCCCACCTGTGGAGTCCTTGAACATCCAGGTGCTGTTGGTTTCTCCCCTCTCGGACATCCGTGGTTGACCCTCCTCTTGGATGCCGCTTCTCCGTAATGAGTTCGAGATGGGGGTCCGGCGTTGGCGCCTCCTCTTGCTCAGTTGCACCCGGGTCTTCAGGGCACTGGAGTCCAAAACGGGTGTCTCCTTTGGAAAGAGGACCAAAAAATATGGTTGCACCAGTCGTTATCGATATATCGGCTGGTGGTGGGCCACATCAGGCCCACAGCCCCTATCATGGCCCACATCTGATCCATGGTCCCCCATCACGGGCCACATCTGGCCCTCTGCCCCTATCGTGGGCCACATCTGGTCCGCGGTCCTCTGCCATGGGCCACATCTGGCCCGCAGCCTCTATCATGGGCCACAACTGGTCCACGGTCCCATCATGGACCACATTTGGCCAACAGCCCCTATCATGGGAGACATCTAGTCCACAGCCCTCAACATGGGCCACATCTGGTCTATGGTCCCCCATCATGGGCCACATCTGGCCAACAGCCCCTATCATGGGAGACATCTAATCCACAGCCCTCATCATGGGCCACATCTGGCCCACTGTTCCTCTCATGGGCCACAACTGGTCCACGGTCCTCCATCATGGGCCACATCTAGCCAACAGCCCCTATCATGGGAGACATCTGGTCCACAGCCCTCATCATGGGCCACATCTGGCCCACTGTTCCTCTCATGGGCCACAACTGGTCCACGGTCCTCCATCATGGGCCACATCTACCCAACAGCCCCTATCATAGGCGACATCTGGTCCATAGCCCCCATCATGGGCCACATGTGGCCTACAGTCCCCATCATAGCCCACATCTGGCCCATGGCTTCCCATCATGGGCTACATGCCCCCTTCTAAACTCATGGGTCCAGAATGTGAACGCCAAACCCTTCACTGGGGGCCACATAGCTTCCTAAACCAGCATTAGCATGTGGCCCACAATGGTCCACATATGGCCCCTACAGAAGACACTATGGTCAATCTCTGGTGGATGACCATAGAGTTGCACTGGAAAACCTAGATATTCCTACGATCCTTGATGGTGCCCCCCTCCAAATTCTTTATTTTAACATCTCCTCGTAGTGGCTGCCATCTTTGGAGATGGAGGAGACTTACGTCGAGGAAGGAAAAATCTGGGGATGTCCCGGACGGGGCGGCGAGTTCGGCGGATTCCGCGTCAGTGCTGTTGAGGTCCGGGCTGGCGCTCCGGCGGTCCCGAGAAGAGTCAGGCGGGTCAGTGGCGGAGGTCGGGTCTGTGTGCGAGGAGAAGGAGGAAAGATGGCTGCTCCCGGAGGTGGGTTTACGGGCCGGGACCGAGACGCTTTCTGAGGAGGGGGACTCCGGCGCGAAGCTGGGAAGGGAAAATACGTAATTTCATCCCGTTCACCGTGACGGTTGTTGAAAATAAAGGGGAAAACGGGGTCTTATTAGCGGCTGCCCCCTGGGATCTCTCGAACTCGCTCCCACAAGATACTAGACTCCCGTCGGATTCATATAATCTATTTATTGCGGATTTCCCACTTTCAAAATTAGCTTAAATTAACAAAGCGCCTGATGTGCAACGGGCTATATATGCGCAACTCTATGGCCAACATCCAGCAGGAGTTGACCATAGAGTTGCAGTGGAGGACCTATAGATGCCTAGAGAGACATTCCCTCTAGGGATTTCTTGGTCCTCCAGCACAACTCTATGGCCAACATCCAACCATAGAATTGCACTGGAGAACCTACAAATGCCTAGAGAGGTGTTCTCTGTAGGAATTTCTTGGTCCTCCAACACAACTCTATGGCTACCTTCCAGTAGAAGTTGACCATAGAACTGCACTGGAGGACCTACAAATGCCTAGAGAGGTGTTCTCTCTAGGAATTTATTGGTCCTCCAGAGAAACTCTATGGCCAACTTCCAGCAGAAGTTGACCATAGAATTGCACTGGAGGACCTACAAATGCCTAGAGAGGTGTTCTCTCTAGGAATTTCTTGGTCCTCCAGCGCAACTGTTAGAAGTTGACCATAGAATTGAACTGGAGGACCTACAAATGCCTAGAGAAGTGTTCTCTCTAGGAATCCGTAAGTCCTCCAGCGTAACTCTACGGCCTTGAAACCCATTGTGGGAGAAAGGCTGGATATAAATGCTTGGAATAAATAATAAATATAAATATAACAGTGTGCTTTCTTGCTGTTTTTTTTTAATTAATTTTAATTAATTTTAAATTAATTAAATTTTAAATTTTAAATTAATTAAAATTAAATTGGGGGTCGCCATAAATCGTTGGGCGACTTGAATGCAAACGCACAGTAATTGTGGAGGAATGCTTTTGTTGACCAGCAGAGGGCGCTGTGCCCTTTTGAATGAGCTTGCAGCCCCTTCTAACGAGCGATAAAGACTAACGAGGTTCCTAATGAGAACAGAGTGGGCGGGAAACAGCAGAAACCCGGCTCACTCCTCCGCTTTTTCGCGATTATTATTGCACAGCGACAAAGGACGGCAACAAAGGCGTTGGTTTGGCGTTCTTCATTTGGCAAAATAACATTAAAGAGTAACATTAAAGTAATATAGACTCGGTCCTCCACATTTGCGGCTCTGACTTCTGTGGCTTTGATTATTCACCGATTTGATTAATATGTCCCCTCTAGGAACCTTTCTCGTTCTTCCAGCGTGACTCTATGGTTGATGTCCGACAGAAGTTACGCTGGAGGGCCTAGACATTCCTAGAGAGAACACTTACCTAGGCATTTGTAGGTCCTCCGGTGCACGTCTATGGTCAACCTCTGGCGAATGGCCATAGAGTTGCACTAGAAGACCTAGAGATTCCTAGAGAGAACACCGGCACACTTCTATGGTCAACTTCTGGTGGATGACCATAGAGTTGCACTGGAGGACCTAGAGATTCCTAGAGAGAACACTGGCACACTTCTATGGTCAACTTCTGGTGGATGACCATAGAGTTGTACTGGAGGACCTAGAGATTCCTAGAGAGAACACTGGCACACTTCTATGGTCAATCTCTGGCGAATGGCCATAGAGTTGCACTGGAAAACCTAGATATTCCTAGAGGGAACACTTATCTAGGCATTTGTAGGTCCTCTGGTGCATGTCTATGATCAACCTCTGGCAAATGACCATAGAGTTGCACTGGAGAACCTAGACATACCTAGGAAGAAGACTTCTCTAGGCATTTGTAGGTCTTCCATCACAATTCTATGGTCAATATCTGGCAGAATTGCACTGGAGTATCTAGAGATTCCTAGAGAGAACACTTACGTAGGCATTTGTAGGTCCTCCGGCGTACCTCTATGGTCAACCTCTGGCCGATGACCATAGAGTTGCACCTACAAATTCCTAGAGAGAACACTTATTGAGACATTTGTAGGTCCTCCGGCGCACCTCTATGGTCAACCTCTGGCCGATGACCATAGAGTTGCACTACAAATTCCTAGAGAGAACACTTATCGAGGCATTTGTAGGTCTGCCAACCCAATTCTATGGTCAACCTCTGGCAGATGACCATAGAGTTGTGCCGGAGGACCTAGGGATTCCTAGAGAGAACACTCATCTAGGCACTTGCACATCGTCCGGCGCACTTTTATGGTCAACCTCAGATGACCATAGAGCTGGACCGGAGGACCTAGAGATTCTTTTAAAAATATGCTATTAAAAACCTGGAAGCTCACCTGTCCACGCTTTCACGCTGGTCCTCCCAGGTGCCATATTGGTTGTCTGTCTCTTGCACAAGCGTGTCGGTGTCTTTGGCGCCCCCTGCTGGCCGGCCGAAGCATTGCTTCAATTGATCCTGTAGCATCAATGGGGGAAAAAATGAAAATTAAGCACTAGGATCTCTAGACAAAGACAAAGCAATTAAAAGGCGGCCGAGGCTTACGGTCCTCGTTAATTAACGAAGGCAATAATGCGAAAGAGAGGAAAACGAAGAAAGGTCAACGAAAGAAAGGAGGCCGTTGTTTTGTACAAAGAGCGATTCCCCGCAAAGATGGCGGCCCTTTCCGCCTCGTCTGTTGCGATAAGCGCTTTTTCCCGTCAAACGTCCGTCCGCTCGGCTGCGATCCAACTCCGAAAAGTTCACAGGACTACTTTTTGGAAAGTATTAAAACTGGGTTTTTACCTTTAGTTAATATGTATATTCTAATGCCTTTATACTTTTAGTTAATACGTATATTATAATGTCTTTATACCTTTAAATAATATGTATATTGTCATGCTTTTATACCTGTAGATAATACGTATAAGTCTCATTAAGCCAGGTGTCCGTCCCCCATCCTATATCTATACATTATTTTCTTCCTAGCACTATACTTCTATTAATGCAGTCTAGGATCGCATTGGCCTTTTCAGCTGCCGCATCACACTTGTGGGGTCTACTAGGGACTCCTAGATTCCTTTCATACGTATAAGTCACCCTTCATCCAAGCCATCGATAAAGATGTTGGGCAGCAAACTGGACACAACCCCACCGGACACCCCACTGGTCACTTCTCTCCAGGACGAAGAAGAGGAGCCACTGCAGCCAATTACAAATCCGTGTAACAGTTGCCTGGCCTCCCAATTTATATTCTCTATCTATGCTTTTTCCCCCTCCAATACTCACTAGTGCCTCTTCCTTTCCTGAACCCCATTAGCCATCCTATGTTTGCAATGCGGTCCCTAGTGCCTCTTCCTTTCCTGAACCCTATTAACTATCCTATGTTTGCAATATGGTCCCTAGTGCCTCTTCCTTTCCTGAACCCTATTAACTATCCTATGTTTGCAATATGGTCCCTAGTGCCTCTTCCTTTCCTGAACCCCATTAGCCATCCTATGTTTGCAATATGGTCCCTAGTGCCTCTTCCTTTCCTGAACCCCATTAGCCATCCTATGTTTGCAATGCGGTCCCTAGTGCCTCTTCCTTTCCTGAACCCCATTAGCCATCCTATGTTTGCAATATGGTCCCTAGTGCCTCTTCCTTTCCTGAATCCTATTAAACATCCTATATTTGCAATATGATCCCTAGTGCCTCTTCCTTTCCTGAACCCCATTAGCCATCCTATGTTTGCAATGCGATCCCTAGTGCCTCTTCCTTTCCTGAACCCTATTAACCATCCTATGTTTGCAATGCGGTCCCTAGTGCCTCTTCCTTTCCTGAACCCCATTAGCCATCCTATGTTTGCAATGCGGTCCCTAGTGCCTCTTCCTTTCCTGAACGCCATTAGCCATCCTATGTTTGCAATGCGGTCCCTAGTGCCTCTTCCTTTCCTGAACCCCATTAGCCATCCTATGTTTGCAATGCGGTCCCTAGTGCCTCTTCCTTTCCTGAACCCCATTAGCCATCCTATGTTTGCAATATGGTCCCTAGTGCCTCTTCCTTTCCTGAATCCTATTAAACATCCTATATTTGCAATATGATCCCTAGTGCCTCTTCCTTTCCTGAACCCCATTAGCCATCCTATGTTTGCAATGCGATCCCTAGTGCCTCTTCCTTTCCTGAACCCTATTAACCATCCTATGTTTGCAATGCGGTCCCTAGTGCCTCTTCCTTTCCTGAACCCCATTAGCCATCCTATGTTTGCAATGCGGTCCCTAGTGCCTCTTCCTTTCCTGAACGCCATTAGCCATCCTATGTTTGCAATGCGGTCCCTAGTGCCTCTTCCTTTCCTGAACCCCATTAGCCATCCTATGTTTGCAATGCGGTCCCTAGTGCCTCTTCCTTTCCTGAACCCCATTAGCCATCCTATGTTTGCAATATGGTCCCTAGTGCCTCTTCCTTTCCTGAACCCCATTAGCCATCCTATGTTTGCAATATGGTCCCTAGTGCCTCTTCCTTTCCTGAACCCCATTAGCCATCCTATGTTTGCAATGGGGTCCCTAGTGCCTCTTCCTTTCCTGAACCCTATTAGCCATCCTATGTTTGCAATGCGGTCCCTAGTGCCTGCTCCTTTCCTGAACCCCATTAGCCATCCTATGTTTACAATGCGGTCCCTAGTGCCTCTTCCTTTCCTGAACCCCATTAGCCATCCTATGTTTGCAATATGGTCCCTAGTGCCTCTTCCTTTCCTGAACCCTATTAGCCATCCTATGTTTGCAATGCGGTCCCTAGTGCCTCTTCCTTTCCTGAACCCCATTAGCCATCCTATGTTTGCAATATGGTCCCTAGTGCCTCTTCCTTTCCTGAACCCCATTAGCCATCCTATGTTTGCAATGTGGTCCCTAGTGCCTCTTCCTTTCCTGAACCCCATTAGCCATCCTATGTTTGCAATATGGTCCCTAGTGCCTCTTCCTTTCCTGAACCCCATTAGCCATCCTATGTTTGCAATGCGATCCCTAGTGCCTCTTCCTTTCCTGAACCCCATTAGCCATCCTATGTTTGCAATATGGTCCCTAGTGCCTCTTCCTTTCCTGAACCCCATTAGCCATCCTATGTTTGTAATATGGTCCCTAGTGCCTCTTCCTTTCCTGAACCCCATTAGCCATCCTATGTTTGTAATATGGTCCCTAGTGCCTCTTCCTTTCCTGAACCCCATTAGCCATCCTATGTTTGCAATATGATCCCTAGTGCCTCTTCCTTTCCTGAACCCCATTAGCCATCCTATGTTTGCAATATGGTCCCTAGTGCCTCTTCCTTTCCTGAACCCCATTAGCCATCCTATGTTTGCAATGTGGTCCCTAGTGCCTCTTCCTTTCCTGAACCCCATTAGCCATCCTATGTTTGCAATATGGTCCCTAGTGCCTCTTCCTTTCCTGAACCCCATTAGCCATCCTATGTTTGCAATGCGGTCCCTAGTGCCTCTTCCTTTCCTGAACCCCATTAGCCATCCTATGTTTGCAATGCGGTCCCTAGTGCCTGCTCCTTTCCTGAACCCCATTAGCCATCCTATGTTTACAATGCGGTCCCTAGTGCCTCTTCCTTTCCTGAACCCCATTAGCCATCCTATGTTTGCAATATGGTCCCTAGTGCCTCTTCCTTTCCTGAACCCTATTAGCCATCCTATGTTTGCAATGCGGTCCCTAGTGCCTCTTCCTTTCCTGAACCCCATTAGCCATCCTATGTTTGCAATATGGTCCCTAGTGCCTCTTCCTTTCCTGAACCCCATTAGCCATCCTATGTTTGCAATGTGGTCCCTAGTGCCTCTTCCTTTCCTGAACCCCATTAGCCATCCTATGTTTGCAATATGGTCCCTAGTGCCTCTTCCTTTCCTGAACCCCATTAGCCATCCTATGTTTGCAATGCGATCCCTAGTGCCTCTTCCTTTCCTGAACCCCATTAGCCATCCTATGTTTGCAATATGGTCCCTAGTGCCTCTTCCTTTCCTGAACCCCATTAGCCATCCTATGTTTGTAATATGGTCCCTAGTGCCTCTTCCTTTCCTGAACCCCATTAGCCATCCTATGTTTGTAATATGGTCCCTAGTGCCTCTTCCTTTCCTGAACCCCATTAGCCATCCTATGTTTGCAATATGATCCCTAGTGCCTCTTCCTTTCCTGAACCCCATTAGCCATCCTATGTTTGCAATATGGTCCCTAGTGCCTCTTCCTTTCCTGAACCCCATTAGCCATCCTATGTTTGCAATGTGGTCCCTAGTGCCTCTTCCTTTCCTGAACCCCATTAGCCATCCTATGTTTGCAATATGGTCCCTAGTGCCTCTTCCTTTCCTGAACCCCATTAGCCATCCTATGTTTGCAATGCGATCCCTAGTGCCTCTTCCTTTCCTGAACCCCATTAGCCATCCTATGTTTGCAATGTGGTCCCTAGTGCCTCTTCCTTTCCTGAACCCCATTAGCCATCCTATGTTTGTAATATGGTCCCTAGTGCCTCTTCCTTTCCTGAACCCCATTAGCCATCCTATGTTTGTAATATGGTCCCTAGTGCCTCTTCCTTTCCTGAACCCCATTAGCCATCCTATGTTTAAGTAGAATTTCTTTTCCTTGCAATTTGAACCTAACTATGGGATCTTGCATTTTGTCTGAATCCTGCATCCCAGGAAATATGCAACATCCTGGTTCTATATTTAATTCTTTGCAAGAACAGTTCAGTTATTTATACCTGCAGCCTTTTTTCTTCCCGAACATCCCACCTGCGCCGCTCAGTACTAAATGCCAATGGTTGCTATGTAACCAAGAAGCACTGGGTTAATATATATATATATATATATATATATAATCACAGAAATCACGCACTCTTCTATGAAAGGATCCAAAAAGTCACCAGATTAGGAAGTTCTGACAGTGAGCTAATTCTCATTTACTTCCAAAAGTTTGTGAGGTTTGCATTTCTTACAGAGACAGAATCGAAGGGACCCTCAAAGGCTATCTATTCCAACCCCTTGCCTCCAGTGCAACTCTATGGGCAACATCTGCTAGATCAGGGGTAGGCAACCTTTTTTCCCCTTTAAGGGCCAAGGAGGGACTTCAGCTCCCAGCATCCCAGGAGCTATTGGCCAACATGGCTGAGGCTTCTGGGAGCTGAAGTCCCTCCTTGGCCCTTAAAGGGGAAAAAAGGTTGCCTACCCCTTAGGTTGACCATAGAATCGCACTGGAGGACCGACAATACGTCCTCTCTAGGAATCTAAGTCTTCCGGTGCAACTCTGCTGGAAACTGACCATAGAGTTGCATTGGAGGATCTGGAGATTCCTAGAGAAAACGCCTCTCTAGGCATTTGTAGGTCCTCTGCCATGACTCTATGATCAACTTCTGGAAGGTTTTGACCAGAGTTGCATTGGAGGACTTCCTAGAGAGAACACTTTTCTAGGCATTTGTTGGTCCTCCAGTGAGACTCTATGGTCAGCTCCTGTTTCTTTTTCCACCTCCTATTTTTAATCTCTCTCTTTTTGGAAAGGGAATCCACCTTTTCTTGCAAAACCTGATTTTTTTCTGAATTTCCAGTCCTTTTGTTACTTGAAAAATAAATGACTTTTTGCTTTGCTTTGCTTTGCTGTCTTTCTTTTTTGGCTTGCACACTTAACACAATGCACATATTTACTCAGAGAAATTGGGCTAAAATTAACTCTTTGCCCTTTTTATTTTTTAAAAAGGAAAATACATGCTCAAGCATTTTGCAAAAGAAAGGGAGAGAGCCCAAATTTGGGGAAAAATTACCTGCAATTTGGTTTTATTTGTTATCCATTGCATGGCTCAGAGGGGGCTGGACTAGATGACCCCAAGGGGTCCCCTCTCAACAAATAAGAATCAAGTTTTAGTAAGATTTTAAAATGTTAGAAACAGTCCTAATAATAATAATAATAATAATAATTGCAAACACTGTAAGCGCTTAGGCCACATGATTACATCCGCAAACATCCCTGGACTACAAATCCCATATTCCCTTACACTATTGGCTAGAGGAAGGCTGATGGGCATCATAGTACACAGGATGCAGATGTCCCTGGACTATAAATCCCATCTTCCCTTACACTATTGGCTAGAGGAAGGCTGATGGGTACCATAGTACACAGGATGCAGACATCCCTGGACTATAAATCCCATTTCCCCCTACATCATTGACTAGAGGAGGGCTGATCGGCATGAACTACCTAAGCAGACATACTTAGACTACAAATCCCATCTTTCCCTATACCACTGGCTAGAAGAGGACCGATAGGCATGCAAGTATACAGGAGTGCTACCTCTGCAGACGTATCTGGACTACAAATCCCATCTTTCCCTACTCCACTGGCTAAAAGAAGACTCATGGGCATGCAAGTATATAGGAGTGCTATCTCTCCAGGCGTATCTGGACTACAAATCCCATCTTTCCCTCCTCCATTGGCTAGAAAAGGACTGATGGGCATGCAAATATACAGGAGTGCTACCTCTGCAGACGTATCCAGACTCCAAATCCCATATTTCCCTATACCACTGGCTAGAGGAAGGATGATGGGAACCCTAGTCCCACCTCTGTGTTACGAGGAAAATGATATGTACGAGTGAAAAATAATCTGGAAAAGAAAACGGATTAATATTGATGCTTTCTGCATTGCAACTAAACACATAAGCAGAAACATCCTTGCACAAGGGACACGGATTCGCACTCGGGTTCCCGGCTTACTGAGTCGGGATGCTCCCTCTTCCGCAGGGAGGAGATCCGGTGCTGGCTCCGTACGGAAAACCTCCGGAAGGACTCCCGGCTCCGGGTGGCAAAGTGTCGGAAAGAAGAGGTCCGCTTGAAGGGCGTCGGGCCAGAAGAACTCCCATCATCCCCAGACCTCCGGTCATCGTGCGCCATGGCCGTCGTGACCAGATTCAGTGCCTCGTGCAAGGACCGCCGCACTGAGCCAACCCAGTGCGTCATGTGGGTTTGCGCCACCGTCAATTTATCCCCCAAATAATCCATGGCCGGATTTAAAAAAAAATCCCCCAAAATCTGGGCAGAAATTTCAAGAAATCTGTCTCCACTTGCAAAAAATTTGAAATTTTGAAAAAATTGCCTCTGCTCACAAGAAATTTGAAATTTCAAGAAAATTGCCTCTGCTCTCAAGAAATTTGAAATTTTGAGAAATTTGCCTCCACTCATGAAAAATTTGACATTTTCAAGAAATCTGCCTCCACTCACGGGAAATTAGACATTTCGAAAAATTTGCCTCCGCTCACAAGAAATTCAAAATTTCTAGAAATTTGCTTCTGCTCACAAGAAATTAAGACATTTTGAAATATTGGCCTCCACTTATAAGAAATTAGACATTTTGAGAATTTGCCTCCACTCACAAGAAATTCAGAATTTCTACAAATTTGCTTCTGCTCACGAGAAATCAGACATTTTGAGAAATTTGCCTCCTCTCATGAGGAATTTAAAATTTTGAGAAATTTCCATCTGCTCACAAGAAATTCAGAATTTCTAAAAATTTGCTTTTGCTCACGAGAAATTAGACATTTCGAGAAATTTGCCTCCTCTCGTGAGAAATTCAAAATTTTTGAGAAATTTGCCTCTCTTCACGAAAAAAGTCAGAAATTCCAGATTTAGTCAGAACTAGCCTCTCTATTGCGCAAAAATATTACAGCAGACAGAAAGTGGAGATTCCTCAAGTTTGGAAAAATAAATTTTAAAAAAATATTAATTTTCAACAGGTTAATAATCCATGGCCCAAAAAACACCCCGGAAAAAAAATCCAGGCAGGTTCGGCAGAAATTTCGAGAAATTTGCCTCCGTCTGCGAAATAGTCAGAAACTCTCTTCGTCCAACCGGATGGACAGTCCGGAGTTGGTGATGGTCACTCGTCCATGCCCATGTATGGACTTCGCTGGACAAGTGATGGTCAGTTTTTAACCCCTGACACCATTGGAGAATCTCAATCCCAAGAAAGAAAAACGGAGAAAAGCCGGGAAAAAATTGCAAATTTAGGTAAAAGTTTTGCGGGTCAGGAGCTACGTTCCAGGTTCGGGGAAATTACGAGTTTGCGGGAAAGACTTGCAGGTCAAGGAACTTCATTCCAGAAAGTCTTGCAGGTCAAGGAACTGTATTCCAGATTTGGGAAAATTACGAATTTGGACAAAAGTCTTGCAGGTCAAGGAACTATATTCCAGGTTTGAGAAAATTACGAGTTTGCGGGAAAATCTTGCGGGTCAAAGAACTATATTCCAGGTTGCAGAAAATTTTGAATTTGGACAAAAGTCTTGCAAGGTTGCAGAAAATTACGAATTTGGACAAAAGTCTTGCAGGTCAAGGAACTATATTCCAGGTTTGGGAAAATTATGAATTTGGACAAAAGTCTTGCAGGTCAAGGAACTATATTCCAGGTTTGGGAAAATTATGAATTTGGACAAAAGTCTTGCAGGTCAAGGAACTATATTCCAGGTTCTAGAAAATTACGAGTTTGCGGGAAAATCTTGCGGGTCAAAGAGCTATATTCCAGGTTGCAGAAAATTTCGAATTTGAACAAAAGTCTTGCAAGGTTGCAGAAAATTACGAATTTGGACAAAAGTCTTGCAGGTCAAGGAACTATATTCCAGGTTTGGGAAAATTATGAATTTGGACAAAAGTCTTGCAGGTCAAGGAACTATATTCCAGGTTCTAGAAAATTACGAGTTTGCGGGAAAATCTTGCGGGTCAAAGAGCTATATTCCAGGTTGCAGAAAATTTCGAATTTGAACAAAAGTCTTGCAAGGTTGCAGAAAATTACGAATTTGGACAAAAGTCTTGCAGGTCAAGGAACTATATTCCAGGTTTGGGAAAATTATGAATTTGGACAAAAGTCTTGCAGGTCAAGGAACTATATTCCAGGTTCTAGAAAATTACGAGTTTGCGGGAAAATCTTGAAGGTCAAAGAGCTATATTCCAGGTTGCAGAAAATTTCGAATTTGGACAAAAGTCTTGCGAGTCAAGGAACTATATCCCAATTTGGAGAAAATTATGAATTTGGACAAAAGTCTTGCAGGTCAAGGAACTATATTCCAGGTTTGAGAAAATTACGAGTTTGCGGGAAAATCTTGCGGGTCAAAGAACTATATTCTAGGTTGCAGAAAATTTCGAATTTGGACAAAAGTCTTGCAGGTCAAGGAACTATATTCCAGGTTGGTGAAAATTACGAGGTTTTTGGGAAAATCTTGTAGGTCAAGGGATTTCAATCCAGAAAGTTTTGCAGGTCAAGGAATTATATTCCAGGTTGCAGAAAATTACGAACTTGGAGAAAAGTCTTGCGGCAAAAAGAACTTTGTTCCAGGTTGCAGAAAATTACGAATTCGGAGAAAAGTCTTGCAAAGCATGGAACGACATTCTCCGAGTTTGACGCCTTGCAACCTTTTGCAAATTCCTCCAAATCTTCCTTCACATTCCAGCCGCCTTTGAACCCAATTCTCGGTGGTATATAAAATCTTGGAATAAATTGAGGAATAATTAAATTTCAAGAAATCCGGAGCATCTCTTAATTTCCCCCGTTTGCTTTGCGAGTTTCCCGTTGTTTTTTAATCGGAGAGATCTTTGCTTCCAAGGAAGGCGAACAAAGGACGAGAATATTTAAAAAATATATAAATATATATATATATATGTATGCATGCACCAGAAAGGTCTGCCTTTCCTTTTTTAATTTCCCAAGGAGTGGCCATGGCAACGGACGGGAACAAGACCTAACGAGAACAAGAGCTAACGAGAAATGAATCACCGTTTGCATTTCTCCTTCGTCATGCGGAGCGAGGGACTTTTGCTTTTTAACCCTTGCAAGGAGGAGGAACGAAGGAAGGAAAGAAGGAAAAAATCGGGATTTTTTTATCCTCGCCGTACTCCGCTTTTTCCCATTCCTTTGCAAAGTTGGAAGACGGGAAAGAAAAGGACCGATTAATTACGAACGGGAGAGTTTTTGCAAACGCCGCAGGAGGACAAAAAGGGTATTATCAAAGGGTCACGGAGCAAGAGCCTGAATTCGCACTAGATGCCAAAATGGGCCCCAAATGAGACTGCTGTACATTTCCCGTTTCTATGCATGGTTGTGCCATGGAGGAATACATAGGATCCTAGAGTTGGAAGGGACCCCCAAGGGCCATCCAGTCCAACCCTCTTCTTCTGCCATGGAGGAATACATAGGATCCTAGAGTTGGAAGGGACCCCCAAGGGCCATCCAGTCCAACCCCCTTCTTCTGCCATGGAGGAATACATAGGATCCTAGAGTTGGAAGGGACCCCCAAGGGCCATCCAGTCCAACCCTCTTCTTCTGCCATGGAGGAATACATAGGATCCTAGAGTTGGAAGGGACCCCCAAGGGCCATCCAGTCCAACCCTCTTCTTCTGCCATGGAGGAAGACACAGGATCCTAGAGTTGGAAGGGACCCCCAAGGGCCATCCAGTCCAACCCCCTTCTTCTGCCATGGAGGAATACATAGGATCCTAGAGTTGGAAGGGACCCCCAAGGGCCATCCAGTCCAACCCTCTTCTTCTGCCATGGAGGAATACATAGGATCCTAGAGTTGGAAGGGACCCCCAAGGGCCATCCAGTCCAACCCTCTTCTTCTGCCATGGAGGAAGACACAGGATCCTAGAGTTGGAAGGGACCCCCAAGGGCCATCCAGTCCAACCCTCTTCTTCTGCCATGGAGGAATACATAGGATCCTAGAGTTGGAAGGGACCCCCAAGGGCCAAGAAAAACCCTCAGATTGGTTTTTGCCCCTGGTTCACAGACAACAACAAATCTTGTGGGGTCTCTCTCAACCACAATGTCTCCATATTAGGACAAGTAACAACACACAACAACAGGAGGGGGGGAAAAAACTCATTTCCATCCCTAAGGGATGAAGAACCGCACAATAACAAAAGGAGGAGCGTTTCCAACAATGGTGAGGAAATGGGAGCCAGCTGTTTCCTATCCCAAAGAATGACTGCATTTCCCACTTGGACTTCACAACTGAACAACTTCAGGACTGGGCCAAATCTCTAAAATGCCAGGTTTCCCTTTTCAAATAATTGGAAAGGATATCCAGTCCAACCCTCTTCTTCTGCCATGGAAGAATCTCTAGGATTCTAGAGTTGGAAGGGACCCCCAAGGGCCATCCAGTCCAACCCTCTTTTGCCATGGAGGAATGCATAGGATCCTAGAGTTGGAAGGGACCCCCAAGGACCATCCAGTCCAACCCTCTTCTTCTGCCATGGAGGAATACATAGGATCCTAGAGTTGGAAGGGACCCCAAGGGCCATCCAGTCCAACCCTCTTCTTCTGCCATGGATTAATACATAGGATCCTAGAGTTGGAAGGGACCCCAAGGGCCATCCAGCCCAACCCTCTTCTATATAGATATCTAAAGCTTTTTTTAAAGAAATATATATACAAATATATTTATATAAATAGATTCATCTATCTATCTGTCTGTCTGTTTATCTATTTATCTATGTAGGGGCTTTCCAGCTTGGAGCCTTTAACGCTGTCAGTTTAAACATTAAACCAGTTTAAAAATTAAACCCTTCCAAGACTCTTGTTTAAACAAGTTAAGTCAAGCTCAGCCCAGGTTCGAAAGTCCTTAAATCTCATTTTATTTTATTTTTTTAATTATTATTTTTGCCCTCCTCGTCCCATTATTTCGAAATAATGCAAATCGATAGCGCATCTGCTGTGACGTTTTGCTGCCCGGGTAAAAAGCTCCAAACAAAACAATCACAGATCTGGAAGAGACACTCCAGAGGTCATCTAGTCCATTGCAGTGGGTTCACAGGGAAAAGCTCTCTTTGCCATTGAAGGACCTTAGAAAACTACAAATCCCAGGGGTGTCCTTTCTTTTTCCCCAAGACCTCCTAAGAAGGAGAGAATCCCTCCCAACATCTCATATTCCAATAGTCAATAAGACAGGATCAAATCCATTACACCATGCTGGCTTTCCTATCTATTTAGCCTCTCTATTATTATTATTATTATTATTATTATTATTATTATTATTATTATTATTATTATGCCTAAGTGAGAGGCAGCTACAAAAATGGAGGCTGCAAACCTATTTAAGGAATTACAGAGACTTTGCAGCAATTTTAAAACTAAGTTAACACACCTTTTAAATGCCAAGACTAAACCTATATAACAGGTTGAAATTCCATTAAAGTTTTTGAGATTTACTATGAGCTGCAATGTAAATGGCGCCCCCTTGTGGAGACAATACAAAATTGCTTTGCAGAATAATAATAATAATAGTAATAATAATAATATTTATTTGATACCCCGCCCCTCTGAGTGCAATCGAGGCGGCTAACATCATAAAATCATCATACAGAAGTTAAGAACAGTTCACCCCCCTCCCCCCTTAAAAAATTATTAAATTAATTACAATTTAAAACAAAATATAAAGGAGGTAAATTCCTCCAAGAAACTACATCGATCCAGTCAAATGTTTAAAAAGTTACTCTCCCCAAATATAATTCATCCTGTCCCTTTTCTTCAAAGGATCTCAGCAGAAGACTTCAGAGCTCTCATAGGCTCATATAGGGAGATATACGGGACTCCTCCCACACTTTGGCACTTCCGTTCTATTTGGAGGACTATATATCCCTCTATGAACCTGGCCAATCTCTGGGATCTTCCATAGAGGTCCTTCTCTCCATCCTACAACCTTCTCAGGCTCCTTTGATAGAAATATGGGAGACAACAGGGCCTCCTGGGTGGCTGCTCCCAGACTTCGGTGCCTTCTTCCTAGTTGGAGGACTATATATCCCTCTATGACCCTAGCCAAGCTCTGGGATCTTCCATAGAGGTCCTTCTCTCCATATTACAACCTTTTCAGGCTCCTTTGAGAGAAATATGGGAGACAACAGGGCCTTCTTGGTGGCTGCTTTTCCATTAAGATTTAAGTTCAGGTATAAACAATAGCAGATCATCTGCATAAAGTCTAATTTTTGGACCCTATCTGAAGCACTGCATCTCCCTATGGAACCCCTTTGAGATCTTATGTTGAGGTCCTTCTCTCCATCCCACCAACTTCCCAGTCTTGATGTTGAGTTCCTGCATGGCAGGATGGGGTTGGAATGGATGGCCCTTGGGGGTCCCTTCCAACTCTATGATTCTATGATCTACTCCCACCAGACTATGAAACTCTCTATTTAAAGAACTACATCTCCCATTATGGATCCCTTATGAGCTTCAAAATCTGTTGAGGGCCTTCTCTCCATCCCGCCAACTTCCCAGTCTTGATGTTGAGCTCCTGCATGGCAGGAGGGGGTTGGACTGGATGGCCCTTGGGGATCCCTTCCAACTCTATGATTCTATGATCTACTTCCACCAGACTATGAAACTCTCTGTTTAAAGAACTACATCGCCCATTATGGATCCCTTATGAGCTTCAAAATCTGTTGAGGTCCTTCTCTCCATCACACCAACTTCTCAGTCTTGATGTTGAGTTCCTGCATGACAGGATGGGGTTGGACTGGATGGCCCTTGGGGGTCCCTTCCAACTCTATGATTCTATGATCTACTCCCACCAGACTATGAAACTCTCTGTTTAAAGAACTACATCTCCCATTATGGATCCCTCATGAGCTTCAAAATCTGTTGAGGTCCTTCTCTCCATCCCGCCAACTTCCTAGTCTTGATGTTGAGTTCCTGCATGGCAGGATGGGGTTGGACTGGATGGCCCTTGGGGGTCCCTTCCAACTCTCTGATTCTATGATTCTATGATCTACTCCTAGACTTGCTTGGTGACATGAGGTATACACAGCCACAAAAGGCTAGATAGCTCACAAAACTACAAATCCCATGATTCCACAGCACTGAACCGTGGCTGATTAAAGATCTGTCAAACAACATAAATTTCTGCAACCATAGACGGGGATTCAATATCCCCGAATATAAAATATAAATTACCTAAATCGTCTGGTAATATATATATATATAAATTAAGTCTCAAAAATTTGCATTTAGTTTCCTTTTTGTTGCATTGCTCCATTTAAAAAATTATCCTAAATGCCATTAAAGAAACGAGAACGAATTCTGAACGGGAAGCATATTATCCCTTTCTCCCGATCGCATCAAAGCCACGAACGAGACGATATAACGAGACGATATTAACGAGATATACGATACGAGAGAGAATAACTTACTCACCCAAAAAGACCATAAGGATTTCAACAGGTTTGAGCAGTAATAATACTCCATTTTTCTTTTAAAAGCCTCCCGTCTCTTTCAACTCTCGGTGGTGGAAAATTACGAGCATCAATTAATTATTCAGTCGTCTGCTCGTCCGCTCGTTTGGAAAGTGATCTTTGCAAAGCCGCTGGCCGCAGGAAAGATCACGCGACAGCTACATTTTTAAAATATTTCCTCTCCCACCAATAACAATAATAAAATGAAGAATATATTCTCAAATTCCCTCTCTTGCAAAAGTTCTTGCAACTCGTTATTTACGGAGCCGAAATATTCGTACGGGGGATTTTATTCTTAATTTATTTCTCGTTAAGAGGATGCAACAGGAGAGAGAAAGAGAGAGAGAGAGATGGAAAATTATGTTTGCAAAGCTGCCAGCCACAAAAAGAAATCACGTGTCTCCCACATTTTTAAAGATATTTTTAAAATAATAATAAAATGAAGAATATAGACGCAAATATTCCCTCTCGCAAAAAAATTTGCAACTCGTTATTTACGGGGCCGAAATCTGTACGGGGATATTATTATTATTATTATTATTATTATTATTATTATTATTATTATATTTCTCATTAAAAGATCATGTGTCTCCCACATTTTTAAAAATATTTCCTATCCAATTAATAATAATAAAATGAAGAATATAGTCTTAAAATTTCCCTCTCGCAAAACAAATTGCAACTCGTTATTTACGGGGCCGAAATCCATACGGGGATATTATTATTATTATTATTATTATTATTATTATTATTTTATTTCTCGTTAAAAGATCACGTGTCTTCCGCATTTTTAAAAATATTTCCTGTCCAATTAATAATAATAAAATGAGGAAAATCATCTCAAATTCCCCCTCTTGCAAAAATTTTTGCAACCCGTTATTTATGGGGCCAAAATCTGGCGGGGATATTATTATTACTATTACTATTACTACTATTATTACCCATTAAAAATCATGTTAAGAGTATGCAACGGGGAAAGAATGATGGAAAATGTCTTTAATTAATATGAATACCTCAAATTTCCACCCGCAAAAATCCTCATTATTTATCGTCGGGGCCAAAATTTTGTGTGGGGATTTCTATTATTATTATTATTATTATTATTATTATTAAAAGTGTGATAAGAGGATGCAATGAAAGAGAGAGAGAGACATCACATGTCTCCAAGATATTAAAATATTTAATGCCCCACTAATAAAATTAATTAAAGCACCTCAAATTTCCACCCGCAAAAATCCTCGTTATTTCTCGTTGGGGATGAAAATTTGTGCGGGGATTTCTATTATTATTATTATTATTATTAATCATGAAAAGTGTGATAAGAGGATGCAATGAGAGAGAGATTTTAAACATTTTAAAATATTTAAAGTCCCACTAATAAAATTAATTAAAGCACCTCAAATTTCCACCCGCAAAAATCCTCGTTATTTTTCGTCAGAGCTGAAAATGCATGCGGGGATTTCTATTATTATTATTATTATTATTATTATTATTTAAAAGTGTGATAAGAGGATGCAATGGGAGAGAGATTTTAAACATTTTAAAATATTTAAAGTCCCTATAATAAAATTAATTAATACACCTCAAAATTCCACCCGTAAAAATCCTTGTTATTTCTCGTCGGGGCCGAAATCTGCGCAGGGATTTCTATTATTATTATTATTATTATTAATCATTAAAAGTGTAATAAGAGGATGCAATGAGAGAGAGAGAGAAATATCACATGCCTCCAACATTTAAAAATATTTAATGTCCCACTAATAAAATTATTTAAAGCACCTCGTTATTTCTCGTCGGGATCGAAATCCGCGCGGGGATTTTTTTAAAAAATTATGATTGTATTTCTCGTTAAAAAGCATGATTAGAGGATGCAACAGGAGAAAGGGATCGCTTGCAAATGCTGTGACCTCGTTTCGCCTCTGGTTTTTGCATCTCTGGGGGAAAGCTTAGCATTAAAAAGACACAGACACACACACAAATCATTTTTAAAATTAAATCAGGATAAATCAATTCCTGGGGCATGGGATTTCCAAAATCCCACCAATTGCTATCAGCGTCTGCAAAGCACAAGCCAACAAATTATTTTATCGGTGCTTTTTATCAGTTTCTGACTTATGGTGACCATCCAGTCCAACCCTCTTCTTCTGCCATAAGGAATACATAGGATCCTAGAGTTGGAAGGGACCGCCAAGGGCCATCCAGTCCAACCCTCTTCTTCTGCCATAAGGAATACATAGGATCCTAGAGTTGGAAGGGACCCCCAAGGGCCATCCAGTCCAACTCTCTTTTTCTGCCATGGAGGAAGACATAGGATCCTAGAGTTGGAAGGGACCCCCAAGGGCCATCCAGTCCAACCCTCTTCTTCTGCCATGGAGGAATACATAGGATCCTAGAGTTGGAAGGGCCCCCCAAGGGCCATCCAGTCCAACCCTCTTCTTCTGCCATGGAGGAATACATAGGCTCCTAGAGTTGGAAGGGACCCCCAAGGGCCATCCAGTCCAACCCTCTTCTGCCATGGAGGAATACATAGGATCCTAGAATTATAAGGGACCCCAAGGGACATCAAATCTGATCCCGTTCTGCCATGGAGGAATACAGAGAACCCTACAATTGCAATGGGACCCCAAGGATCATCTAGACCAACCCAGTTCTGCCTAGCACTTTCAGCCGATCCTCATACGGGTTGGTAGTTTCCCAACTTTTGAACATTTTGGTCATCCATCTCTGGACACCATCCAGCTTGTTTTCTGTAATTGTGTTTGAATTACAGGTTATACATATGACAACACATTTTGCATGAAACTTTTGTTGTTGTTTAAACCAAGCAAAAGATTCCTACCGTCGGCCAATGATCTGTCCTCCTCTCTCTGTAAAAACTAGAACTCCTTCGCTGTATTGCCAAGTAAGTAGAATTTTTCCGTACGGGTCCCTTGGTCCCATCTTTTTCGACGTCCGTCTGGAAAGAAAAAGGGGAATAATACTATTTAGTCACAGATTCAAGTATCCACAGGTCAACAATATTATATCTATCAATCTATGTATCTATTCCAAAAAGGAGACCTTGATTTTTCCATTTCATGTAAGGGACTATTTAAAGATGGAGCCTTCACTGCCATTCAAGTCAGTGAATTCTACTCAAAGTGGACGGGACCCCAAGAGGTCATCCAGTCCAACCCTCTTCTTCTGCCATGCAGGAATACACAAAATACTAGAGTTCGAAGGGCCCCCCAAGAGCCATCCAGTCCAACCTTCTTCTTCTGCCATGGAGGAATACATAGGACCCTAGAGTTGGAAGGGACCCTCAAGGGCCATCTAGTTCAACCCTCTTCTGCCCTGGAGGAATACATACGATCCTAGATTTGGAAGGGACCCTCAATATATCACATCACTACACCACTGTATTTAATAGGAACTGAGCAGCCAAAGATTTTGGTATCCAGGAGGGGGTCTTGGAACCAAAACCCAGCGGATAACAAGGACCCCAATATAAAATAAATCCACCCTTAACTGAGTGATCCCAAAACAGAAAGGTAAGTTTCCTAAGCTCTGAAGACCGTCCCAATATATAGAAACAATCCACCCTCCGCCATCATCTTATTTGCAGACAATATACACATTTTGCTCAGCGATCAGACATACCTTTTTCCCGTCAGAGATGAAAACGCCGTGCGGAGACGCACTCCATTTGCTCGACCGGTTGTCCATAGTTTCCGGCAGCGGAATGCTCCAGTGGTCTCCGCTTTGGTCCTCGACCTTTTGACCAAAAGGGAACCCACCACCCCTCACTCTGGACTGGCGGACCTTTTCGGAGTAGGAACGTCTCAGATCTGGCGGGGCGTTTGCAAATCCGGATTCTGGTCCTCTCTTGGCTGCTGAAGTGTCGCTGTCATGGCCGCTTTCGCTTGCGCCGACCGTCCTCTTGCTGAACCCACTGAAATTAACATCCGTACGGAGGTGGACTTCCTTGCGTATGCCCGTTTCCCATTTCATCCCCGTCCACGAGCCGCCTTCAGACGAAGCATCGGATGGAGGAACGAAATTCATTTCCGCACCTAGAGGACCGCCGTAATTCGTGCGTTTTGCGGTCTGATGCCTCCGTACGAGATCTGCTCCTTCCTCTTCGTCGACGATGAAGGTTTTCTTCTGAGCGCTGGCCTGATCCATGGGTTTCTCCAGCCCTTGGATCCCCCAATGAGGAGGACTACGTTTCACATCTCTGGCTTTCAACGTTTCCTGGTTGTTGCTCTCTGATATTTCCTTCGCTTCTGCCGCTGCTGCAATTCCCGGCTTCCTGGCTCCTGGGGAAAGATCTGACCATCTCTGGGCATAACCGCGAACTGTTTTGTCGGAGGAATGATGTTGACGTGACGATTTCTCCCAAGAAAATGCTTTGCTCTCTTCAGGAAGGCTTCCCTGGATCACAGATGTCCTCTTAGCATCCTCCTTGTATTCTGCCATCAACACATCAAGGTCCAAAACTCTCGACCGATAGCCGTCCGCCGATTTCTCATTACTTACTCCCCGGTTTGGGTCGCTACTCTTCTTATG
>JANUYF010000013.1:872500-882500 GCA_026167975.1 Phrynosoma blainvillii
TTTTACCACCGACTCCTTTCGAAGCCTTGTTTTCAACCTCCGGGGGAACCGCAGAGTTTTCGATCTCGGAACGAGACTCGTTCCGATTTAGGGCGATCCTTTCTTTGGAAGATGGGACTTTGCTTTTATCCGAAATCTCCGCAAACGCCGATCCTCTCTCCTTCTCGTCATCTTGACTTTTGCGCCACACTTCCCACGGGTTTTTCCTGTGGCTCAAATCTTTCGGAGAGGCCTCATCCAGAGCGGACTTCCGGATTTGCGTCGCGGATTTGCTTTTATCAACAACCGTCGGGTTCGGGTTCGAAGAATCCGCCGAGCTTAAACCCGCCGTTTCTTGACTTTCGGCCACGCAAGATCTCTTCTGCGCTGAAATGTTTTCGAACTTTGCGGTGAGGTCCATGGAAAGAGGTCTCGGTTTCCGACCCAACGGTTTTTCGGGAACGGGTTTCGCCTCGTCGGGAAGATCGGCGACTTTCGGTTTTTGGTCCTTTAATGACTCCAAGAAGATGGCGGAAACCGGTCTCTGCTTTGGCTGCAGAGGAACCTCGCTCGTCCGGCTCGGATCTTTTCCGACGTCATCGGATTTCGAAAAGGTCTCTTTTCTTTCGAGGGATTTTCGGGGGGTCCCCGAAACCGGTTTGGGCTCCATTGAGAGAGATTGCTGCCGATGAACGGCTTCCAGTTTCCTGGACGTCTCCGACGGCGTTTCCTGTTGGACCTTGGGAACAGCGGACATTTTATCAGGATTTGCTCGTACTTTTCCTTTCTCGTTACTCCCCGTTTCGAAGAGGATAACGGTATTTGCTTGGAGACTCGGGTAAATCCACTTCCCTAGATCCACTAGATCCCTGGAAGATTTGTTCTCGATTAATTTTTGATCCAATAGAGGCGGGACGTTCCCCGTCGATCCTTTTGCCGCCGCCGCTGCCGCAGCCGGATCTTCCGAGGATGAGTTCGGGGCGGGTTTTAAGGTCGGGACGGGAGGTTTCACCACGGCGAACGTTTCCCAAGACCTCTCCCTGGAGAACGGCCTGGGGGTCAAGCGCGGCCGGGAAGCGGCCGGAGGCATGGTGGACAGCCGGACGGGGGTTACGAATTTGTTCCTTTCGTCTCCGTTTTTGGTGCTCGGGTCGGAAAACGGGCCGACGAAATTTCGTTGCAGAGTCGTTTCGGTCCGTAGCTCGCCAATATTCGTCAGGGGAGCAAGAGCGGCGCTGACTTCGACTTGCATCGCCATTGTGCTCTTCGTCAAACGCCGCACGGAACCAGGAAGATCCCCGGAGGAAGAATCCGCTATCGAGACAGAAGAAAAATATGCATCAAAGCAGGATTCGCACCCGGTCCATCTATTACAACTACCAGATTCACAGACCATCGCACGAAAGGCAGCCTCATATAATGGTTTTGAGTGCTCTGGGATTCTGGGAAACGAATGTTCAAATCCCCACATGGCCATAGAAACCACATGTCAAGTCACACTCTCTCAGCCTCAGAGGAAGGCTATGGCAAACCTCTTCTGAAGACTAAATCTGGCCAAGAAAATCTTAGAGGAAGGAAAATGGCGTCATAGTTTGAGTGTTCAGATTAGGACTCTGGAAGACCAGGGTTCGAATCCTCATCCACCCATGGGTTCAGGTCACAATCTCTCAGCCTCAAATCTCCTCTGAAAAAAAATGTGGCCCAAAAAACTTAGGAGAGACAGAGGGGTGCAATGGTTTGTTTGTTAGATTAGAAGTCTGGGAGACTAGGGTTCGAATCCTCCGTTGAAACCCACCAGCTGACCTTGGGCAAGTCACACTCTCTCAGCCTCAGAGGAAGGTCACAGCAAACTTACTCAGGGTAAATCCTGAGAGGCAAGTATGGTGCAGTGGTTTAAGTTTTGGACTAGGACTCTGGGAGTCCAGAGTTCGAATCCTTGCTCGGCCATGGAAATCCACTGGGTAACCTTGGGCAAGTCACACTCTCTCAGCCCAAGGCAATGATGGCAAATCTCCTCTGAACAAAGAAAACCTTGTGATAGGTTCACATTAGGCCAGGAACGACCTAAAGGCAAACAACAACAACAACAACAAACTTGTTACACAAAACATAGTTTACCTGGGGAAAGTGGCAAATGGGATCTGTAGTCATCCTGAACATCCCTTCATCTCACGACGGCCGACTCAAGAATCAAAAAGATGCTCTATTCTGTGAATTAGAAAGTAAAATAAATACTTTTAGAAGAGAAAAATACAAGGCCGAAGCAACAGCTATTAAAACAACAGCATTCCTGGGTGCCTCTGGTGTTGTTTTAACACCAAATATCCCCAAATTATTTGAACATTTCATTTGAAAAATCATTTTTGGGGGGGCTGAAGAGCAGACACCATGCATAGAGACCCACTGTGTCATTACAACTGCGATCTGGCACTATGACTTCAACCTCCATCTGGCTATATTCATATATTCATTCCAGAATCACATTGGCCTTTGTCGCTGCAGCATCACACTCTTGGCTCATGTCAGTAACCTTCTTGCACTGGACACAGGATCCGTCCAGGTTAGGTTTGACCAAAGCACCTAAGATCTAAGACCCTTAGCTTTCTAAGTCGTTCTTCATAAGCCTTGGTGGTCTCCAGACCTTTGGCCATCTTGGTCACCCTCCTCTGGACACTGGTCAGTGACCTCCTTGCACTGGACACAGGATTCCCCCAAGCGAGGTCTAACCGAAGCAAAATAGAGCAGCACTAATATAATAAACTGGATAATAATAATAAACTAGATGTATTCGTCATAAAGATCCATTTGTCACTATATATTCCTATTGATTCCTACATCCCAGGATCGCATTGGCCTTTTTCGCTGCAGCATCACACCCATGGCTCACGTTAATCTTGTGGCCTACAGACACCCCTAGATCTTACCTCTCCCCGAGATGTTCCTTCATAAACCTTAATGGTTTCCAGACCTTTGACCCCCTCGGTCACTCTTCTCTGGACACTTACACGTTCTTCTTGGTGTCCAGAACCGGACACAGGACTCCCTTGTCCGAGGTCTGACCGAAGCAAACTAGAACTCTCCCTTCGAAGAACACCAACCGAGGATTATGGCTCCCAGGGTGGTTCCCAAGCAACCCTTGCACGGCCTTGATTAATTGCTCCGATTACTTAAGAGTCGTTAAGTTTATAAGCTTATAAAAATAAAACAAAAGGGGAGGAGGAGAAAGAAGGATCAAATTCCAGTTTCAGGGCCCTGGTCTTTGCAAAACACCTTGCAAAAATTAACATTATTATCGTTATTGCAAAAATAACAATAATAATAATAATAATAATAATAATAATAATAATAAATCCCTCGTTGATACCGAGTGCGAATCCCCCCCAGTCAATTTCTCGTTATTTTCTGGGCTGCCTAAAGATAAATAACTCGACTTTATTCTTTTCCGTTTTATCTCTCGTTACGACTTAATGGCTACCCTATTAAAGGGTTTAATTGATTTAATTAACTGAGGCTGAGAGAGTGTGACTTTCACCTAGTTTTCTCATGACCGAGCCGGGATTCGAACTTTGGTCCTCCAGAGTCACGGATTGCATTTACATTGAAACAATAATAATAATAATAACAATAATGCCGTTCAATGTAACTTTTAGCTGCCGTGGCTCCGTCCTACAGAAATCCTGGGATCTGTAGTTTTTGTGGGATATTTAGTTTTCTCTGGGTGCGTCTACACTGCAGAAATAATGTAGTCTGAAACCACTTTTAACTCCCATAATGGATCCGTCCTACATAATCATGGGATCTGTAGTTTTTATGGGATATTTAGCTTTCTACATTACAGAAACAATAATGCAGCGATTTAACAATCATGGAGCCACCCTACAGAATCCTGGGATTTTTAGTTTTTTGTGGGATTTGTAGTTTTCACGAAACTACAAATCCCACGGTTCCATAAAGGATGGAGCCTCAGAACTTAAAAGTGGCATCAAGGACTGCATTATTTCTACAGTGTAGATGCCCACAACTAAGGTCACAAAAAACTACAAATCCCAAGGTTTTCCCATAAAGGATGGAGCCACAAACACTTAAAAGTGGTTCCAATCTGCAATATAGGTGCGTCCAATTAAGGTCAAAGTCCTTGCAAGAAACTACAAATCCCAGGGTTTCCCATATAGGATGTGGCTACAGTGTTTAAAGCGGTGCTAAACTGCATTATTTCTACAGTGCAGACGCACCCAGGGAAGGCTTAAAAGGCCTTGGGGAAACTACAGATCCTGGGATTTCCATACAGGAGGGAGGTGTGGCATTTTAAATTGGTATCGAACTGGATTATTTACGCAGTGTAGACGCACCGAAGGTCCAAGGTTCGAAACCCTATACGCCGCGCTAACTCTCTATGCAGACGATATAAAAATAATATTAATAAATACCGTAAGTTTAAGAGCTTAGAAAATGCATTAAGAGTCGGAAAGGGAACCCCAAAGGTCATCTAATCTAACCCAACTGGAGTTGCAGAATTCGCACACACACCCCACAGGAAAAACACAACAACAAAAACGACAACTTTGAACTTCTTTTAGAAAAAAAAGACTCTTTAAATGTTTTCAAGTTTGCAAAAATAGCAACGCTGGCAAAATAAAAGAAGGATGACAATGACTCACAATGGCAACAACAAATGGGCTATTTTTAGGGGGAAATTAAAAACAACACACGAATAATAAGCAACACAATTGGCAACACAAACCAGGAAAGCTGTTGGGCAGGAAATGTTTGGGAAGGGAGGGGAACCTTGTTATTATGTCCTTTCGAAGCTGCGATATAATATAATATAATATAAAGGCTTAAAGGATGGGTGTGTTGTGTTTTTAACAGTTGTTGTGCGTCTCGGTAAAGTCCACAAACAAGGGACGGCATGAAAAGGACAAAAAGGAGGGGAAAGAAAAGGAAAACGGGGATGGGTTTCCCCATTTGTGTGCAAGATGGAAGGGACCCCCAAGGGCCATCCAGTCCAACCCTCTTCTTCTGCCATGGAAGAATACATAGGATCCTAGAGTTGGAAGGGACCCCCAAGGGCCATCCAGTCCAACCCTCTTCTTCTGCCATGGAGGAATACATAGGATTCTAGACTTGGAAGGGACCCCCAAGGGCCATCCAGTCCAACCCTCTTCTTCTGCCATGGAGGAATACATAGGATCCTAGAGTTGGAAGGGACCCCCAAGGGCCATCCAGTCCATCCCCCTTCTTCTGCCATGGAGGAATACATAGGATCCTAGAGTCGGAAGGGACCCCCAAGGGCCATCCAGTCCAACCCTCTTCTTCTGCCATGGAGGAATACATAGGATCCTAGAGTTGGAAGGGACCCCCAAGGGCCATCCAGTCCAACCCTCTTCTTCTGCCATGGAGGAAGACATAGGATCCTAGAGTTGGAAGGGACCCCAAGGGCCATCCAGTCCAACCCTCTTCTTCTGCCATGGAGGAATACATAGGATCCTAGAGTAGGAAGGGACCCCCAAAGGCCATCCAGTCCAAACCTCTTCTGCCATGCAGGAATACATAGGATCCTAGAGTTGGAAGGGACCCCCAAGGGCCATCCAGTCCAACCCTCTTCTTCTGCCATGGAGGAATACATAGGACCCTAGAGTTGGAAGGGATCCCCAAGGGCCATCCAGTCCAACCCTTTTCTTCTGCCATGGAGGAATACATAGGATCCTAGAGTTGGAAGGGACCCCAAGGGCCATCCAGTCCAACCCTCTTCTTCTGCCATGGAGGAATACATAGGATCCTAGAGTTGGAAGGGACCCCCAAGGGCCATCCAGTCCAACACTCTTCTTCTGCCTTGGAGGAATACATAGGATCCTAGAGTCGGAAGGGACCCCCAAGGGCCATCCAGTCCAACCCTCTTCTGTCATGGAGGAATAAATAGAGGAAAATATCAGCTGGAAAATCCTTTGAAAAATAGTCGTACGGCCGGAGAGGCCTATCCAGAAATACACAACAGTGAGACCTACTTGGCATGAAGCCATTGCTTCATACCCTTTTGGCACCAGCCTTCTCCGAAACTACTTCCTGGTCAGAAACGGGTGCAATAATAATTTCTGCAAACCCAACATAAAAGGAAAGAGGAGAAGGAGGAAGCCTTTCCAACTAGATGCAATCTATTTTTTGCAAAATTCAGAAATATAGGAATTTTGATGCAATCAAGGCTTTGCAAAATTGAAGCACATAGGAGTCAAGGATTTGCAAAATTCATGGATATGCAATCAAAACTTTGCAATATTCAAGCCTATGGGAAATCCTCGATATAATCAAGGCTTTGCAAAATTCAAGTATATAGGACTCATTTAATGCAATAAAATCTTTGCAAAATTCAGGCATATAGGAGTCTATTAATACAATCGAGACTTTGCAAAATTCAAGCATCTATGAATTTTGATGCAATAAGTCTCTGCAAAATTTGATCATAAAGGAGTCCATTGATACTATCAAGGCTTTGCAAAGATCAAGCATATATAATTGTGATGCAATAATGCTTTGCAAAATTCAAGCATATATGAATTTTGGTGCAATAAGGCTTTGCAAAATTCGATCATATAGGAGTGCATTGATACAATCGAGACTTTGCAAAATTCAAGCATCTATGAATTTTAATGCAATAAGACTTTGCAAAATTCAAGCATACAGGAGTCCATTGATTACAATTAAGGCTTCGCAAAATTCAAGCATATATGAATTTTGATTCAATAAGGATTTGCAAAATTCAAGCATCTATGAATTTTAATGCAATAAGACTTTGCAAAATTCAGGCATATAGGAGTCCATTGATTACAATCAAGGCTTTGCAAAAATCAAGGATATATGAATTTTGATGCAATAAGGCTTTGCAAAATTCGATCTTATAGGAGTCCATTGATACAATCGAGACTTTGCAAAATTCAAGCATCTATGAATTTTAATGCAATAAGACTTTGCAAAATTCAGGCATATAGGAGTCCATTGATTACAATCAAGGCTTTGCAAAGATCAAGGATATATGAATTTTGATGCAATAATGCTTTGCAAAATTCGATCTTATAGGAGTCCATTGATACAATCAAGGCTTTGCAAAATTTAAGCATCTATGAATTTTGATGCAATAAGGATTTGCAAAATTCGATCATATAGGAGTGCGTTGATACAATCGAGACTTTGCAAAATTCAAGCATCTATGAATTTTAATGCAATAATGCTTTGCAAAATTCAATCTTATAGGAGTCCATGATACTATCAAGGCTTTGCAAAATTCAAGCATATGGGAGTCACTTGATGCAATAAAAAATTTGCAAAATTCGATCATATAGGAGTCCATTGATTACAATCAAGGCTTTGCAAAAATCAAGGATATATGAATTTTGATGCAATAACACTTTGCAAAATTTGATCATATAGGAGTCCATTGATACAATCGAGACTTTGCAAAATTCAAGCATCTATGAATTTTAATGCAATAAGACTTTGCAAAATTCAGGCATATAGGAGTCCATTGATTACAATCAAGGCTTTGCAAAAATCAAGAATATATGAATTTTGATTCAATAAGGATTTGCAAAATTCAAGCATCTATGAATTTTAATGCAATAAGACTTTGCAAAATTCAGGCATGTATGAATTTTGATGCAATAAGGCTTTGCAAAATTCAATCATATAGGAGTGCATTGATACAATCGAGGCTTTGCAAAATTCAAGCATATATGAATTTTTATGCAATAATGCTTTGCAAAATTAGATCTTATAGGAGTCCATTGATACTATCAAGGCTTTGCAAAATTCAAGTATATAGGAGTCAATGCAATAAAAACTTTGCAAAATTCAGGCATATAGGAGTCTATTAATACAGTCGAGACTTTGCAAAATTCAAGCATCTATGAATTTTGATGCAATAAGGCTTTGCAAAATTCGATCATATAGGAGTCCATTGATACAATCAAGGCTTTGCAAAGATCAAGCATATATAATTGTGATGCAATAATGCTTTGCAAAATTCGATCTTATAGGAGTCCATTGATTACAATCAAGGGTTTGCAAAATTCAATCATCTATGAATTTTGATGCAATAAGGTTTGCAAAATTCAGGCATATAGGAGTCCATTGATACAATCGAGACTTTGCAAAATTCAAGCATCTATGAATTTTAATGCAATAAGACTTTGCAAAATTCAAGCATACAGGAGTCTATTAATACAATCGAGACTTTGCAAAATTCAAGCATCTATGAATTTTGATGCAATAAGACTTTGCAAAATTCAGGCATATAGGAGTCCATTGATTACAATCAAGGCTTTGCAAAAATCAAGGATATAGGAGTCACTTAATGCAATAAAAACTTTGCAAAATTCAGGCATATAGGAGTCCATTGATACAATCAAGGCTTTGCAAAATTCAATCATCTATGAATTTTGATGCAATAAGGTTTTGCAAAATTCAGGCATATAGGAGTCCATTGATTACAATCAAGGCTTTGCAAAGATCAAGCATATATAATTGTGATGCAATAATGCTTTGCAAAATTCGATCTTATAGGAGTCCATTGATTACAATCAAGGGTTTGCAAAATTCAATCATCTATGAATTTTGATGCAATAAGGTTTTGCAAAATTCAGGCATATAGGAGTCCATTGATACAATCGAGACTTTGCAAAATTCAAGCATCTATGAATTTTAATGCAATAAGACTTTGCAAAATTCAAGCATACAGGAGTCTATTAATACAATCGAGACTTTGCAAAATTCAAGCATCTATGAATTTTGATGCAATAAGACTTTGCAAAATTCAGGCATATAGGAGTCCATTGATTACAATCAAGGCTTTGCAAAGATCAAGGATATATGAATTTTGATGCAATAATGCTTTGCAAAATTCGATCTTATAGGAGTGCATTGATACAATCGAGACTTTGCAAAATTCAAGCATATAGGAGTTAATGCAATAAAACCTTTGCAAAATTTGATCATATAGGAGTCCATTGATACAATCAAGGCTTTGCAAAAATCAAGGATATAGGAGTCACTTAATGCAATAAAAACTTTGCAAAATTCAGGCATATAGGAGTCTATTAATACAATCGAGGCTTTGCAAAATTCAAGCATCTATGAATTTTGATGCAATAAGGCTTTGCAAAATTCGATCATATAGGAGTCCATTGATACAATCAAGGCTTTGCCAAGATCAAGGATATATAATTGTGATGCAATAATGCTTTGCAAAATTCGATCTTATAGGAGTCCATTGATTACAATCAAGGGTTTGCAAAATTCAATCATCTATGAATTTTGATGCAATAAGGTTTTGCAAAATTCGGGCATATAGGAGTGCATTGATACAATCGAGACTTTGCAAAATTCAAGCATCTATGAATTTTAATGCAATAAGACTTTGCAAAATTCAAGCATACAGGAGTCCATTGAAACAATCAAGGCTTTGCAAAAATCAAGGATATAGGAGTCACTTAATGCAATAAAAACTTTGCAAAATTCAGGCATATAGGAGTCTATTAATACAATCGAGACTTTGCAAAATTCAAGCATCTATGAATTTTGATGCAATAAGGCTTTGCAAAATTCGATCTTATAGGAGTGCATTGATACAATCGAGACTTTGCAAAATTCAAGCATCTATGAATTTTAATGCAATAAGGCTTTGCAAAATTCGATCTTATAGGAGTCCATTGATACAATCGAGACTTTGCAAAATTTAAGCATCTATGAATTTTGATGCAATAAGGCTTTGCAAAATTCGATCTTATAGGAGTCCATTGATACAATCGAGACTTTGCAAAATTCAAGCATCTATGAATTTTAATGCAATAAGACTTTGCAAAATTCAAGCATACAGGAGTCTATTAATACAATCAAGACTTTGCAAAATTCAATCATCTATGAATTTTGATGCAATAAGGTTTTGCAAAATTCAAGCATACAGGAGTCCATGATACTATCAAGGCTTTGCAAAATTCAAGCATATGGGAGTCACTTGATGCAATAAAAAATT
>JANUYF010000013.1:887500-920000 GCA_026167975.1 Phrynosoma blainvillii
GGGGACCCTTCCCCATTTTATTTTAAGACCCTTCCCCAATTTCTTTGCCCACCCCAGGGACTTCTTCAGACCCCCCCCTCCCCAATTCCATCCAACACCAACAGCCCCCCCACCGCACCCCCCCAGGACTATGAAGACCCTTCCCCAATTCTCTTCCCCACCTGAGCCCTTAGGAAGACCCCCTCCCCAATTCCATCCAGACCCCCCCAGGACTATGGAGACCCCCTCCCCAATTCATTCCCCTTTCCCTAGGGCTAGGAAGACCCCCCTCCCCTCTCTTTCCCAATTGGGGAGGGGTCTTCATAGGAACATGGGGGAGGGGGGGCTCTAATTAGGGGGAGCCATTGATTGGGGAGGGGTCTTCCTTATGGGGCTGAATGGAGGAGGGGGCAAAGGGAGGGAGCACGCAAATTGGGGAGGGGGGGGTCTTAGCTGCAATTAGGGGGAGCCACTAATTGGGGAGGGGTCTTCCTAGTGCTGAAGACTGCAAATGATGCAATTGAGGAGGGGGGCTCCAATTAAGGGAACCCCAAATAATTGGGGAGGGGGTCTTAATAAGGGTAAGGGGGGTTGCAATTAGGGGGTGCAATTAACAAGGGAGGGGTCTTCCTAGTGCTGAATTGGGGGGGTTGCAAACGATGCAATGGGGAAGGGGTCTTCATGGGGGTTTTGGGGGGTCCCATGATTGCAAATAATTGGGGAGGGGGTCTTAATAGGGTTTGGGGGTTGCAATTAGGGGGTGCAATTAACAGGGGAGGGGTCTTCCTAGTGCTGAATTGTGGGGGGGGATTGCAAACAATGCAATTGGGGAGGGGTCTTAATAAGGATTGGGGGAGTTGCAATTGGGGGAGCAATTAATTGGGGAGGGGGTCTTCCTAGGTGTTTTTTTTTGGGGGGGGGTCCCATGATTGCAATTTAATTGGGGAAGGGGTCTTAACAAGGATTGGGGGAGTTGCAATTAGGGGAAGCAATTAACTACAATTAATTGGGGAGGGGGCTTAGCAGAGGCTGGGGACCCCCCCTCCCCTTCCCCTTCCCCTTCGCAGTCCTCACCTGGGTCCGGCGCTGCTCCCTTTTCCTCTGTGTTTCTCCTTCGCAGCGCAACCGAGCTTTGCCCCTTCCAGGGGGCGTGGCCTCTTATTCAAATGAGGGGCGGGGCCACAGAAACCCAGGGACAACCTCCCTTGCTGGTTCCGTCGCCATGGCAACGGAGGGAGGAAGGGAGGGGGCAGAGGTGATGACGTAAGGAAAGGGAGGCTCCTGAGTCGCGAGTTCGAGTCCCACCTTGGGGAATTTCTGAAGATTGGGTTTTTAATTTAATTTAATTTAATTTAAGGGAATTTAATTAACTTGGAAGTCAAGCTAAAAAATTTTAAAAAAAATTGAAGGTGATTTATTTTAATTTTATTTATTTATTTTTGGTAAAAAAAATATTTTTTTCCATTTAATTTCCATTTAACTTTAAATACAAGTGGATCAGGGGAATGCTATATGGATGTAGTATATCTTTGTTGCTGCTGCTGCACACACACACACACATATATATATATATATATATACCTTCAAGTCGTTTTATATGACCATAAGGAGACCCTATATTTTGGGGGGGGGGGTTCTTGGAAAGATTTGCCCGTTGGGTTTCCCCTTGAGGCTGAGAGAGTGTGACTCTACCCTCCCACACACACCAGTGAGTTTCAATGGTTGAGTAGGGATTCGAACCCAAGGCTCAAAGCACTATGTTTTCTCAAAGGGTGATAATATAATATAGGATTCTGGAATATACATATATATATATATATATATATTGCAAATATAATTATAGAAGGCCAAAGGCCTTGGGAAAACTACAAATCCCAGGATTTCCATATAGGATGGAGCCAGAGCACTTAAAAGTGGTTTCAAACTGCGTTATTTCCGCAGTGTAGACGCACCGAAAGTCCAGCATTCAAACCTATAGGCCGCACTAAGTCTCTACGCAGATGATATAACATTAATACTAATAAATATCATAAGTTTTAAGAGCTTAGTGTTTGCAGACCTTGTGAAAACTACAAATCCCAGGATTTGCATTCATCCTGGAAATCTTTGTTAATCTTTTTTCTTTTTCGTTCCAATAATTAATAAATAAATAAATAAATAAATAATGATAATCTATGCAAAACTTGGATTTTTTCTTTTCTCGTTTGCAAAAGGGAAGAGGAAATGCAAAAACTAGGAACCGGTTTGGAAGGTATGAGGAGAAAGGATTTATGACTCGTCTCTGCCCCAAAAAATTGGGCCCAGAAAGACAGGCATAACTGGACCAAAAAGGCCCCGGGTGCCGACCGGAGCATTTTTTCCTACAGCATTCGAACCCGTGACCGCGTGCCTTGATTGTTTTTAGCCTCCTGTCTGATTTCAAATATTTTCAAGAAAGACAGAGATGGAAGGGACCCCCAAGGGCCATCCAGTCCAACCCTCTTCTTCTGCCATGGAGGAAGACATAGGATCCTACAGTTGGAAGGGACCCCCAAGGGCCATCCAGTCCAACCCTCTTCTTCTGCCATGGAGGAATACATAGGATCCTAGAGATGGAAGGGACCCCCATGGGCCATCCAGTCCAACCCTCTTCTTCTGCCATGGAGGAATACATAGGATCCTACAGTTGGAAGGGACCCCCAAGGGCCATCCAGTCCAACCCTCTTCTTCTGCCATGGAGGAAGACATAGGATCCTACAGTTGGAAGGGACCCCCAAGGGCCATCCAGTCCAACCCTCTTCTTCTGCCATGGAGGAAGACATAGGATCCTACAGTTGGAAGGGACCCCCAAGGGCCATCCAGTCCAACCCTCTTCTTCTGCCATGGAGGAAGACATAGGATCCTAGAGTTGGAAGGGACCCCCAAGGGCCATCCAGCCCAACCCTCTTCTTCTGCCATGGAGGAATACATAGGATCCTAGAGTTGGAAGGGACCCCCAAGGGCCATCCAGTCCAACCCTCTTCTTCTGCCATGGAGGAATACATAGGATCCTAGAGTTGGAAGGGACCCCCACGGGCCATCCAGTCCAACCCTCTTCTTCTGCCATGGAGGAATACATTGGATCCTAGGGTTGGGAGGGACCCCCAAGGGCCATCCAGTCCAACCCCCTTCTTCTGCCATGGAGGAATACATAGGATCCTAGAGTAGGAAGGGAACCCCAAGGGCCATCCAGTCCAACCCTCTTCTGCCATCAGGAATACATAGGATCCTAGAGTTGGAAGGGACCCCCAAGGGCCATCCAGTCCAACCCCCTTCTTCTGCCATGGAGGAATACATAGGATCCTAGAGTTGGAAGGGACCCCCAAGGGCCATCCAGTCCAACCCTCTTCTTCTGCCATGGATGAATACATAGGATCCTAGAGACAAAAGGGACCCCCAAGGGCCATCCAGTCCAACCCTCTTCTTCTGTCAAGAAGGAATACATAGCATCCTAGAGATGGAAGGGAGACTGAGAGAATATAATTTGCGATCAATAAAAAGGTAATGTTGGCTTCTGGTATTTAAAAAGAATTATTTTGCAATTGTTTCACAACATTTTTCTTCAAAAAATCAAAACAATGAAGAAACAACAGTTTTTTGTCCTTGTGCCTCATTTAATTCACATAGATTTATTCTTTATATATCCTATATATATATATATATATATATGATATATATTTTTAATCAATATAATATATAGCTATATGTAAGATTTGACAAAGTAATAATAACGTTTGGCGACATTGATCAAACATATTTGTTTGCATAATGCTACACATACAGAAATTTCAGGACTCACAAAGGAAATATATATATATATATATATATATATATTTCAATAAATACAGGTAAATAAATAACATTTATTTTGCATTTTTAGGAAGGTGTCCCACACACACACACACAAACACAAAAACACAACAATGCGGCTATCAAACAGCTGAAAAATATACCTCTCTGATAGCACTTGGCAGCAAATTTCGGGCAAGATTCCTTAAGCTAGCTTTGTAAAAATAAAATAAAATAATTGAATGATTATTTTTGGTCCAAAATGGTCTTCTGTCTCATTGGGACTCCAACACCCATCATTCCCAGCTGTGTTTCCTAAAGATTATGAGTTATTGTAGTCCTTTTGCACTAACTTTTTGCAAAGTTGCATTCAACTTTTGCAAAAGAGGTTTTGGGACTCCAGCACCCATCATTCCCAGCTGTCTTTCCTGAGGATGATGGGTTATTGTAGTCCTTTCGCACTAACTTTTTGCAAAGTTACATTCAACCTTTGCAAAAGGTTTTGCAGCTCCAGCACCCATCATTCCCAGCTGTGTTTCCTAAGGATGATGGGAAGTTGCATTCAATCTTTGCAAAAGAGGTTTCGGGACTCCAACACCCATCATTCCCAGCTGTGTTTCCTAAGGATGACGGGAAGTTGCATTCAACCTTTGCAAAAGAGGTTTCTGGACTCCAACACCCATCATTCCCAGCTGTCTTTCCTAAGGATGATGGGAAGTTTCATTCAACCTTTGCAAGAGAGGTTTCTGGACTCCAACACCCATCATTCCCAGCTGTCTTTCCTGAGGATGATGGGTTGTTGTAGTCCTTTTGCACTAACTTTTTGCAAAGTTGCAGTCAACTTTTGCAAAAGAGGTTTCGGGACTCCAACACCCATCATTCCCAGCTATGTTTCCTAAGGATGATGGGTTATTGTAGTCCCGACACTCTGATTTTTGGCAAAGTTGCATTCAACTTTTGCAAAAGAGGTTTTGGGACTGCAACACCCATCATTCCCAGCTGTGCTTCCTGAGGACGATGGGTTATCGTAGTCCTTTCGCACTAACTTTTTGCAAAGTTGCATTCAACTTTTGCAAAAGAGTTTTACTCAATTTTGGCAAATTCACTCCGGCTTTTGCAGAATAATAGGAATTGTCCAAAGACTCGGAAGAGTGCATCATGGGCATTGCAATACTTTTCACCATACTCACCTCAATTTTTCCTCATTCTCAATTTTTTAGCTTTCTCCATCCATGATGCATTTCCAAACATCAAAAAGCAGCCGGAGAAAGGTGAAAAATTAAAATTAAAGAGATTGATGGGTGAATTCGTTAATTGTTGCAGCGGTTCCATTTGTTTTCCAAAGCGATAATGGTCTTGAATTCGAGAAACAAGTCACTAGCTCAGGATTGTGCTTTTAAATAACATAAAAGAGCATTAAGAAAAGAGCAGAAATTGGATTGCAGCCCAAGGAAGGTTAAATTTGCACACATTCACACACGCGCAAAATACACACACACACACACACACACACATTGCACAAATTGTTCATCCGACAAACCTTAGAATCCCATTTCAAACCCACCGACTCCTAGGAGAAGAAAAGTGTGCAGCTTTTTATTTATTTTTTCCCCTAAAATTAAATATTTTAATTTTTGAAAATATTTTTAAAAAAATTTAAAATATTTTTTAAAAATTTAAGTATTTTTAAATTTTTAAAAATATTTTTAAAATTTTAAAAATATCTTTACATTTTAAAAATATTTTTAAATTTAAAAAAATTAAAATTAAAATCCTGTTTCAAACCCACTGACACCTAGGAGAAGAAAATTGTGGCTTTTTATTTATTTATTTATTTATTATTTCCCTTAAAATTAAATATTTAATTTTTAAAAATATTTTTAAATGTTTAAAATATTTTTAAATTTAAAAAAATTAAAATTGAAATTAAAATCCTTTTTCAAACCCACTGACTCCTAGGCAAATAAAAGTGTGGCTTTTTATTTATTTATTTCCCCCCTAAAATTAAATTTAAATTAGTAAATTAATAAATTTAAATTAGTTTAAATATTTAAATTAGAAAAAAATATTTTTAATATTTTTAAATATTTTTAAATTTTTAAAATATTTTTAAATTTTAAAAAAATTAAATTAAAATCCTGTTTCAAACCCAGTGACTCCTAGGAGAAGAAAAGTGTGGCTTTTTATTTATTTATTTATTTACTATTTCACCTAACATTAAATATTCAATTTTTAAAAATATTTTTAAATTTTAAAAATATTTTTAAATTTAAAAAAATTAAAATTAAAATTAAAATCCCATTTCAAACCCAAATAAAAGTGTTGCTTTTTATTTATTTATTTTTCACCTAAAATTAAATATTTAATTTTTAAAAATATTTTTAAATTTTTAAAAATATTTTTAAATTAAAAAATAAAATAAAAATTAAAAAAATAATTTATAATTAAAAATAATTCAGCTTCGAAACTAGAAGCCATCTTGGAGTGTTGTTGTTGTCGCTGTTGGTTTTTCGTGTTGTGAAATTTCTATTTCCATCAAACTCATTGCACAGAGGACAGTCCCAAATCTTATATAATCTATACGATCAATTAAATACAGAATTTTTGTGTAAGACCCAGATTGAAATTGATAGGACAAATTTAGGATTAATCCACTAGTTGATAAGCACCAGAATCTTCACAGAGATATAGTGATATAACTTTGTTAGGGGAAAAAACAGAGATGAAATTATTCAACAAAATTACAAGGGAAAAATTAATAATTGAGGGGAAAAATCCAAATTTACAAAAACATCCCACTAGGATCATTCTTTTCCCCTCCTCCTCCTCCCTTCCTCCTTCTACTTTCCACTAATACTTCTTGAGTCTGTCTTGAATCCCACTTTTCGGGGGGAAAAAGGTGGAGTATACATAGATTCATCAATGGATTGACTGAGGGATGGATGAATTGATCGATTGATCATTCTTCATCTCTTCTCCCTCCAACTTCCCCTGCAAACTCTGCTTTTTTCCAAAACAGGATGCAAATGTTCTCATAATCTGCCATGATTCTCGGGGGGGGGGGGGGGAATTGGGATAGACATAAATTCATCCAGAATTAATTGATTGATTAATTAATTGATTGATCATTCTTCACCCCTCCTCTTCCCCCACCTTCCTCCTTCTACTTTCCACTAATACTTCTTGAGTCTGCCTTGAATCCCACTTTTCGGGAAGAAAAAGGTGGAGAATACATAAATTCATCAATGAATTGATTGATTGATTGATTGATTGATTGATCATTCTTCACCTCTCCTCTTCTCCCCTTCCTCCTTCTACCTTCCACTAATACTTCTTGAGTCTGTCTTGAATCCCACTTTTCAGGGAGAAAAAGGCGGCGTATACATAAATTCATCCAGGATTAATTGATTGATTGATGATTCTTCACCTCTTCTCCTCCCCATGTCCTCCTTCCACCATCCCCTGTGACCTCTGCTTTTTCCAAAACAGGGTGAAAATGTTCCCACAAAAATTCAAAATTCGCACAGATGGCCATGTCCCGTGACCCAGCATCATCCATCCTCGAGACAAAAACCGCGCAAAGCCAACCATCATTATCATTTGGATGAAATTACGGAGATGGAGATCTCCAACTTCTTTGGTTCACCACCATGAAAGGGAAGCTGCGATCCAGAGCCGAGAAGTTTCCCCATCTCTGGGAATATGCTCAAAGGAAATCATGGGAGTCGTGGTTTCTTCCAGTCGAACCTACGTCAACGTTTAAAGCCTCTTTTCAACCTTGGAAAGACAAGACAAATTTGGGTTGTTCTCTGTTTCCTTCAAAAGGCAGGTTAGGGGAGATGGAAGGTCTCATCATTTGTTCTCAATTAGCGTCTGGACTTTGTAGACCAAGTCCCGGGCGAGTTTCAGGATCTGTTTCGTATTGTGCCGCTCGGCCATTTCTGGAAAATGGAAAAGAGGGAAGGAAATAGGCTAAGCCAAAAAGCAACAGAAGGATGGAGAAGATCGAAAAGGTGCAATAGAGGCTTTGCAAAATTGAAGCCTATGGGAGTCCCTGGATGCAATAGAGGCTTTGCAAAATTCAAACCTATCGTAGTCCCTGATGCAATTAGAGGCTTTGCAAAATTGAAGCCAATGGGAGTCCTTGGATGCAATAGAGGCTTTGCAAAACTGAAGCCTATGGGAGTCCCTGGATGCAATAGAGGCTTTGCAAAATTCAAGCCTATAGCAGTCCCTGGATGGAATACAGGTTTTGCAAAATTGAAGCCAATGGGAGTCCCTGGATGCAATAGAGGCTTTGCAAAATTCAAGCCTATGGAAGTTCCTCGGTGCAATAGATCAGGGGTAGGCAACCTTTCCCCTTGAAGGGCCAAGGGACTTCAGCTCCCAGAAGCCTCAGCCATGTTGGCCAATAGTCCCATGTTGACCAATAGCTCCTGGGATTCTGGGAGCTGAAGTCCCTCCTTGGCCCTTAAAGGGGAAAGGTTGCCTACCCCTGTAATAGAGGTTTTGCAAAATTCAAGCCTATGGGAGTCCCTGGATGGAATACTAGGTTTTGCAAAATTCAAACCTATGGGAGTCCCTGGATGCAATAGAGGCTTTGCAAAATTGAAGCCTATGGGAGTCCCTGGATGCAATAGAGGCTTTATAAAATTGAAGCCTATGGGAGTCCCTGATGCAATAGAGGCTTTGCAAAATTGAAGCCAATGGGAGTCCCTGGATGCAATAGAGGCTTTGCAAAATTCAAGTCTATGGGAGTCCCTCGATTCAATAGAGGCTTTGCAAAATTAAAGCATACAGGAGTCCCTGGAAGCCATTTTGAGTTGCTCCATACCGTTGAAGAACTTGATGATGTCAGTGAAGTCCATGTTGTTCTCCAGGATGATGTCTCGGTAAACCTCCACCAAGGCCAAGGCGATGAAGAGGACGTAATGGGAAGAAGAGATCCGTGAAGCCGCCCAAATGGTCTCCCAGACCGAGAAGACATCATCGTAAATGAGTTCTGTGGAGAAGAGGACACAGAAGAAGGTGGAGGAGGAGAAGGAGAAGGAGGAAGAAGGAGGGAAAGAAGAATGGGGAAAAGGAGGAGAAAGAAAAGAGGACAGTGGGGAAAGGATGAGGAAGAAGGAGGATATAGAAGGGAGGATGAAGAAGAAAAAGGGAAGGAGAGAAGGAAGAGATAAGTAGGAAGAAGAAAGAAGAAGGTGGAGGAGAAGAATGAGGAAGAGGAAGAAGGAGGGAAAGAAGAATGGGGAAAGGAAGAGGAGAAAGAAAAGAGGATGGGGAAAGGATGAGGAAGAGGAGGAAGAAGAAGGAAATAGAAGGGAGGATGAAGAAGAAAAAGGGAAGAAGAGAGGAAGAGAAAAGTAGGAAGAAGAAAGAAGAAGGTGGAGGAGGAGAAGGAGGAAGAGGAAGAAGGAGGGAAGGAAGAATGGGAAAAGGAAGAGGAGAAAGAAAAGAGGAGGGTGGGAAAGGATGAGGAAGAGAGGGAAGAAGAAGGAAATAGAAGAGAGGATGAAGAAGAAAAAGGGAAGAAGAGAAGGAAGGAAGAAGGAGGAAGAAGGAAGAAGAAGATGGAGGAGGAAAAGGAGGAATAGGAAGAAGGAGGGAAAGAAGAATGAGGGAAAGGAGGAGAAGAAAGAAAAGAGGAGGATGGGAAAGGATTAGGAAGAGGAAGAAGAAGAAGGAAATAGAAGGGAGGATGAAGAAGAAAAAGGGAAGGAGAGAAGGAGGAGAAAAGTAGGAAGAAGAAAGGATAAAGAAGGAAGGAGAGAAGGAGAAGTAAACAAAGAGTAAGAGGAGGAGAAAAAGGAGGAAGGAAGATAAAAAGAATGGGGAAAGGAGGAGGAGAAAAGAGAAGGGTAGAAAAGGGGTGAGGAAGAAGAAGGAAATAGAAGGGAGGATGAAGAAGAAAAGGGAGAAAAAAGAAGAAGTGTAGGAAGAAGAAGGATAAAGAAGAAGGAAGGAGGGAGAGAAGGAGAAGGAAAAGAAGGAAAAGAAGAATAAAAGTAGAAGGAAAAAGAGGAAGAGGGAAAAAAGAATGGGGAAAGGAGGAGAAGAAAGAAAAAAGGGGGTGGGAAAAGGAGGAAGAAGAAGGAAATAAAAGGGAGGATGAAGAAGCAAAAGGGAAGAAGGGAAGAAAGAGTAAGAAGAACAAAGAAGAAGGAAGTAGGGAGAGAAAGAAAAGAAGAGTAAAAAGAGAAGGATAAAGAGGAAGAAAGAGGGAAAGAAGAATGGGGAAAGGGAGAGAAAGAAAAGAGGAGCAGAAGGAGAAGGGTGAGGAAGGGAAGGAGGAAGGAAAAGGAAGGGAGGACAAGGAAACAGAAGAAGGAGAAAAGGAAGAAGGAGGGAAAGAAAGAGCAGGATGAAGGAAGGAGGAGAAATAGGAAGAAGACAAAGGAAGGAAGAAGGAGGAGGAGAAGAAAGAGAAAACTTACCTCTCTTGAAATCTAGGAGGAACCAGCGATAGCAGAAGTAGAAGTGAGTGTAATCGCCGTTTTGGTGCATCAACTCAAAGAGCTCCGAGTCCAAAATCTGCCACGAAATAAAAAAATTAAAAAGTCGTTAAGAGATAACGAGGGGCCATACGATGCACTAATTCCTACTATATTTTCATCATTTCCAGGTATTCATCATAGGCCTTTATTCCAAGAGGGAGATTCAAAGAGGTTAAGAATGTAAGCTAAATTTGTATATTTTGGAAAATCTGTAAATGAAATTTGTATATTTTTCAAAAATTGTAAATGAAATTTATATATTTTGAAAATCTGTAAGTTAAATTTTTATATTTTAAATTTGTTAATGAAATTTGCATATTTTGAAAATCTCTAAATGAAATATGTATATTTTAAATTTATAAATGAAATTTGTATATTTTGAAAATCTGTAGGTTAATTTTTTATATTTTAAATTTGTAAATGAAATTTGCATATTTTGAAAAACTCTAAATTAAATTTGTATATTTTAAATTTATAAATGAAATTTGTATATTTTGAAAATCTGTAAATTATTTTTTTATATTTTGAAAATTTGTATATGACATTTGTATTATTTGCCTTGGAGATGCCTTGGAGATGCCAAAACACAGTATTCATTTATGCACAAAGCCCAAAGGTAATTTTATACAATATTGTACGAGTTTAGTGCATCAAATGAAATTTGTATGTTTTTGTAACTTGCATATTTTGAACATTTGTAAATGAAATTTGTATATTTTGAAAATCTGTAAGTGAAATTTGTATATTTTTAAATTTGCAAATGAAATTTGCATATTTTCAAAATTTGTAAATGAAAATTGTATATTTTACAAAATTAATAAATTTTATATATTTTCTAAAATTATAAATGAAATTTGTATATTTTGAAAATTTGTAAATGAAATTTGTATATTTTGAAAATCTGTAAATGAAATTTGTATATTTTCAAAATTGTAAATAAAAATTGTATATTTTGAAATTTGTAAATGAAATTTGTATTGAACTACCAAAAAGCAAATGAAGGGGTCACTATCTCAGTCTCGCATGAAAAAAAGTTTTGCTAACTGTGTCACTTCCTCGAACCAGCTCATACAGGGAGATAACAATCAATATCCCTGGTCCAAAGCAATGGATCCCATCATCCCCAAGAGGGGTGACCTCCCCCCCCGTACCTGGATGAGCGACCGCATGTTGGCAAAATGGGTGTCCATGGCTCCTCCGTGGGGGAAGTTTTGGTTCATCCTCTTCATGAGTTCGGTAAAACAACTGAAAGCAAGGGCTTCTGGAAAAGAGATGGAGAAAGAGGGAGGGAAGGATTTCCATTCGACACCCAAACTGGGAGGAGAGTTCGAGAGAGAGGCTGTGCAGAGGCCACCGAGGGCCCTGGGTTCCTATGTATTCCTCCATGGAAGAACAAGAGGGTTGGACTGGATGGCCCTTGGGGGTCCTTTGCAACTCTAGGAACCTATGTATCCCTCCATGGCAGAAGAGGGTTGGACTATATGGCCCTTGGGGTCCCTTCCGACTCTAGGATCCTATGTATTCCTCCATGGCAGAAGAAGAGGGTTGGACTGGATGGCCCTTGGGGGTCCCTTCCAACTCTAGGATCCTATGTATTCCTCCATGGCAGAAGAAGAGGGTTGGACTGGATGGCCCTTGGGGGTCACTTCCAACTCTAGGATCCTATGTCTTCCTCCATGGCAGGAGAAGAGGGTTGGACTGGATGGCCCTTGGGGGTCCCTTGTGACTCTAGGATCCTATGTATTCCTCCATGGCAGAAAGGGGTAGGACTGGAAGTAGGGCAAAAATGAGTTCCTGTGTCTTCTGCGTCCGCAACGAGGGAGGATCCATACTCCATCCCACTACAAAAACAGCAGTAATGATAATAATAATAATAATAATCAAAAAGTATTGAACTCACCATCATCCAGAATGACGAGCAATGGAGCCAGCAGGTCACACATCCCCTGAACGTAGCCGATATCGATGTGGTGCCAAATATAGCTGGAGAGAAAAGAGGGATTGGGACAGATGCAAATTTTTTGACACACCTCAGAAATATATATATATAAATATATATATATATATATTTGGGATATATATATATTTGGGGTCCTGCTACCTGCACATAATGTTCCGGAGTTTCTCCAGGTTGGCCGGAGTGAAGTACCAATAATTGCGGTCGCATCTCTGGACGTCTTTTTCGATCCGGTGGAGGTTGACGGTGTACATGTCCAAAAGTTCGGGCTAAAGGACGGGAAGGGAAGAAGCCAGGAAGGAGGAAATTCAGTGATTTCAGAGGTGGATTTGCCTTTGAGGCTGAGAGAGTGTGACTTACCCAAAAACACCCAGTGATTTTGCATGACTGAGCGGCAATTCGAACCCTGGTCTCCGGAGTGTGATTCCATCACAAATACTACTACACCGAGCTGGTTCTCATGGGCTATGGTTTGCTATGGCTTTCCTCTGAGGCTGAGAGAGTGTGACTTACCCCCCAAGACACCCAGTGGTTTTGCATGACTGAGCGGCATTTTGAACCCTGGTCTGAAAACACTACTGACTATCCTAGGGTTTTCTTGACTGAGGTCTTCTGAGGCTGAGAAAGTGTGACTTGGCTTCTCTAGGCATTTGTAGGTCCTCCAGCATGATTCTATGGTCAATGTCTGGCCGATATTGACCATAGAGTTGCATTGGAGGACCTGGAGATTCCTAGAGAGAACACTTCTGTAGTTATTTATAGGTCCTCCAGCATGATTCTATGGTCAGTGCCTGGCCCATACTGACCATAGAGTTGCATTGGAGGACCTGGAGATTCCTAGAGAGAACACTTCTCTAGTTATTTATAGGTCCTCCAGCATGATTTTATGGTCAATGTCTGGCCAATACTCACGGAGTAGGTGACCCCGGACGAAGAGACGGGCGAAACTTCGCTCACGGTCAAGTCAGTGACGGCCAGCGAGTGCGAATCCAGCTGCGGGTAGAGACTCTCCATCTCCGGCTCTTCCGAGAGGTCATCCTCGCTCTCCAGTGAGTTCGGCTGCTCCCCGCTGCGGTCAACCCAGCTGTCCTCGGACACCGAGAGGGGCGCCCGCTCTTTATCGGCGACCTCCTTGCCCAGCAGCATAAACTCGTCCAAATTCCCGTTAACGGGGAAATCTGGACCCCGCAGTCCATCTTCCCTCGCGAGGGTCCCATCGTCCATGGGGGTACGGTCCATCGAGAGGGGGCTCCGGCCAACGTCCATACTTGTCTGCGCAGAGTGGAACGGAGTGGTTGATCTCGCGGCGTCCGGCGTCCCGTCCTCTGCGTTGAAGCTCCGTTGTTCTTGGTAGACTGAGATAACGGAGAGATTCTGCGCAGGAGGACCGCTGGAATCCGGGAATCCGCCTCCGCCATCAGAAACCATAGAGAGTTTCACCCGCTTGCCCTCGTCCGGTTTGGTTTCGGTTTCACTTTGCTCCACCTCGTCGATGGACTCAAACACCTGGGAGGAAGACGAATGAGGATTGGGTGACCCTGACCCCCAGGAGAAACATCTGGAGGATCTTCAGCATGACTCTATGGTCAATGTCCAGCAGGTTGGAGGACCTCAAGACAGCTAGAGAGACCACCATGTTGAAGGACTTCCAGATGCCTAGAAAATACCTCCTCTCTAGGCATTTGGAAGTCCTTTAACGTGACTCTGTGGTCAACATCCATTGTATGAGAGGACCTCCAGATGCCTGGAGAGACCACCACATTGGAGCATTTTTCAGATGCCTAGAGAGACCACTACATTGACCTTCAGATGCCTAGAGAGACCACCACATTGGATTATCTCTAAATGCATAGAAAGACCACCTCTCTAGGCATCTGAAGGTCCTTCACCATGACTCTATGGTTAACTTCCATCATGTTGGAAGACCTCCAGATGCCTAGAGAGACCACCACATTGGAGCATTTTTCAGATGCCTAGAGAGACCACTACATTGACTTTCAGATGCCTAGAGAGACCACCACATTGGAGTATCTCCAAATGAATAGAAAGACCACCTCTCTAGGCATCTGAAGGTCCTTCACCATGACTCTATGGTTAACTTCCATCATGTTGGAAGACCTCCAGATGCCTAGAGAGACCACCCCATTGGAGTACCTTCAAGTGCCTAGAAAGACCACCTCTCTGGGCATCTGAAGGTCCTTCATCATGACTCTATGGTCAGCTTCCTGCATGTAGGAGGACCTCAAGATGCCTAGAGAGATCACCTCTCTAGGCTTTTGGAGGTCTTCCAGACAAATCTATGGTCAACCTCTATTGGAACGGCAGGGCTCCAAAATGGTGGCACCAAGGTTCAAGGGTTTTGCTCCAAAATGGCGTCTAGGGGCTTGGTGGATATTTCCACCGTGATTTTTTTGAGCTCAAAAAATGTTGGGTGCCACCCAACCAGAAAGGAAGTGACATCAGTTTCCTACCTGCGTGCTGCCGCTGGAATCGCTCTGAAGCCGCGTCAGGTTCTGCGGGCCGGAACCACTGCTCTGCGAAGACTCAGAAGGGAAAAAAGAAAAGGAAGCCTGGTAGGACTTGTAGCACATTGGAGGACTTCCATATCCGTAGAGAGACCACCTCTCTAGGAATCTGGAAGTCCTCCACCAAGACTCTATGGTCAACATCCAGCACGTAGGAGGACCTCTAGATGCCTAGAAAAACCACATCTCTAAGCATCTGGAGGCCCTTCCACATGACTCTATGGTCAACCTCCATCATGTGGGAGGACCTCCAGATGCCTAGAGAGGCCACTGCATTCAAGGACCTCCAGATGCCTAGAGAGAACACCTCTCTACCTCTCCAGACATCTGGAGCTCCTTCAACATAACTCTATGGTCAACATCCATCATGTTGGAGGACCTCCAGATGCCTAGAAAGACCACCTCTGGAGCCATCTGGAAGTCCTTCAGCATGACTCTATGGTCAACTTCCAGCATACTGGGGGACCTCAGGATGCCTAGAGAGACCACCACATTGGAGGACCTCCAGAGAGGTAGAGAGGTGTCCTCTCTAGGCACATGGAGGTCCTTGAATGCAGTGGCCTCTCTAGGCATCTGGAGGTCCTCTAACATGCTGGAGGTTGACCATAGAGCCATGTTGAGCAACCTCCAGATGCTTGGAGAAGTGTTCTCTCTAGGCATCTGGAGGTCTTTGAATGCATTGGTCTCTCTAGGCATCTGGAGGTCCTCCCACATGATGGAGGTTGACCATAGAGTCATGCGGAAGGGCCTCCAGATGCTTAAAGATGTGGCCTTTTAGGCTTCTGGAGGTCCTCCTACGTGCTGGACGTTGACCATAGAGTCTTGGTGGAGGACTTCCAGACTACCCTCTCTAGGAAACTGGAGTCCTATAAACTCACCTCACTGCTGACGGTGGAGTCCCGGTGCATCATCCGCTCCAGGTTTGAATCCAGGCTGGCCCCGGAGCAACACTTGGCCAGGGCAGCCGCGTGCGACTCTTTCTCCCGCTGACGGACAATGGCTTCGCAACCCAGCCACTCCGCCATGGTCTGCTCATAGCAGGCCCGCGTCCGGCTGTCCACCTGCAAGTGAGAGATAAGGGAGAGATTTCAAACTTTCTAGTGACCACTTGGAGAGCCAGCGTGGTGTATTGGTTTCAGCACTCATTGGCAGACAAGGTTAACCTTGCAAAACTACAAATCCCAGTAAAGCACGAACTGGTAGAACGAAGGGCACTCGCCTCTTTCCTCTCGGCTTCTGACATCCCAAACCGGTAATGACCCAGGAGGAAAGGCCAAACGGCTTTCCGGATCGTGTGCTGGACTCCTCCGAAGTAGACCAACCTCAGCAGCTCCTTCTCCTCATATCTCTGTTGAGGAAAACTCAGATGAAGAGAGATGCAGAGCCAAAAGGTCACCCGACCCATGTCCTCTAGACATCGGGGGTTCTTCGACACAACTCTATGGTCAACTTCCATCATGTTAGAGTACCTCCAGATGCCTAGAAAGACCACCTCTCTACCCATCTGGAGGTCTTTCAGCATGACTCTATGGTTAACTTCCATCATGTTGTAGTACTCCCCGATGCCTAGAAAGACCACCTCTCTAGGCTTCTGGAGGCCCTTAACCATGACTCTATGGTCAACTTCCATCATGTTGTAGTACTCCCCGATGCCTAGAAAGACCACCTCTCTAGGCTTCTGGAGGCCCTTAAGCATGACTCTATGGTCAACTTCCATCATGTTGTAGTACTCCCCGATGCCTAGAAAGACCACCTCTCTAGGCTTCTGGAGGTCCTTCAGCATGACTCTATGGTCAACTTACAACATGTTAGAGTACCCCCCAGATGCCTAGAAAGGCCATCTCTCTACCCATCTGGAGGTCTTTCAGCATGACTCTATGGTCAACTTCCATCATGTTGGAGGACCTCCATATGGCTAGAGGGACCACTATGTTGGGAGGATCTACAGATGCCTAGAAAGAACAGCTCTCTAGGCATCTGGAGGTCCTTTACCATGACTCCATGGTCAACTTCCACCAGACTGGAGGATCTCCAGATGCCCAGAAAGACCACCTCTCTAGGCATCTGAAGATCCTTCAGCATGATTCTATGGTCGATTTCTGTCGTGTTAGGGAATCTCCAGATGCCTAGGGAGACCACCTCTCTAGGCATCTGGAGATCCTCCATGATAAGCCTATGGTCAACTTCTGGTGCACTGGAGGACCTCCAGATACCTAGAAAGACCACCTCTCTAGGTATTTGGAAGTACTTCAGCATGACTCTATGGTCAACTCCTATCATGTTGGAAGACCTCTCCAGGTGCCTAGACAGACTACCACATTGGAGTACCTCCAGGTGCCTAGAGAAACTACCTCTCTAGGAATCTGAAGGTCCTTCATCATGACTCTATAAACTTCTGGCATGTTGGAAGACCTCAAGATGCCCAGAGAGATCACCTCACTAGGCATCTGGAGGTCCTCCAGACATCTCTATGGTCAACTTCTGTTGGAATTATAGGGCTCGCCATTATCTGCAATGCGGTGGTCATACTATAGTCCAGACCCAAGTCAGCTGTACCGTGCTGTCCTGTAGAAACGCCTCCCAGATGTCCGCCGTCAGCCCCGAACTGGCGTCGCAGGGGACACTGGGGGACACGATGTTGTGGTTGACCAGCGCCGAGAGGTGCGTCCGCACGGTGGAAAGATGGCGGCAATAAGCGAGCCCTGTGATGGGGAAGGAGATCATTGTAGGTGGCTTGAGAAATGGGAACCACCATCCCATTCAACGTAGCAATGATATCCCAACTCAATGGACTACAGATCCCATCATTTAGCTCAGAGGAAGAAACAAGGCTCACATCCGTAAAATGCGCGGGAAAGGATCTGGTACTTCATGTTGTCGCAAAGGAGCTTGAGAGGAGCTCTATGGAGAAGAAGAAAGAATATTTTAGCACCACCTGGTCCTCCATCTCCATCTTTTTTGGGTCGCCTCAAGGGATAATTGAACGACAATGCAAATTCTTGGTAGGCTCAGCTCCTGGCATACCCTCTAACACAGGGGTAGGCAACTTTTCCCCTTTAAGGGCCGAGGGACTTCAGCTCCCAGAATCCCAGGAGCTATTGGCCAACATGGGACTATTATAGGCCAACATGGCTGAGACTTCTGGGAGCTGAACTCCCTCGGCCCTTAAAGGGGAAAGGTTGCCTACCCCTGCTCTAACATTTCACAGAGGAAAACCAGGAGACTTGTAGCCAAGGAACACCAGAGAGTGGTCAAGAGGGCAAAACTACACATCCCAGGATCCCCTAGGACTGAGCTACAACACTTAAAGAGGTGTCACACTGCATGATGCTTTGATTGTGAGTTCCTGCATGGCAGAACGGGGTTGGACTGGATGGCCCTGGTCCTTCCTTCCTTCCAACCAGACCCCATGTTCCTTCTTAAGAGTCCAAGCCCTGGACACGTTTCCTCACCTTTCATGGCTGCACCCGTTGGACGGTCCACTTTCCGTGGATTCGCTGTGGGAACAGGAAGAGCAGGAGGATTTGCGGGTGCTGGGTTGCCATATTGGAGGGAAGCTGCTGGCTGGGGTATCCATCAAGTCCTGGGGAACTGGGAGGAAGCAAAGGGGAGTTGAAATCAGCTTATTGGAGAGGAATCAAGTGAGAGAAGGAAGGAAGGAAGGAAGGAAGGAAGAAGACGGAGGTTGAAAAAAGGTATTCGATCGAATATAGTTGACCCCATGAATACCATCCAATCACAGAGAGAAAGAGAAAGTTGGGTGTTCAAGGTATAGAAAGGAGATGCATTCCGCATGACTCTATGGTCAACCTCCAACATGCTGGAGTACCTCCATATGCCTAGAGAGAACACTTCTCTAAACATCTGAAGGTCACTCAGGATGTCTCTATGGTCAACCTCCATCATGTCGGGGGGATCTTCAGATGCCTAGAGAGACCACTGCATTCAAAGGCCTCCATATGCCTAGAGAGAACACTTCTCTAAGCATCTGAAGGTTGCTCAGCATGACTCTATGGTCAATTTGCAGCATGTTGGAGGTCCTCCAAATGCCTAGAGAGACCATCAAAGACCTCCATACGCCAAGAAGAACACTTCTCTAGGCATCTGGAGGTCCTTTTGCATGACTCTATGGTCAACCTCCAGCATGTTGGAGGAACTCCAGTTGCCTAGAGAGACCACTGCATTCAAAGACCTCCAGATGCCTAGAGAGAACATCTCTCTAGGCATCTATAGGTCCTTTTGCATGACTCTATGGTCAATCTGCAACATGTGGGAGGACCTCCAGATGCCTAGAGAGAACACCTCTCTAGGCACCTGGAGGTCCTTTTGCATGACTCTATGGTCAATTTGCAGCATGTTGGAGGACCTCCAGATGCCTAGAGAGACCAATGCATTCGAAGACCTCCAGATGCCTACAGAGAACACTCTCTAGGCATCTGGCGGTCCTTCTGCATGTCTCTATGGTTAACCTCCAGCATGATGGAGGATCTCCAGATGCCTAGAGAGACCACTGCATTCAAAGACCTCCATATGCCTAGAGAGAACAAAGTAATTTTTTCTTTAAAAAGAGAGAGAAAGGAGGAAAGGAGACCTTTGATTTCATGACCGCAACAGAAAGGAAATTTCAGGGAGAGACGTCTCTGATTTCTAAGATCACATCAGGAAGGAAAGTTAGAGACAATGCAAATTTGTATTAAAGCGGCGTTTGCAAATTCCTAGAAGGGTGAAGGAATGGGTCCAAAAGATATCAGGAATATTTGGTTGTTTTGCTATGCCTTTTTTTGGGGGGGGGGGGGGTTGTCTTATTTTTCCCAAAATTTATATTGTGGGAAAAGATTTTAAAAAACACATATCAGGGGAAGGGGCTTTATGGGATCTGTTTCCGGTTTTGGAGAACAGGTATCTTCTAAATAACAGTGTAGAAGGGCCCTATAACGTATTTGAAATGGGCTGTTATCACATCCTTCTTATGGGGTAGGTCACTCTTTGTCCACCTCATTATATATTCTTTATATACTGACCAGAAAGGGGACAGACACACAGAATTGTAGAGTCAGAAGGGACCTCAAGGGTCATCTATTCCAACCCCTGGACATGCAGGAATAGCACTCCTGAAAGTCTGTTCCGGAATCAAACAACTCTTTCATATTTGTAATTTCTTCCTAAATCTTTGGGAGAAATGAGAAAAAAATGGGGGGGGGGGAATTGTAAAAAAAAAAAAAGATTGATCCAATGGTATACTTTTCCACGGAAAATTATGTGTTCATGCATGTGTATTTTTATCCACACAGTTGTCTAGATTGCAATAATGCAACCAGTCATTACGAACGTTTAGTTCAGGGGTAGGCAACCTTTCCCCTTTAAGGGCCGAAGGACTTCAGCTCCCAGAAGCCTCAGCCATGTTGGCCTATAATAGTCCCATGTTGGCCAATAGCTCCTGGGATTCTGGGAGCTGAAGTCCCTCGGCCCTTAAAGGGGAAAGGTTGCCTACCCCTGGTTTAGTTAGTCTAAAAAGGCAAGCGTTGGCAAAGCTCAGCAGAGGAACAGACTAACAAACGAGCGCATTGATTGCTACGCCGGTTTACTATTTTGCAAACATTTTTGCAAAACATTTCTCGCATCAAGACTGAACATATCAGGGTTGAGAATAAGTCAAAGGTGGAAAGAGATGGGAATTTGCCTGGTCCTTCACCCTCTGGCCAAATTGGCAAATGCCGACACAGCCGCCAAGCCGAAAAGTGAGACATGGTCGGTCACAAGGTGTGCCAACTACAACATTTACGGTGGTGCTGATGTTGTTCCTCCCCGGACCCCCTTGTGATGTTGGAGAAGGGGTGAGTCGCCCCGAGAAGACCCAGTTTGGGCATCACCACAACTTTGCCAGATGTCCGAAGTGTCTGAGATTTCTCTCTCCCGGTTGTGTTGACGTTGGTAGTGGCGGAGTGGTTGAGAAGACAAGGGGAACCGTTAGTCACAACTAAAGAAGTGGGGGAAAAGGAGATGAGACAACTAGGGTGAACGAACGGTGAGTCAACACGAAGGTCCAGCTCATGGAGTCAATGGGCCCTTAGAGCCATTGAATCAACTGCTGAATGGTGAGTCCACACAAAAGTCAACCACATAATTAGATTGTAAGTCAACACAAAGGTCAACCACATGGGTCCTTAGAACCAATGAATGCAGACCCAAGGAATCAATAATTGGATTGTAAGTCAACACGAAGGTCAACCACATGGAGTCAATGGGTCCTTAGAATCAATTAATGTAGATCCAAGGAATCAAAGGTTGGATTGTAAATCAATACAAAAGTCAACCAGATAGTCAATGGGTCCTTAGAACCAATTAATGGACACCCAAGGAATCAACAGCTGGATTGTAAGTCAACATGAAGGTCAACCACATGGAGTCAATGGGTCCTTAGAACTAATGAATGCAGACTCAAGGAATCAACGGTTGGATTGTAAATCAACATGAAGGTCAACCAGATGGAGTCAATGGGTCTTAAAACCAATTAATGGACACCCAAGGAATCAACAGTTGGATTGTAAGTCAACACGAAGGTCAACCACATGGAGTCAATGGGTCCTTAGAACCAATTAATAGAGACCCAAGGAATCAATAATTGGATTGTAAGTCAACACGAAGGTCAACCACATGGAGTCAATGGGTCCTTAGAACCAATTAATGCAGACTCAATGAATCAACGGTTGGATTGTAAATCAATGCAAAAGTCAACCAGATGGAGTCAATGGGTCCTTAGAACCAATTAATGGAGACCCAAGGAATCAATAATTGGATTGTAAGTCAACACAAAGGTCAACCACATGGAGTCAATGGGTCCTTAGAACCAATTAATAGAGACCCAAGGAATCAATAATTGGATTGTAAGTCAACACGAAGGTCAACCACATGGAGTCAATGGGTCCTTAGAACCAATGAATGCAGACCCAAGGAATCAATAATTGGATTGTAAGTCAAGACAAAGGTCAACCACATGGAGTCAATGGGTCCTTAGAATCAATTAATGTAGACCCAGGGAATCAAGAGTTGGATTGTAAGTCAACACGAAGGTCAACCACATGGCGTCAATGGGTCTTTAGACCAACAAATGTAGACCCAAGGAATCAACGGTTGGGCTTTGAGTCAACACAAAGGTCAATGCCATGGAGTTCTTCAATTAGCATAGACCCATACAATCAACTGTTGGATGGTGTCGGCACAAAGGTCAACTCCATGGAGTCAATGGGTCTTTAGAACCAACGAATGTTAGACCCATAGATCAACTGTTGAATGGTTAGTCAACACAAAGGTCAACTCCATGGAGTCAATGGGTCCATAGAACCAACGAATGTAGACCCAACTGCTGGATGGTAAATCAACACGAAACTTAAGATGCAGGGAGTAAATGGGTCCTTCGAACCAACTTGTGTAGACCCATAGAATCAATGGTTGGACTGTGAGTAAAGACAAAAGTCAACACCATGAAGTCAATGGGTTCTGAGAATCAACTAGCAAAGACTCATAGGATCAACTGTTGAATGGCTAATCAACACAGAGATCAATCCCATGGAGTTAATTGGTCCTTAGACCCAACCGCAGTAGACCCATTGAATCAACTGTTCGATGGTGAGTCAACACAAAGGTCAACCATTTGGAGTCAATGGGTCCGTAGGATCAACTAATATAGACCCATAGAATCAGCTGTTGAATGATGAGTCAACACAAAGGTCAAATGCATGGACTCAATGGGTCCTTCAACTAGTATAGACCCATAGAATCAACCGTTGGATGGTGAGTCAACACAAAGGCCAACCTTATGGGGTCAACAGCTCCATTTTAGTTGTTGAGTCCCAACATGAGCAAGCAAGATGGCGGTCTGTGAGTCGACCCAATGGTCACTCAACCCAAAGGTCAATCCCATGGATTCAATGGGTCTACTCTAGTTGGGTCTAGCCCATTGGATCTAGACCAATCTGTAAGAGCCAACCAGTTTTTCCTTCTTCCCACAGAGCAAATGGACTCACCAAAGTCGGACTGCATGCCGGGGTAGAGGATCCTGAAAACGTAATCTGTTGCCTCCTCGTCCTCCTTGTCCGATGCAGACTCGGAGGACCCCGGAGGACTTCTCTTCTTCAGTTTTGGAAACACTTTCCCCTGGAAGGAAGAAAAAAGAAAAATCAAGGGAAGATAAGTCTTCCAACGATGATGGAAGGAACACCCAAAAAGATTTGAAAATGAGCATAAAAACCATGTATTATGCAGAAGATATATTAGTGAAGCAGTTGTGGAATGCAGAAGATGACAATGAAACCATTGCAGAATGCAGAAGATGTGAGTGAAGCAGTTGTGGAATCCAGAAGATGGAAACGAAACAATTGCAGAAGATGAGAATGAAGCATTTGCAGAATGCAGAAAATGTGACTAAAGTAATTACAGAATGCAGAAGATGAGAATGAAGCAGTTGCAGAATACAGAAGGTGAGAATGAAACCATTGCAGAATGCAGAAGATATTAGTGAAGCAGTTGTGGAATGCAGAAGATGACAATGAAACCATTGCAGAATGCAGAAGAGAGGGAAAACACTGTAAAATCCAGAAGATGTGAGTGAAGCAGTTGCAGAAAGCACAAGATGAGAATGAAACAATTGCAGAATGCAGAAGATATGAGTGAAGCAGTTGTGGAATGCAGAAGATGGCAATGAAACCACTGCGGAATGCAGAAGACGAGAACAAAACAATTCCAGATGATGTGAATGAAGCAACTGCAGAATGTAGAAGGTAAGAATGAAGCCATTGCGGAATACAGATGTGAATATAGCAATTGCAGAATGCAGAAGGTAAGAATGAAACAATTCCAGATGATGTGAACGAAGCAACAGCAGAATATCAAAGGTGAGAATGAAGCCATTGCAGAATGCAGATGGGAATACAGCAATTGCGGAATGCAGAAGATGTGAATGAAGCCGTTGCAGAATGCAGAAGGTGAGAATGAAACAATTCCAGGAGATGATGTGAACAAAGAATTGTTGCAGAATGCTGAAGGTGGGAATGAAGCCATTGAGGAATGCAGAAGGTGTGAGTTGCGGAATGCAGTTGAGAATGAAACGATTCCAGAAGATGCGAACGAAGCAAGCGTTACAGAACGCAGACAGGCGAGAACAAAACAATTGCGGAATGTGGACAGGTGAGAACGAGGCCATTGCGGAATGCAGAAGAACACGCGTGCGAATCCTTTACCTTTCCCCTTTGCGACCAGAGAGGCGGGTCCAGCTGTCCGTGGGGCAGGAGTCCATTCTCTAGGCAGGAGAGGAACTGGAGGAGGTGTCCTCCTTTGGGGAAGCGCAGAGGGGGCCGCTGGATCCCGTCTTGGCTCACCAGCACCACCGTGCCACCGCTGTCTACTATTGCCAAGAAAGCGAGATTCGGACAGAAAGAGAGGGGGAGAAGAGGAAGCAGATTTTGACACAGGGAAGTCCGCTCCGGGTTGTAGTCCGAACTTTAAGGGTGTTCTGCGCGGCAGGAACCGAACGCCGTCTGCCCTCTTTTCCTCCGAAGCGACCGGTTGCCATCTTACCTTGCTGGTGGCAATGCAAATAGACGATCTCCTCCAAGCGGATGGTCATGGCGTAATCCCAGTAGACGCTGCAAAGGGGGGGAGGGAAGCGCAAACATTTTACGTCTGTTGTGTGTATGTGTCTTTGAACACTTTGACCCGACTTCCCAAAAGCTTAGAACCGCAACCGTTATCTCCCTTTCAAGCTCCTATTTTACAACCCCATTCCCATGTTTATTTTTCCCATTCTCATCCTCTGTCCAGCTGGGAGTGTTTTCTAGCAGCATCAGCACTGGGAGGATATTGAAGGAGAGCTGGAGAAATATAGACTTTTGGGGGCTGGGTTGCAGCAGTTGATCTGGATTAAACAATGCAATAAAAACATTTTGAGCTGGGAAAGAGAAGGACTCGACTCTAAGCCAATCCTGATATTAACTGTGGGTCTCTCTTTGGTTGTGAACCTATCCGTGCCATGCAGGAATCCACAAATAAATCAAGGGGAGATATCCACCTTTTTTCATAGTCCAGGTCTCCCATAGAACCATTCATCAGCTGGTTGGGCGTCCATTTTAGCGTCATGATGTCGGCCGTCTGGTGGAGAGACAGATATCCAGGGATGGCTTCCATGTCATCTCTCTACGGAGGGGAAGCAAAAATTAAAGAAGAAAGGATATCAAGTTTCCTAGCTAGGACGGAGTACAACTTGCAAACCTGCCTTAAATTTAAATCGAAACAAGATTTAACATAAATCCCCCCCCCAAATTTCAATTCTGGGTGCCTCGTTTTGAGTGTGATGCTGCAGCAAAGAAGGCAAATACGATTTTAAGCATGCGTTAATAGAACCCTTAGTTTCCAAGTCAAACGAAGTATTAGTCCTTGCTCTCTTAGCCTAACATCTAATGGGATCCTCACTTCCATGTAAACGCATTTTAAAATGTTCCTTCCTGTTTCAGAAGTGTATATTTATATTTATATTTATATTTATATTCCAAATAAAATATTCCATTTTTAGCATCCCAACTTATTGGCTGCTGGATTTGTTCCACAGAAAACCAAAACAAATTCATCCTTCTCTGCGCTGAAGGACACCAACCATCCCTGCTCACTTAGCGTCCGCACTGCAGAAATAATCCAGTTTGACACCGTTTTAACTGCTACAGCTCAATTCTGGGAACTGTAGTTTTCTGAGACATTTAGCATCCTCTATCATGTTCCACAACAAACTACAAATCACAGAAGTCCACAGCATTGAGTTAAAGCGGTGTCAAACTAGACGGTCCTTGCGGTGCGGATTGCAAATTGCGAGATACAGAGGGAAGCGAAGCTCGTACTATGATAAATGGACGATTTTCACCACTGTTTCTAAATACACGCTTAGTGTTATTATCTAAATAAGAAGCACCTTCTAAATCATGTGCCACAACAAACTACAAATCCCAGGATTCCATAGCATTGAGCCACAGCAGTTAAAGCGGTGTCAGACTGGATGATCCTAGCGGTGCAGATTGCGAGATACAGAGGGAAGCGAAGCTCGTGCTATGATAAATGGACGATTTTCACCACTGTTTCTAAACAAATGCTTAACGTTATTATCTAAAGAAGATGCACCTTCTAAATCATGTGCCACAACAAACTACAAATCCCAGGATTCCATAGCATTGAACCACAGCAGTTAAAGCGGTGTCAGACTGGATGATCTTTGCGGTGTGGATTGCGAGATACAGAGGGAAGCGAAGCTCGTGCTATGATAAATGGACGATTTTCACCACTGTTTCTAAATAAATGCTTAACCTAATTATCTAAAGAAGATTCGCATTTGCAACTTCCCAGGTCGCTGGTCACTCACCGGCTGAACCAAGACGTTGTTTTTGCCGTAAAGCAGCGTCGCTCGGGAATTTTGGTGGAGCGACTCGACGTAGTCTCTGGCCGAGAGAGACGGACGGTCGTCCATGCTGCCGCTGGAATGTCTCTTCTGGATCTGGGAAATTCAGAAATTGGGAGTTAACAGGTCCGGAGGACTTTGTTTCTCGTTTTGTCCCATCCATTCACTGTCCTTCCATCTCCCAGACTTACGCAGAGAGCCGGGCGCTTGGTCGGGGAGTCCTGGCGGCAATGGGAGCTGTGGATTCGGTGGCGCTGGACGAGTTCGTCGGCCGAAGGGTCAGTCCAGAAATGGTCAGAGGTCTTCATCTTGGTGTATTCGAGGGCGCAAGGGCCCACTGGAGGGAGAAAAAGGATGCAAGTCAGAAGAATAAAAAGAGTCCATGGAAGAAAGGAGTGAAAGAAGAATGGGAGAAGAGAGAAGAATGGAATGAGAGAGAGAAGAACGGAAGGAGGGGGAAAAGAGCAGAAGAAGAGGGAAGTGAATGGAAGGCAAGGGAGAAGGATGGAAGAAGAGGGAGAAGAAGAAAAAGAGAAAGAAGAATGGAAGAAGAGGGAGAAGAAGGAAAAGAGAAAGAAGAATGGAAGAAGAGGGAGAGGAACGGAAGATGAGGGAGAACAAAAGAAGACAAGAAAAGAATGGAAGGAGAGAGAGAGAGAAGAAGAGAAGTGTGAGAGAAGAATGAAAGAAGAGAGAGAAAAAAAAGAGAAAAAAAGAAGATGGAAAAAATGGAAGGAGAGAGAGAATAAAAGAAGAAGAGAGAAAAGAAGAAAAGAAGAAGAGGAAGAAGAATGAAAGAGGAGAGAGAATAAAAGAAGAAGAGAGAGAAGGGAAGAAGAGAGAAGAAGATGGATGAGAAAGGAAGGAGATAGAAGAATGGAAGAAGAGGAGAAAAGGAGAATAGAAAGGAAGAAGAGAGAGAAGAAAAAGAGAAGAAAAGAAGATGGAGAAGAACAGAAGGGTAGGGAAGAATGGAAGAAGAGAAGAAGAAAAGGAGAGAGAGAAGAATGGAAGAAAAGAAGAAAAGGAGAGAAGAAAGAAAGAAAAGAGAGAAGAAAAGAAGAAGATGGAGAAGAACAGAAGGAGAGAAAAGAATGGAAGAAGAGAAGAAGAAAAGAAGAAGAGAGAGAAAAGAAGAGAGAGAAGAATGGAAGAAATGAAGAAAAGGAGAGAAGAAAAAAGAAGAGAGAGAAGAAAAAGAGAAGAAAGGAAGAAGATGGAGAAGAATGGAAGAAGAGAATAAAAGAAGAAGAGAGAGAAGAGAAGAAGAGAGAGAAGAAAGGAGAGAGAGAGAAGAATGGAAGAAGAGAGAACAAAAGAAGAAGAGAGAGAAGAATGGAAAAAGAGGGAGAAGAAAAAGAGAGGAAAAGAATATGGAGAAGAAAGGAAGAAGAGTGAGAAGAAGATGGAGAAGAAAGGGAGAGAGAAAAGAATGGAAGAAGAGAAGAAGGAAAATAGAGAGAGAGAGAAGAAAGGAACGAGTGATCCTGTACAAAAGGTATACATTTCTGGATGGGAGTTTGTCCATTGCGTGCAGGAGTTTATAAACGCCACGAAAAAGCGATTATATTGAGGGAGGAGTTTACGGAAACCGTGCAAACGGTATAAATTTTGGAAAAGCTTGTATTTCGAACTCGTTACCGAGCAAAGAAGCGAGGATCGGCCCGTCGACAGGATCCATCAATAAGGCTTCCTTCTCGTAATATTTACTGCAGTAAACGAGAAAACGAGAAAAGGTAAAAAATAGCGGGGCTTAATATTTATTGATTTATTTGCGGATTTGACTTTTGCGGATTTGATTATTTGCGATTTCGATTAATATGTCCTCTCTAGGAATTTCTAGGTCCTCCGGCGCAACTTGTCCGGAAGTTGACCATAGAGTTGTGTTGGAGAACCTAGAAGTTCCACTTCTTTAGGCATTTGGAGGTCCTCCAGCATGACTCTATGATCAAATTCAGGAAGATATTGACCATAGAGATGTGTTGGAGATTCCTAGAGAGGTGTTCTATCAGGTAAAAAGAATAGTTCTTTTTTTTATTTTCAGTATTTAAATATGTTCTCTCTAGGAATCTCTAGTTCCTCCAGCGCAACTCTGACAGAGGAAGACCATAGAGTTGTGCTGGAGAACCTAGAAGTTCCTAGAGGAAAGACTTCTCTAGGCATTTATAGGTCCTCCAGCATGACTCTATGGTCAAATTCTGGCAGACGTTGAACACAGAGTTGCACTGGAAGACCTAGAGAGGACACTTCCTTATGCATTTGTAGGTCCTCCAGCATGACTCTATGATCAAACTCTGGCTGATGTTGACCATAGAGTTGCGCTGGAGGACCTAGAGAGAACACTTCCGTAGGTATTTGTAGGTCCTCCAGCATGACTCTATGGTCAAATTCTGACTGACCTTGACCATAGAGTTGCATTGGAGGAACTGGAGAGAACACTTCTCTAGGCATTTGTAGGTCCTCCAGCATGACTCTATGGTCAAACTCTGGCCGATGTTGACCATAGAGTTGCGCTGGAGGACCTAGAGATTCCTAGAGAAATAAAAATAATGACGTTTCTTTTTTTATTTGCCGTTTTTCCACATTATGGGGGGGGGGTCCTTCACCCCTAACCCTAACAAATATGGGGGGACCACTGTATTATTTAAAACCCACTAGGTCACACTCTCTCAGCCTCAGAATGAGCTCCGAAGCCAAACCAGCCCCCCCCCTTTTGTTTTTTCTTTTTCCGGTATCGACGGCGGTCACTTACCTGCTGTTTTCCACCAAATGGTGGACGATCTTGTCCAGGACTTTCTCGAAAAGCGCCGTCCGGATCCAAAGATGCCGGACGGCCTGCGGAGACAAATTCGGGATTTTCGGGATTTTGCGGGAGGAGTTTTCGTGGACCCCGGGAGCCTGGTTTCGCCTATGGAAGAAGACAGATTTGAGTGATAATTTGCCCTTGTCTTAAGCTATACTAGAAATCTCCCATACAGAGCCAATGCGGTGAAAATTTGCACTGTGGGACCCGGGTTCAAATCCCCGCTCAGCTATTGAAACAACCCTGGGGAAGTCATCATCTTAAAGGAAACTTTGACCGCATCTGCATTGCAGATATAACGCAGTTCGACACTGCTTTTAACTGCCAGGGCTCCGTGCTATGGAATCCTGGGATTTGTAGTTTATCGTGGGCCCAGAGCTCTCTGACAGAGAAGGCTAAATATCCCACAAAGCGACAAATCCCAGGATTTCATAGCTGCTAAAGTGGTGCTATTCCTGGGATTTGTAGTTCGCTGCGACTCTGAGAGCTCTCTCGACAGAGAAGGGTGAGACGCCTCGCCAAACTACAAATCCCAGGATTCCATAGCACTGAGCCGTAGCTGTTGAAAGTGGTGGACTTCCTGGGATTTGTAGTCCATTGTGGCCCCAAGAACTCTCTCGAAAGAGAAGGGTGAGACGCCTCGCCAAACTACAAATCCCAGGATTCCATAGCACTGAGCCATAGCTGTTGAAAGTGGTGGACTTCCTGGGATTTGTAGTTCGCTGCGGCCTGCAAGAGCTCTCTCGACAGAGAAGGGTGAGACGCCTCGCCAAACTACAAATCCCAGGATTCCATAGTACTGAGCTGTTGGTAGTCAAGACGCAGATCTGGAAACCCACTGGGCGACCTTGGTCAAGTCACACTCTCTCAGCCTCAAGGGAAGGATAAGGATTTCGGATAAGGTTTTCCGTGTGGCGTAAGCGGTTCAAGCGACGGACTCTAGAGACCCGGGTTCGAATCCTAGCCCGGCCATAGAAACCCACCAGGCGACCTTGGTTGGGCAAGTCACACTCTCTCAGCCTCAGGGCAAACCTCAGGAGCCCGACTCACGCGTTTTCGATGAGCTGCTCCAAGTCTTGCACCTTGCGGCAAAGCTCTTCGGCCGGAGGGAAGCTCTTCCCAACCTTCATGAACAAAGCGGCCATTTTGTTGCTGCGCAGGAAGCCGGCGGCGCGGCGCTTCAATCCGTGGAGGACGCAGGATTCGATGGCGGCTGCCGGGCGGAGGAATAAGAGAGAGAGAGAGAGAGAGAGAGGGCCTCATTATTCTATATAACAAATTAAATGCCTTTAAATGAATTTAAACAAATTAAATTAATTAAACACATCTCCCTTTTTCCATAATATAGTCCAAATCCCCAAAGGAGGCTGAGACAGTGGCACCTTTTGGGTCTCAGACGCAAACACAAAGCTATTAATGAATAAATATTCTGCGTAAAATTATTTTCAGGCTAATAATGGGTATAAGGCGCATATGCAAAACATAAATGAGTTTTGTGTTTTAGGCTTGGGTCCCGTCTCCAAATTATTGCGTTATATAATATTCAATTCTACAAGTTATTGAAATATATATATATATATATATATATATTGCAATTCTCCAAGTTATTACTATATATATATATATATATATATATGGTATATAGCAATCCTCCAAGGTATTGCATTATATATATATATATATATATATATATATATATATATATATACACACATACATATAATGCAATACCTTGGAGAATTGCAAGATACCGTAATATTGCAATTCTCCAAGTTATTGCATTATATATATAAATATATATAAAATGCAATTCTCCAAGTTATTTAAATATATATACATATATTGCAATTCTCCAAGTTATGGCTATATATAAATATATATACATATATATATTGCAATTCTCCAAGTTATTGATATATATATATATATATATATATATATAGCAATTCCCCATATTATTGCTATATATAATACAATTCTCCAAGTTATGATATATATATATATATATATATATATATACACACACACATATATATATATATATATATATAAATTCTCCAAGTCATTGCATTATACATATATATATATTATAATTCTCCACATTATTGCTATATATAATGCAATTCTCCAAGTTATTACAGTATATATATATATATATATATAATGCAATTGTCAAAGTTATTGCTAGCTATATATTGCTGGATATATATATATATATAAGTTATATATATATATATATATATATATATATATAAATAATGCAATTCTCCAAGTTATGCTCTCTCTCTCTCTCTCTCTCTCTCTATAATGCAATATATATATAATGCAATATATATATAATGCAAAGTTATTACTCTCTACATATATATATATATATATATATTTTTTTTTTAATGCAATTCTCCAAGTTATATTCCAAGCTATATTGGAAGCAGAGTTTCCCATTCACAAATTTTGTTAATGAGGGTTTTTTTGTGTTGGTTTTTTTTTGGATACAAACTTATTTAATTCTACAATGTTTCCTTTTCACAGCCTTGGAGGAAAACTTATTTATTTTGCAAGGTTTCCCTTTCATACATACATATATATATATATATATATATATATTTGGATATAAAGTATACTTTTGCAAGCTTTCCCTTTTCCCTTTCATATATTTGGATTAAAAGTTTAACTGGAACATATATATTAAACTTCTCTTCCTTTTTTTTGGTGGAGGAAACGCTCCTTAATTTTTTGCAAATTATTTTTTTCCTTTGCAATCTCCTTTTTTCTTGTTGCACCAAAACTTTTTGCAAAAAAGCCACGAAATGCAATTTCCTTTTTTCTTGTTGCACCAAAACTTTTTGCAAAAAAGCCACAAAGTGCAATCTCATTTTTTTATTGCACCAAAATTATTTGCAAAAAAAGCCACAAAATGCAATTTCCTTTTTTGTTGTTGCACCAAAACTCTTTGCAAAAAAAGTCACGAAATGCAATTTCCTTTTTTGTTGTTGCACCAAAACTTTTTGCAAAAAAGCCACAAAATGCAATCTCATTTTTTTATTGCACCAAAATTATTTGCAAAAAAAGCCACAAAATGCAATTTCCTTTTTTGTTGTTGCACCAAAACTCTTTGCAAAAAAAGTCACGAAATGCAATTTCCTTTTTTGTTGTTGCACCAAAACTTTTTGCAAAAAAGCCACAAAATGCAATCTCATTTTTTTATTGCACCAAAATTATTTGTAAAAAAAACCCCAAAACACAAAATGCAATCTCCTTTTTTTTTTTTTGCACCAAAAATCTTTGCAAAAAAGCCACGAAATGCAACCTCCTTGAATTGCATTTTATTTCTCTCTTATTTTTCCTGACTTTCTTATGCTCCTAGATGGCTATTTTCCAGCAATTATGGTCAACCTTGTCCGGAGATGGACTCAAATTAAATCCCCGCCGTCTGTGCAGAAAAGAAACCAAGGAAAATGCCAAAATGCAACCTCCCGTGATTTTTTGTTGCTGCTA
>JANUYF010000013.1:925000-970000 GCA_026167975.1 Phrynosoma blainvillii
AGAGGAGAAGGGGAGAAGAGAGGAGGAAGAAGAGGAGGAAGAGAAAGTGGAAGAAGAAGAAGAAGAGGAATAGAGGAAGAAGGGAGGGAAGAGGTGAAGGAAGAGAAGGAGGAGGGAGGAAAAAGAGAAGGAGAAAGAAAGAGAAGAGGAGAAGAAGAGGGAAGAGGTGAAGGAAGAGGAAAAGGAAGACGAGAAGGAGGAAGAAAGAGAAGAAGAGAAGAAGAGGGAGGGAAGAGGAAGAAAAGAAGGTGGAAGGAGGAGGAAGAAGAGTAGAGGAAGAGGGAGGGAAGAGGTGAAGGAAGAGATGAAGAAGAGAAGAAGGGAGGAAGAAGAGAAGGAGGAAGAAAGAGAAGGGGAGGATAAGAGGGAAGAAGGGAGGAAAGAGGCGAATATAGCGGAGGAGGAGAAGTGGGGGAAGAGGAAGAAATGAAGGAAGAAGGAGAAGAAAAGGAGGAGAGGAAGGAGTAAGAGGTGAAAAAGGAAGGAGAAGGAGAGGGAGGAAGGGGAGGAAGAGGAAGAGGAGGAGGAAAGAAGGAAGGAAGGAGGAAGAAGAGAAAGAGGAGAGGAAGGAGTAAGAGAAGGAAGGAAGGAAGGAAGGAAGGAAGGAGTGGACAAAAGGAGGAGGGAGGAAAGGCAGAAGAAAAGGAAGAGAGGAGGAAGAATATGAGGAGGTCAAAGGAGAAGAAGGAGGAGGAAAGGATGGAGGGAGTGAGAAAGGAAAGAAAGAAAGAGGAGGAAGAAACAGAGAGAGAGAGAGAGAGAACAATGGTGGGCCTGTTCATTATCCAGGAATAAATAACGAGAGCGGCTGGCAGTCCAGACAATTAAAAGGCAGACACTCTTTCTTTTCACGCTCCATCCATCCATCCATCCATCCATCCATCCTTCGCATCCTCTCTTCTGTTGCCATGGCAACCAAAGGGAAAAAAATATATCTCTTCTCTTCCCGTTCTTTCCTTCCACAAAATGGTCGCCCTGAGAGAGAGAAAGAGAGAGAGAGAACCTTCCTCCGAAACACAGCCTACAAAACCTGGGATTTTTTGTCGGTCTCCCATCCAAGGGCTATCCAAGGCTGGCCCTGCTTAGCATCCAAGATGAGAATCCAAGGGTTTCACCCAAATCCTGGTTTTATTTTATTCCGCAGCAGAACTGGGTCCCAAAATTTGGGGAAAGATGAGTGGTATCCCGGATACATTAAACATATTTTTTTGGGGGGGGGGTGTGTCTGAAATAAAATGGATAGATAGATGGAAAGATCGATAATGAAAGGATGGATGGATGGAGAGATAGATAGATAGATAGATAGGACAGATGGATGAAGAGAGAGAGAGAGAGAGAGAGAGAGTCTATCACTATCACTATCTATCTTGGATGAGACCTTACAGGGATGGATGGATAGATAGATAGATAGATAGATAGATAGATAGATAGATAGATAGATAGATATTGGAGATGATATATAAATAGATAGATAGATAGATAGATAGATAGATAGATAGATAGATAGATATGATATATAAATAGATAGATAGATAGATATTGGAGATGATTGATGATAGATAGATAGATAGATAGATAGATAGATAGATGAAACACATTATAGATAGATAGATAGATAGATGATAGATAGATAGATAGATGAAAGACATGAGATAGATAGATAGATAGATAGATAGATAGATAGATAGATAGATAGATAGATAGATATGGATGGAAAGATAGATAGATAGATAGATAGAGATGATAGGATGGATAGATAGATTGATAGATAGATAGATAGATAGATAGATAGATAGATAGATAGATAGATAGATATTGGAGATGATTGATTGATAGTTATGTAGGTATGATAGATAGATAGATAGATAGATAGATAGATAGATAGATAGATAGATAGATAGATAGATAGATAGAGGACTGGATGGACGGATGGATGGATGGAGAGCTGGACCTCTCTCTGCTTGGTCACTCCCATCCTGACCCTCCTGAGAAGGCCAAGAGCCTTGAGAGGGAGAGATGGAAGGAAGGAAGGAAGGAAGGAAGGAAGGAAGGAAGGAAGGAAGGAAGGAAGACTCCCCCAAAAGCCGCACTCCTCCCTTCCTCCTCCTTTCTTTTTTTTTGGGGGGGGGGGTGGCGTAAAAATGCGCCAAAAAGGGGGACCCCATTGCCCCTTCTCCCCAAAGAAAGACGCCCCACTTTTCCTTTTCCCCCCAAAAAAATTCTTCCTTCCTTCCTTCCCTCCATCCCTCCATCCCTTCCTTTCTTTCCCCTCTTTCTTTCTTTCCTTTCTTCCAAAGGCACCCCATTGCCTCTCCAAAGTGCACCCCCTTTTTCCAAGGGGAGACTCCCCCACATTCTTCTTCCCCTCCTTTCTCTCCTTCCTTCCTTCCTTCCCTCCCATTCCTACAATATTCCTCCTCTCCTCCTTTCCCTCCTTCCTTCCTTCCTTCCCTCCCATTCCCCCAATATTCCTCCCCTCCTCCTTTCTCTCCTTCCCTCCTTCCTTCCTTCCCTCCCATTTCCCCAATATTCCTCCTTTCTCTCCTTCCCTTCTTCCTTTCCTCCTTTCCCTCCTTCCCTCCCTCCTTCCCTCCCATTCCCCCAATATTCCTCCTCTCCTCCTTTCTCTCCTTCCCTCCTTCCTTCCTTCCTTCCCTCCAATTCCCCCAATATTCCTCCTTTCTCTCCTTCCCTTCTTCCTCTCCTCCTTTCCCTCCTTCCCTCCCTCCTTCCCTCCCATTCCCCCAATATTCCTCCTCTCCTCCTTTCTCTCCTTCCCTCCTTCCTTCCTTCCTTCCCTCCAATTCCCCCAATATTCCTCCTTTCTCTCCTTCCCTTCTTCCTCTCCTCCTTTCCCTCCTCCCTTCCCTCCCTCCCTCCTTCCTTCCTTCCCTTCCATTCCCCCAATATTCCTCCTTTCTCTCCTTCTCTCCTTCCCTTCTTCCTCTCCTCCTTTCCCTCCTTCCTTCCTTCCTTCCTTCCCATTCCCCCAATATTCCTCCTTTCTCTCCTTCTCTCCTTCCCTTCTTCCTCTCCTCCTTTCCCTCCTTCCCTCCTTCCCCAGGCCACCCACCTCTTTCTTGGCGTTGCGCAAAAGGCGCTGCCGGACCTCGGCCTCGGTCAGCAGGGGCGAAGGGGTGGGCAGTGGCCGGAGAGCGGGGGCCGAAGGAGGAATGGCTGACCCTGCCTCTGTCCAGCGCCCTGGAATGGCTGCCATCTTGGCTGGACACCCCTCTTCTCCTCCTCCTTCTTGCTTGCAGAGAGAGAGAGAGAGAGAGAAAAAAGGGAGGAGAAAAAGGAGGAGAGGAAAACCCCGCCCAGAGACGCTCAGGCCACGCCACGCCAGGGAGGGACCCTCAGTGGACATCTAGTCTGACCCCACAACACCTCAGGTCTTGCAAAGGCTCCTGGGATAAAAGGACTAGCCTGGCTCTTGATGCATGGCTCTGCTGTTGTTATTTGCTATTATCCAGATGGCAATCCTATGGATAAGAGACTTCCAAGAGTCCTTCCTCTCCTCCTTTGGTTACCCAACAGCTCAGGTCTTGCAAAGGCATCTGGAATAAATGCATGAGTGAATGCATTGCTCTGCTGTCAAGATTTGGACCTTTGGATTGTTATTATTATGGTGACCCTATGAATAAGAGACTTGCAAGAGTCCTTCCTCTCCTCCTTTGGTTACCCAACAGCTCAGGTCTTGCAAAGGCATCTGGAAAAAAAGGACTAGCCTGGCTCTTGATGCATTGCTCTACTGTTTTTATTTGCGATTATCCAGATGGTAATCTTATGGATAAGAGACTTCCAAGATTCCTCCCTCACCCCCAGTGATCAACAGCTCAGGTCTTGCAAAGGCATCTGGAATAAAAGGACTAGCCTGGCTCTTGATGCATTGCTCTACTGTTTTTATTTGCTATTATCCAGATGGTAATCTTATGGATAAGAGGCTTCCAAGATTCCTCCCTCACCCCCAGTGATCAACAGCTCAGGTCTTGCAAAGGCATCTGGAATAAAAAGACTAGCCTGGCTCTTGTTGCATTGCTCTACTGTTTTTATTTGCTATTATCCAGATGGTAATCTTATGGATAAGAGGCTTCCAAGATTCCTCCCTCACCCCCAGTGATCAACAGCTCAGGTCTTGCAAAGGTATCTGGGACAAAAGGATTGGTTGTGGATGCATTGCTTTGCTGTTTTTTTATTTGCTATGGCGAGCCTATTAGATACCTCCAAGATTCCTCACTCTCTCCTTCAGAAGTTATCAACAGCTCAGGTCTTGCAAAGGCACCTGGAATAGTAACAATAATAATAAATGCATCCAGACTCATTCTGAATGCGTTCTTCATTAGACAAGATGGCCTCCATCTTTTCCAACCATGCTATGCTACTCTTTGGCCACAAGGTGGAGCCATTGCTATGGATTTGCGGAGCAGAAACATCAAGTCATGATGATGAGCTTGGAATGAATTTGTTCAGGAAGGGTTTCCTCTGAGGCTGAGAGAGTGTCACCCGGCAGGGTTACCATAGCCATGTGGGTACTCAAACCGTGCGGCGTAAGCTACAGATTCCTAAAATTATGAAATGAAGGCTGTGGGTTCGAATCTCATCCCGATATCTTTTATTTTTTTATATTTTAGAAGAAACTTTTAAGGGACTTTAATAACTGGATTCTTCATTTTGGTTAATTTCTGTCCAAGATTCGGGGAAAGATTTCTACATCGACGGTTTCTTTTTTGGACTTTCGATCAGATCGACGTCTTTCGCCGCCGTTTCCAAATTTTCCTGAACCAAGGCGCGGAGGTTTTCGTGGTCCAAGGGAGCATCCACTATTTTAAGGGAAATTAAATATAGATTATCAAATTTGGACACTTAATTCTTTTTTAATTTAATTTTAATTTTAATTTTCAGTCGGCACTCGATTGATTTCGTTGAGACAGCCTTGACCTATCAGATGGAAACCAAAATTTCATTGAAAATCCCATTGTTTCGGTCGTTAGCCCCTAACGGACCCATTGAATCAAATGTTTATTCGAGACAAGACCCAAGAAAACCCCATTGATTCATTTATAAGTAGAGTAAGACCCATTGACCCCAAACTCGAATGGTGGGTCAATATATTGGTAAATCCCATTGATTCATTGGTTAGTCCCAAATAGCCCCATAGATTTGACTCAAGATCCAAGAAAATCCCATTGATTCATCAACTAGAGTAAGACTCATTGAATCAAATGTCAAAGGGTGGCCGATACATTGGTCAATCCCATTGATTCAATTGCTATTCTCAATTATAGTAGAGCCCCATTGAATAAATTATTGGGAAGTCCAACCTCTACGTTATTCCCATTGAGTCCAAACTAGACAAACCCATTGAATCAAGGGTTGAATGGAGAGTGAACGCATAGCTAAATCCCATTGATTCAATGGTTAGACCCAACTAGAGACCCATTGATTCAGTGGTTGAATGGGGAGCCCAACACAAAGCCAAATCCCATTGAGTCCATTGTTCGTTCCAAGTAGAGTAGACCCATTGAGTCAATGGTTGAAGGGGAAGCCAAACACACAGCTAAATCCCATTGAGTCCATTGTTCGTTCCAAGTAGAGTAGACCCATTGAGTCAATGGTTGAAGGGGAAGCCAAACACACAGCTAAATCCCATTGAGTCCATTGTTGGTCCGAAGTAGAGTAGACCCATTGAGTCAATGGTTGAAGGGGAAGCCAAACACACAGCTAAATCCCATTGAGTCCATTGTTGGTCCCAAGTAGAGTAGACCCATTGAGTCAATGGTTGAAGGGGAAGCCAAACACACAGCTAAATCCCATTGAGTCCATTGTTGGTCCGAAGTAGAGTAGACCCATTGAGTCAATGGTTGAAGGGGAAGCCAAACACACAACTAAATCCCATTGATTCCATTGTTGGTCCCAAGTAGAGTAGACCCATTGAGTCAATGGTTCTATGGGAAGCCCAACACAGAGCTAAATCCCATTGAGTCCATTGTTGGTCCCAAGTAGAGTAGACCCATTGAGTCAATGGTTGAATAGGAAGCCAAACACACAACTAAATCCCATTGATTCCATTGTTGGTCCCAAGTAGAGTAGACCCATTGAGTCAATGGTTGAAGGAGAAGCCCAACACACAGCTAAATCCCATTGAGTCCATTGTTGGTCCCAAGTTGAGTAGACCCATTGAGTCAACGGTTGAAGGGGAAGCCCAACACACAACTAAATCCCATTGAGTCCATTCTTGGTCCCTAGTACAGTAGACCCATTGAGTCAATGGTTGAAGGGGAAGCCCAACACACAACTAAATCCCATTGAGTCCATTGTTGGTCCCAAGTTGAGTAGACCCATTGAGTCAATGGTTGAAGGGGAAACCCAACACACAACTAAATCCTATTGAGTCCATTGTTGGTCCCAAGTAGAGTAGACCCATTGAGTCAATGGTTGAAGGGGAAGCCCAACACACAACTAAATCCCATTGAGTCCATTCTTGGTCCCTAGTACAGTAGACCCATTGAGTCAATGGTTGAAGGGGAAGCCCAACACACAACTAAATCCCATTGAGTCTATTGTTGGTCCCAAGTAGAGTAGACCCATTGAGTCAATGGTTGAAGGGGAAGCCCAACACACAACTAAATCCCATTGAGTCCATTCTTGGTCCCTAGTACAGTAGACCCATTGAGTCAATGGTTGAAGGGGAAGCCCAACACACAACTAAATCCCATTGAGTCTATTGTTGGTCCCAAGTAGAGTACACCCATTGAGTCAATGGTTGAATGGAAAGCCCAAGACACAGCTAAATCCCATTGAGTCCATTCTTGGTCCCAAGTAGAGTAGACCCATTGAGTCAATGGTTGAATAGGAAGCCAAACACACAACTAAATCCCATTGAGTCCATTGTTGGTCCCAAGTTGAGTAGACCCATTGAGTCAATGGTTGAAAGGGAAGCCCAACACACAATTAAATCCCATTGATATCTTTTTTTTTTCAATGGGTCTACTCTACTTGGGACCAAAAATGGATCGATAAACCAGTTGACGACTTACGGGGCTCTAAAACATCCGCAAAGGGGTCCATGCCGATGGAAGGAGCAAGCGCCGTCACGGATTCGACCCTCGAGAGTAAAGCAGTACCACCCAAGAACGGGTTCTGGATGGGGGCCGCTTCGAGCTCCCCTTCGATTTCCTTGTAGCGCAGGAACGTCTCGATGAGGAGGAGGTGGTTGGCCTTCTTCTCAATGATACCTACCAGTAGGAGAGAAAGGTTTAAGTCATGGTTAGGTCCCATCATCCCCACTGTCCACTGACCCATGGGTGGTCAATGGATGTAGCAGAGAAGAGCATACCAACTTTTTAGCCTGATGGGTCCCATCATCCCCAGCAAAATGTATGGGTGGTCAATGGATGTATCAGGTGGTCAACAGTAGAGGAGAGCATCCCAACTCTTCAGCTGATGGATCCCATCATCCCCAGCAAATCCCATTCATTCAATTGTTAGTCTCAAATCAAGTAGTCCCATTGAGTGGGGAGCCAACATCTAGGGAAAATCCCATTGATATCTCATTGAAAATCCCACAGCTAAATCCCATTGATTTTATTGTTGGACTCATATAGAGTAGACCCATTGAGTCAACGGTTGAATGGAAGCCCACACAGAGCTAAATCCCATTGAGTCTATTGTTGGTCCCAATTAGAGTAGACCATTGAGTCAATGGTTGAAACCCACAGCTAAATCCCATTGAGTCTATTGTTCAACCCATGTAGAGTAGACCCATTGAGTCAATGGTTGAAGGGGAAGCCCAACACACAGCTAAATCCCATTGAGTCTATTGTTGCTCCTAATTAGAGTAGACCCATTGAGTCAATGGTTCTATGGGAAGCCCAACACACAGCTAAATCCCATTGATTCCATTGTTGGTTTCAAGTAGAGTAGACCCATTGAGTCAATGGTTCTATGGGAAGCCCAACACACAGCTAAATCCCATTGATTCCATTGTTGGTCCCAATTAGAGTAGACCCATTGAGTCAATGGTTCTATGGGAAGCCCAACACACAGCTAAATCCCATTGAGTCCATTGTTGGTTCCAAGTAGAGTAGACCCATTGACTCAATGGTTCTATGGGAAGCCCAACACACAGCTAAATCCCATTGATTCCATTGCTGGTTTCAAGTAGAGTAGACCCATTGAGTCAATGGTTCTATGGGAAGCCCAACACACAGCTAAATCCCATTGAGTCCATTGTTGGTTCCAAGTAGAGTAGACCCATTGACTCAATGGTTCTATGGGAAGCCCAACACACAGCTAAATCCCATTGATTCCATTGCTGGTTTCAAGTAGAGTAGACCCATTGAGTCAATGGTTCTATGGGAAGCCCAACACACAGCTAAATCCCATTGATTCCATTGTTGGTTCCAAGTAGAGTAGACCCATTGAGTCAATGGTTCTATGGGAAGCCCAACACACAGCTAAATCCCATTGATTCCATTGTTGGTTTCAAGTAGAGTAGACCCATTGAGTCAATGGTTCTATGGGAAGCCCAACACACAGCTAAATCCCATTGAGTCCATTGTTGGTCCCAAGTAGAGTAGACCCATTGACTCAATGGTTCTATGGGAAGCCCAACACACAGCTATATCCCATTGATTCCATTGTTGGTCCCAATTAGAGTAGACCCATTGAGTCAATGGTTCTATGGGAAGCCCAACACACAGCTAAATCCCATTGAGTCCATTGTTGGTCCCAAGTAGAGTAGACCCATTGACTCAATGGTTCTATGGGAAGCCCAACACACAGCTAAATCCCATTGATTCCATTGTTGGTCCCAATTAGAGTAGACCCATTGAGTCAATGGTTCTATGGGAAGCCCAACACACAGCTAAATCCCATTGAGTCCATTGTTGGTCCCAATTAGAGTAGACCCATTGAGTCAATGGTTCTATGGGAAGCCCAACACACAGCTAAATCCCATTGATTCCATTGTTGGTTTCAAGTAGAGTAGACCCATTGAGTCAATGGTTCTATGGGAAGCCCAACACACAGCTAAATCCCATTGAGTCCATTGTTGGTCCCAAGTAGAGTAGACCCATTGAGTCAATGGTTCTATGGGAAGCCCAACACACAGCTAAATCCCATTGATTCCATTGTTGGTTTCAAGTAGAGTAGACCCATTGAGTCAATGGTTGAAGGGGAAGCCTCACACACGACAACATACTGAAATGCTGCATCAGGTTCTGGTCCGTGACTTCCCCGGTTTCGCCCAGATGTTCCCGGATCGGGGCGGCGTCGCAGTCCATCTGCTGGAAGAGGAAGTCCACGGCTGACTTGAGGTGGTCCAAGGTCTTACTGCTCTCCTTGACTTTGTACTCATACCGGTTGCCTTCCTCGATGGTCCAGTTGAGTTTATCCTGGAGGACAAGGAACGGAGGACAACTGGTCAGCGAGGTGATCATCCTCAAGGATGGTCCCAAGTAGAGTAGACCCATTGAGTCAATGGTTGAAGGGGAAGCCCAACACACAAATAAATCCCATTGATTTCATTGTTGGTCCCAAATAGAGTAGACCCATTGAGTCAATGGTTGAAGGGGAAGCCCAACACACAACTAAATCCCATTGGTTTCATTGTTGGTATCAAGTAGAGTAGACCCATTGAGTCAATGGATGAAGGGGAAGCCCAACACTATTATATCCCATTGAGTCCATTGTTGGTCCCAAATAGAGTAGACTCATTGAGTCAATGGTTGAGTGGGGAGTTCAACACACAACTAAATCCCATTGAGTCCATTGTTGATCCCAAGTAGAGTAGACTAATTGAGTCAATGGTTGAAGGGGAAGCCCAACACACAACTAAATCTCATTGAGTCCATTGTTGGTCCGAAGTAGAGCAGACCCATTGAGTCAATGGTTAAAGGGGAAGCACAACACATGATTAAACCCCATGGAGTCCATTGTTGGTCCCAAGAAGCATTTACCCTTTGAGTCAATGGTTGAATGGGAAGCCCGACACAGAGCTAAATCCCATTGAGTCCATTGTTGGTCCCAAGTAGAGTAGACCCATTGAGTCAATAATTGAAGGGGGAACCCAACACACAATTATATCCCATTGAGTCCATTGATGGTCCCAAGTAGAGTAAGCCCATTGAGTCAATGTTTGAAGTGGAAGCCTAACATACAGCTAAATCCCATTGAGTCCATTGTTGGTCCCAAGTAGAGTAGACCCATTGAGTCAATGGTTGAAGGGGAAACCCAACACACAATTATATCCCATTGAGTCCATTGTTTGTCCCAAGTAAGAGTAAACCCATTGAGTCAATGTTTGAAGTGGAAGCCTAACACACAGCTAAATCCCATTGAGTCCATTGTTGGTCCCAAGTAGAGTAGACCCATTGAGTCAATGGTTGAAGGGGAAGCCCAACACACAACTAAATCCCATTGATTTCATTGTTGGTTCCAAGTAGAGTAGACCCATTGAGTCAATGGTTGAATGGGAAGCCCAACACACAGCTAAATCCCATTGAGTCCATTGCTGGTCCCAAGTAGAGTAGACCCATTGAGTCAATGGTTGAAGAGGAAGCCCAAAACACACCTAAACCCCATTCGACATACACATTTCTGCATCACACAATCCTCTTTTTCCGGATACCTCCAATTCCTTCAGGTGTCCATGTTGGACATCTTGGTCCTTCTTCTGCTCCAGTTTTATCTGATCGATTTCGTTCTGAGGAGGACCCCCCCCCCCAAAAAAAGAGAAAAGCATATAAAAAGCAATTACAGACAAAATTCAGGTACATTCCTGGGCACTTATTATTCCTTTAACCCTAAATCCATAGTCATTGATTGATTGATTGATTGATTTAAAGGATTTTAATCCCACCTTTATCTCCCGCAATGGGATTCAAGGAAGGAAGGAACTGACCTGGACATCTTGGATCTTCTTCTGGAGTCTCTCGTTGTCGTCGTTGAGTTCGGTGATGTAACTGAAGGCGGCGAAATTCTTCTTCTCCTTCTTGATGAATTCGTCCACCAGCCGGTCAATGTCGCCGTTCTCGGTCAGTTTCAGAAGGCGCATGTAGGCCACTTCGTAGCTCTCAAAGCTCTCCCCTTTGCTCTTGGCCCGGGTTTTCTCCTTGATAGCTGAGAGAGAGAGGTCGGAGTAGGTGACCGGAGCGGTTAGAGGAAGCTAAGCTACCCAAGTGTTGCTTCTTCTTGTGGGGACAAGATTTCACAAAGATCAAATGGGTCTACTCTACTTGAGACCAAGAATGGACTCAATGGGAGTTAGCTGTGTGTTGGGCTTCCTCTTCAATATTGACTCTACTCTACTTGGGACCAACAATGGACTCAATGGGATTTAGTTGTGTATTGGGTTTCCCCTTCAACCATTGACTCAATGGGTCCACTCTACTTGGGACCAACAATAGACTCAATGGGATTTAGCTGTGTCTTGGGCTTCCCATTCAACCATTGACTCAATGGGTGTACTCTACTTGGGACCAACAATAGACTCAATGGGATTTAGTTGTGTGTTGGGCTTCGTCTTCAACCATTGACTCTACTTGGGGCCAACAATGGACTCAATGTGATTTAGTTGTGTGTTGGGTTTCCCCTTCAACCATTGACTCAATGGGTCTACTCTACGTGGGACCAACAATAGACTCAATGGGATTTAGCTGTGTGTTGGGCTTCCTCTTCAACCATTGACTCAATGGGTCTACTCTACTTGGGGCCAACAATGGGCTCAATGGGATTTAGCTGTGTGTTGGGCTTCCTCTTCAACCATTGACCCAATGGGTCTACTCTACTTGAGACCAACAATGGAATCAATGGGATTTAGTTGTGTGTTGTGCTTCTTCTTCAACCATTGACTCAATGGGTCTACTCTACTTGGGGCCAACAATGGGCTCAAAGGGATTTAGCTGTGTGTTGGGCTTCCTCTTCAACCATTGACCCAATGGGTCTACTCTACTTGAGACCAACAATGGAATCAATGGGATTTAGTTGTGTGTTGTGCTTCTTCTTCAACCATTGACTCAATGGGTCTACTCTACTTGGGGCCAACAATGGAATCAATGGGATTTAGTTGTGTGTTGGAAAAGCTAAATTAACAATTAGCCCTGAGACCCATTGAATGAACTGTTGACTGGGGGATCTACACTCCTGGAAATCCCATTGATTCAGTTGGGCCTACTCTCAGCAGGATGGATCAATTGAGGACCATTGAATGAGCCAACGATCCTATAAAGTCAAGGAGACCTACTCTAGGTGGGTCTAACTCATAGCACTGAGACTCAATGAATCAACCATCGAGGTGCGCCAACACTTACGTAAATCCCATAGATTTAATAGGTCTACTCCAGGTGGAACCGACCAAGAGCTGGTGGTGTCCATCCCAGACCTACGTAGCCAGCCAAGAGGTCCATTTTGGGGTTCCGGAAGGTACCTTCCTCTTTCCTGGCCTGCTCTTCAAACTCATAGCGGTCCACCAGCTTCATGGTCATGAAGGCCTTCAGCTTGGTCTCATGGCTGTAGATCCTCTGCAGCTCCCGAAACTCCATGTTGAAGTGGGCAATGTCTTTGCAACACTGTTCCTTCGTGGCAGCGATGCTGGCAAGGGCTTCGACCCTAAAATCCCCCCCAAAAAACACACACAAACACACAAACACACTTGGGGTTAATACAAATCCAACCCATTGTTGGAGTCTTCCACGGTTGAACAGCGTCTTACTATTGGGAAGTTCTTCCTAATATTTAAGTGGAATCTCTTTTCCTCTGATGAAATAAGAAATAAGATTAAATAAGATGAACTTGAACTCTTAACACAGGAAGGCAAATATGATTTAAGGTTGAGATGGAATCTCTTTTCCTCTCGTTTGCATCCATTGCTCAATTTCCTATTCTCTGGAGCAGCAGAAAACAAGCTTGCTCCATCCTCAAGTTTCACAGAACATAGGAATGAGATGAACTTGAACTCGTAACACAGGAGGGCAAATATGATTTAATGCTGAGTTGGAATCTCTTTTCCTGTAGTTTGCATCCATTGTTCCTTATTCTCTGGAGCAGCAGAATCAACAGCTATCTTTACTTTTTCAAGACGTTTTTCACGGATCTGCTTCTTACCAAGTTACTACAAAGTCACTCAAAGTTACTCTTACAGAGTTACTAAGGTTTCAAAATAAAAGTATAACAATCCAAGAGAAGGTTATATTAAAAAAAAAACCCAAAGCCAAACCATATGCTTATATCGAGTTTACAGTCTTCTTGCAAATGTTCGTTCCCCGTTCGTTGCAAGACACTATATAATGTTGTCTTTTAATAAGATTTAATAAGCATCTTTCTGGTAACGTGCATAAAGTTTATTTTAAGGATTATTATTATTTTAAGAACTTATTATTAGGTGAATGTTTCTCCGATAGGATTTAACTAAAGCACAGTTCCACCGCATACGGTACCACCCTCCAACAACATACTTATTCAAGGATTTCTGAAGCGGCGGACATCCTGCAACGGCAGGGGGTTGGGATAGATGGCCTTTGAGGGGTCCCATTTCTAGGATTCTACCCCCCGAGTGTCCTCTCATTGCTAAACTTCTCACCTTTGCTCCCGGGCTTGCGTGGCTTGCTCCGTGGCCAACTCCATGGCTCTCTTTTGCTCTTCCAGCTTCTGTTGCAACCTGGAGAAGATGTGGTCAAAGACCGACTTCTGTTTTTGCAAGCTTTCTATCTCCTCCCGGAACTGGGCATTTTTGGCCAAGATGGTGTCGTAATAAACAGTGGACTGGAGGGTTGGAAAGGGGCAAGAAGCAAAAAGAGCAAAGGCAGGAAGATGAGGAACATGAAGCAAAAGTCTCGCAGAGTTATCAATTCAAAGCGGGAAAGTCCCTCGGACCGGAAGGCAATTTCTGGACAATAACAGATTGCACCGTCCAGCAGCTCAAACCATGGAAATGGAAATGGAAATGGAAACTAGAAGTCAACCTCTGGTTTCTGCAAAAATGGAAACGAAGATCTGATTTTTGCTAAACCGGAAGTAAGGTTCTGAATTTTGCAAAATTAAAAGCGACCCTCTGGTTTTGCAAATCTTGAAGCGAAGCTCAGATTTTTGCAACACCGAAAATAAGGCTGTTGATTTTTGCAAAACTAGGAGTCATCCTCTGCTTTTTCCAAAAATGTAAATGAGGGTCTGATTTTTGCTAAACTGGAAGTAAGTAAGGTTCTGAATTTTGCAAAATTAAAAAGCGACCCTCTGGTTTTGCAAATCTTGAGCGAAGCTCGGGTTTTTGCAACACTGGGAAATAAGGCTCTCGATTTTGCAAATCTGGAAGCGAAACTCAAATTTGCAAATCTGGAAGCGAAATGGCCAGAGGTTTTGCAACAACAAAGGTCCACTTCTGGTTTTGCAAAATCAGAGCTTCGCTTCGAGCTTTTGTAAAATAATAAATAAAATAGTAATAATAATAATAATAATAATAATAATAATAATAATCAGAGCTTTACTTCCAAGTCTTGCAAAACAAGAGGTTCGCATCCAGTTCTGCAAAACTGAGAGCCTTATTTCCACCAGTTTTGCAAAAATCCAAGCTTCGCTTCAAGATTTGCAAAACCAAAGGGTCGCTTTTTAGTTTTGCAAAATTCGGAGCCTTACTTCCAGTTTAGCAAAAAATCAGAGCTTCGTTTCCATTTTTGCAAAAACCAGAGGTTGACTTCTAGTTTTGCAAAAATCAACAGCCTTATTTTCAGTGTTGCAAAAATCAGGGCTTCGCTTTCAGGTTTGCAGAACCAGCGGTTCAGATTTATTTAGCTTTGCAAAAATTCAGAGCCATACTTCCATTTCTGCAAAATTCAAAGCTGGACTTCTAGTTTTGCAAAAACTTAATTTCAGCATTGCAAAAAATAACAATTTTAAAAATAAAAACCTAAAAATTCATTACAAACTCACATGATTGAGTCGATTTTCCAGCAAATTGATTTGTTTTTGGAGACGCTTCCCGTCGTATTCCTGCTTCTGTTTAAACACGAGCTTTTTTTGCTTTTCAATCTTTTCCTCCAACTCTCTTATCTAAAATAAGAGGAAGAGGAAGATAAGAGGAAGAAGATGATAAGAAGCGGAGAGAACGGGGGAACAATGAGAAAATTGAGCAATATGGTCTTTTCTCGATACTGGGGTTCGAATCCCTGCTTCGCTTCCAGATTTGCAGAACCAGAGGTTCATATTTAGTTTTGCAAAATAAAAGCCTTGCTTCCGTTTTTACAAAAATCAAGTGCTTGACTTCTGGTTTTGCAAAAACAAGAGCTTTACTTCCAGTTTTGCAAAATTCAGAGCTTGATTTCTAGTTTTGCAAAAAAACAAAACAAAAATGAGAGCCTTACTCCCAGTTTTGCAAAACTCAGAGCTTCGCTTCCAGTTTTGCAAAATTCAGAGTTTTGCTTCCAGTTTTGCAAAATTCAGAGCTTCGCTTCCAGTTTTGCAAAATTCAAAGCCTTTCTTCCAGTTATTCAAAATTCAGAGCTTTGCTTTCCGTTTTTCATAAACCAGAGCTCTGCTTCCAGTTTTACAAAATTCAGAGCTTTGCTTCCAGTTTTGCAAAATTCAGAGCTCAGCTTCCAGATTTGCAAAACTGAGAGCTTCTCTTCCAGATTTGCAAATTCCAGAGCTTTGCTTCAGATTTGCAAAATCCAGAACTATACTTCCACTTTTGCAAAATTCAGAGTTTCTCTTCCAGATTTGCAAATTCCAGAGCTTTGCTTCAGATTTGCAAAATCCAGAACTATACTTCCACTTTTGCAAAATTCAGAGTTTCTCTTCCAGATTTGCAAATTCCAGAGCTTTGCTTCAGATTTGCAAAATCCAGAACTATACTTCCACTTTTGCAAAATTCAGAGCTTCGCTTCCAGATTTGCAAAATTCAGAGCCTTACTTTCAGTTTTACAAAATTCAGAGCTTCTCTTCCAGTTTTGCAAAATTTAGAGCTTCGCTTCCAGATTTGCAAAATCCAGAACTATACTTCCACTTTTGCAAAATTTAGAGCCCGGCATCAAGTTTTGCAAAAAGCAGTGCTTTGCTTCCAGTTTTACAAAATTCAGAGCTTTGCTTCCAGATTTGTAAAATTGAGAGCCTTGCTTCCAGATTTGCAAAATTCAGAACCTTACCTCCAGTTTTGCAAAACTGAGAGCTTCGCTTCCAGAGTTACAAAATTCAGAGCTATGCTTCCACTTTTGCAAAATGTAGAGCCTGGCATCAAGTTTTGCAAAAAGCAGCGCTTTGCTTCCAGATTTGCAAAATTGAGAGCTTCGCTTCCAGATTTGCAAAATTGAGAGCTTCGCTTCCGGATTTGTAAAATTCAGAGCCTTACTTCCAGTTATACAAAATTCAGAGCTTTGCTTCCAGATTTGCAAAACTGAGAGCTTCTCTTCCAGATTTGCAAAATCCAGAACTATACTTCCACTTTTGCAAAATGTAGAGCCTGGCATCAAGTTTTGCAAAAAGCTTTGCTTCCAGTTTTACAAAATTCAGAGCCTTGCTTCCAGTTTTGCAAAACTGAGAGCTTCGCTTCCAGAGTTACAAAATTCAGAGCTATGCTTCCACTTTTGCAAAATTTAGAGCCTGGCATCAAGTTTTGCAAAAAGCAGTGCTTTGCTTCCAGATTTGCAAAACTGAGAGCTTCGCTTCCAGGTTTGCAAAATCCAGAGCTTTGCTTCCGCTTTTGCAAAATTTAGAGCATGGGATGTAGTTGTGCAAAACCCAGAGCTTTGCTTCCAGTTTTGCAAAAAAATTCAAGAGCATGACGTCAAGTTTTTTGCAAAGACCCGGATTTTGCAATCTTCCAGCAAACATCTTCTTTCCAAACCAACAAACAGAGACACACGAAAATCCTGCAAATACTTTGTTGTCCTGTTCGTCAAGCACAGCCTTGGTGTCTCCGATGAGAGCTTCGTATTTGTCTTTGGCTTGCAAAAGCGTCTTGAGCTCTGTGCAACTCCGGTCATCCAAAAATAAATTCGGTGCCGATCTGCAGAGATTTGCAGGGCTTGCCATCTCTTCCTGCTCTGGTTTCAAACTCGGGCTTCTCTTTGCAGAGCGGCTGCAGGTGCAAACAATGCAAGGAGGTCTTAATTAATTAAAACAATGGCATTATCTTGTGCGTCGCAGGAATTTGCAAAATTTGCAAACTTTTGCAATTTGCAAAATTTTGAAATTTGCAAAATTTGCAAACTTTTGAAATTTGCAAAATTTGCAAACTTTTGAAATTTGCAAAATTTGCAAACTTTTGAAATTTGCAAAATTTGCAAACTTGAAATTTGCAAAATTTGCAAAATTTTGAAATTTGCAAAATTTGCAAAATTTTGAAATTTGCAAAATCAATTTTAAAATACAAATTTCGTCTTTAACCAAAAAAAATAATAAATAACTTGGAAACACGCAACGAAAATGCATAATTTAAACAGTGTCGTCTAAAGTAGGAATTCCCAAACTTTGGTCCTCCGGGTGTTTTGAACTACAACTACCAGAAGCCCCGGCCAGCTTGGCCAACAGTCAGGAATTCTGGGATATGAAGTCCAGAACATGTTTGGGACTTTTTGTTCGAAAGCAATTGGATTTTGGATGTTATTGTCCTTTCTGACTTTGAACGCTTGCAATGTGAATTTTGTGCATTTGGGTTGGTGCAATAAAAGCATCAATGTTTCGTGGATTTTGGATGTGATTATATTATTTTCTACTACAAAATCCCCTTTGCATACAAAAGTGGGTCGTCATCGGTGCAAATTCACGTTATAATAAATGCAAGAAAACCCCAAAAAAGCATTGAGTCCCTTAAATGCATTTTGCTTTGCTTACGCCCGGCCGTGAGATTTGGCCGCCGAGGGTTTGAACCCATTCTTCTTGACCCCAAATTCTTGTGAACGCTTCTTTAATCCGAGCTCCACCATCATTTCTTTCTCCTTTTCGGTAAAATCGTAGCTCTCGACTCGGATTAAGGAGCCCCGCTGCATCTGGAAGATCAGAAATACCTTTGAAAATATCCCTTTTATGGCAGAAGAAGAGGGTTGGACTGGATGGCCCTTGGGGGTCCCTTCCAATTCTGGGATCCTATGTATTCCTCCATGGCAGAAGAAGAGGGTTGGACTGGATGACCCTTGGGGGTCCCTTCCAACTCTAGGATCCTATGTATTCCCCCATGGCAGAAGAGGGTTGGACTGGATGGCCCTTGGGGGTCCCTTCCAACTCTAGGATCCTATGTATTCCTCCATGGCAGAAGAAAAGGGTTGGACTGGATGGCCCTTGGGGGTCCCTTCCAACTCTAGGGTCCTATGTATTCCTCCATGGCAGAAGAAGAGGGTTGGACTGGATGGCCCTTGGGGATCTCTTCCGACTCTAGGATCCTATGTATTCCCCCATGGCAGAAGAGGGTTGGACTGGATGGCCCTTGGGGGTCCCTTCCAACTCTAGGATCCTATGTATTCCTCCATGGCAGAAGAAAAGGGTTGGACTGGATGGCCCTTGGGGGTCCCTTCCAACTCTAGGGTCCTATGTATTCCTCCATGGCAGAAGAAGAGGGTTGGACTGGATGGCCCTTGGGGATCTCTTCCGACTCTAGGATCCTATGTATTCCTCCATGGCAGAAGAAGAGGGTTGGACTGGATGACCTTTAGGAGTCCCTTCCAACCCTATGATTCTATGAAACAAATCTACCTTTGTATTCTCCAACTTCTGTCTCAATTTTAAACGTAAAAAGACAGTGGGATTTATTAACAAAGTCGGATTTATTAACGAACGAAAGGGATTTAATTCGGAAGGCACCTAATTTATATATATATATATATATATATACCCCACAAATTAATCCCCAAAATTACCAATTTTGATGGGCTCCTCATGGTTCGCGTTTGTCGACGGAAGACAAATACGGTAAAGACAAAGACGCAAACCTTTCTTCCAAATCAGCCCTGGAAACCTGGGATTAAAATTAATCAATTAATCAATTAAAATTAAAATTAAATTTTGGTAGGGAGACAACAAAAGAAGACCCACAAACACCAGCTCTTTGCAAGACTCCACTTTCTAGAATTAGAACCATAGAGAACTGCGCAAACAATGCAGAAGGGCCTTTGTGACCAGGTCGCCTCTGATTGGCCGGATTGGGAACCAGAGGGGGAGGGGCTTCCGTTGATTGGCAGGAGAGGGAAGGGTGCCCTCTTGTGGAGGCGCCACGGAATAGCTTTCATTCTGTCTATCTCTCTTAGCCATCTGATTGATGGATCCATCATCTATCTATCTATCTATCTATCTATCTATCTATCTTTCTTTCTTCCATATCTCCATCCATCCATCATATCTTTCTATCTATCTATCCATTTGTCTATTGATTGATCCATGTTATCAATATGCATCTACCATCCATATCTGTCTGTCTATCCATCATCCATATCTATCTATCTATCTATCTATCTATCTATTCTCCCTATCTATCTCTTTCTATCTATCTATCCATCCATCCATCCATCCATCCTCTATATCTATCTATCTATCTATCTATCTATCTATCTATCTATTATCTATCAATCTATAATATTTATCACCCATCAATACTTCTATCTCTCTATTGATATAATCTCAATCATCTATCTCTATCTATCTATCTATCTATCTATCTATTATCTATCAATCTATAATATTTATCACCCATCAATAGTTCTATCTCTCTATTGATATAATCTCAATCATCTATCTCTATCTATCTATCTATCTATCTATCTATCTATTATCTATCAATCTATAATATTTATCACCCATCAATAGTTCTATCTCTCTATTGATATAATCTCAATCATCTATCTCTATCTATCTATCTATCTATCTATTATCTATCAATCTATAATATTTATCACCCATCAATAGTTCTATCTCTCTATTGATATAATCTCAATCATCTATCTCTATCTATCTATCTATCTATCTATCTATCTATCTATCTATCTATTATCTATCAATCTATAATATTTATCACCCATCAATAGTTCTATCTCTCTATTGATATAATCTCAATCATCTATCTCTATCTATCTATCTATCTATTATCTATCAATCTATAATATTTATCACCCATCAATAGTTCTATCTCTCTATTGATATAATCTCAATCATCTATCTCTATCTATCTATCTATCTATCTATCTATTATCTATCTATCTATCTATCTATTATCTATCAATCTATAATATTTATCACCCATCAATAGTTCTATCTCTCTATTGATATAATCTCAATCATCTATCTCTATCTATCTATCTATCTATCTATCTATTATCTATCAATCTATAATATTTATCACCCATCAATAGTTCTATCTCTCTATTGATATAATCTCAATCATCTATCTCTATCTATCTATCTATCTATCTATCTATCTATCTCATCCCTTTATTTACCTGTCGGATCTATCTACTATTTATCATCTATCATTTATAATATCATCCATCTATTTACCTATCTATCATACCTTTCATCCATTTATCTTTCAATCTCTGTATCTCTCTATCTATATCATCAATTATCTATCTATCTATCTATCTATCTATCTATCTCATCCATCTATCATTCATCTCTCTCTCCATATATATATATATATATATGGAGAGATAAATGATAGATTTAAACCCTATTAGATTTAGACCCAGATATCTATATCTATAGATATTGATACAGAAATATAGATATATAGATATACAGATGTAGATATATAGATATGGATATATAGATATAGATATATAGATATATAGATATATAGATATATAGATATAGATTGGATATATAGATATAGGTATAGATATATAGATATGGATATATAGATATAGAGATATAGATATAATATAGATATATAGCGATAGAGATAGAGATATATAGATATAGATATATAGATATATAGATATATAGATATATAGATATATAGATATAGATTGGATATATAGATATAGGTATAGATATATAGATTGGATATATAGATATAGAGATAGATATAGATACATAGATATAGATATAGATATAGATATATTGGTATAGATATAGATATATAGATATAATATAGATAGAGATATATAGATATAGATATCTATAGCCACAGAATAGCTTGATGTCTCAAAGGCACACACACACACAATAAAAGAAGAGAGAAGAGGACCCCCAAATCCCCCCTACTTTGCCTTTGGGGGGCTTTGGGAGGGGACCATTTTCCCTCCCCCCCCCCGAAATCTCCACTCCTGTCAATCATCCTTGCAAAACCTTCCGGGCGAATGACCCTCGACGGATGACTAGCCGAAACCCGTCATTTCGCATCATGGTCCTGAAGGGTTCCCCAAAGAAAAGTGTGAGTGTGTGTGTGTCCCTAATCAATATGGCAGCCTTGCTTTAATTAATTAATGAGGAAATTAGCCTTCTGCAAAACTTTTGGGTAACTTTGGGATCCTTTGCAACCATTTATACCAGTACTAACTGCTGGGGAAATTACCATTTACACCCATTCATACCAGTATTAACTGGTACTATACCAGTACTAACCAGTACTAACTGCTGGGGAAATTACCATTTGCATCCATTCATACCAGTATTAACTGGTACTATACCAGTACTAACCAGTAAAAACTACTGGGGAAATTACCACTTGCTTCCATTTATACCAGTATTAACTGGTACTATACCAGTACTAACTGCTGGAAAATTAACCACTTATATCCATTTATACCAGTATTAACTGGTACTATTCCAGTACTAACCAGTACAAACTGCTGAGGAAATTAACCATTTGCATACATTTATACCAGTATTAACTGGTACTATACCAGTACTAACTGCTGGAAAATTAACCACTTATATTCATTCATACCAGTATTAACTGGTACTATACCAGTACTAACCAGTACAAACTGCTGGGGAAATTACCATTTACATCCATTCATACCAGTATTAACTGGTACTATACCAGTACTAACTGCTGGAAAATTAACCACTTATATCCATTCATACCAGTATTAACTGGTACTATTCCAGTACTAACCAGTACAAACTGCTGGGGAAATTAACCATTTGCATACATTTATACCAGTATTAACTGGTACTATACCAGTACTAACTGCTGGAAAATTAACCACTTATATTCATTCATACCAGTATTAACTGGTACTATACCAGTACTAACCAGTACAAACTGCTGGGGAAATTACCATTTACATCCATTCATACCAGTATTAACTGGTACTATACCAGTACTAACTGCTGGGGAAATTACCATTTACACCCATTCATACCAGTATTAACTGGTACTATACCAGTACTAACCAGTAAAAACTACTGGGGAAATTACCACTTGCTTCCATTCATACCAGTATTAACTGGTACTATACCAGTACTAACTGCTGGAAAATTAACCACTTATATCCATTCATACCAGTATTAACTGGTACTATACCAGTACTAACTGCTGGAAAATTAACCACTTATATCCATTCATACCAGTATTAACTGGTACTATACCAGTACTAACTGCTGGGGAAATTAACCATTTACACCCATCTATACCAGTATTAACTGGTACTATACCAGTACTAACCAGTACAAACTGCTGGGGAAATTACCATTTCCATACATTTATACCAGTATTAACTGGTACTATACCAGTACTAACTGCTGGAAAATTAACTACTTATATCCATTCATACCAGTATTAACTGGTACTATCCCAGTACTAACCAGTACTAACTGCTGGGGAAATTAACCACTTGCATCCATTCATACCAGTATTAACTGGTACTATACCAGTACTAACTGCTGGGGAAATTACCACTTGCACCTATTTATACCAGTACTAACCAGTACTAACTATTAGGGGAATTACCTTTTGCAAGAGAGTTGGGTAACCTGGGACCATTTGCACCCATTTATACCAGTACTAACTGGGACTATACCAGTATCTGTTGGGGAAATTACCTTTTGTAAGAGATTTGGGTAACCTGGGACCATTTGCACCCATTTATACCAGTACTAACTGGGACTATACCAGTACTAACTGTTGAGGAAATTAGGAAGGAAGGAAGGAAAAGTCTAAGATAATTCCAATAGTCGACTCACTCATATGGACACCAGCGGTCATGAGGCTGACCAACTCAATGTCCATTCCCTGACCGCTTGACCACCAATGCTGGGATCTCTTGGGACATTTAGCATCTGTCAGCTCGATGTTCAGATTTTTTCAGATTTTGGGAGCTGTCAGTCAAAAGACCAATGAATCTCCAATTTCAATCCATGCAGGTGGAGGAATCAATTGATCGCGAATGCCGTTTGGGGCTACCCAGAGGCTATCTGGACTTACCCAATTGCCCATACCTTTCTGATTCTTCATGCCTTGTCAGGTCAGTGAAAGGTAAGCATTGAAAAATTTGGAATTTAAAAAAACCTAACAAAGCGGAATCAGGTGCAAAGCCAAACCAGATCTGCATCATTTCATACAAAAGTAAAAAGGGATGTCCAGAGGTCATCTAGTCCAACCCTCTGACAGAGTATTTTCATTTCCTGATTTATGACCTATGGACCTTTCTCTGTATTCCTCCATGGCAGGAGAAGAGGGTTGGACTGGATGACCTCTTGGGGGTCCCTTCCAACTCTAGGATCCTATGTCTTCCTCCATGGCAGAAGAAGAGGGTTGGACTGGATGACCTCTTGGGGGTCCCTTCCAACTCTAGGATCCTATGTCTTCCTCCATGGCAGAAGAAGAGGGTTGGACTGGATGGCCCTTGGGGGTCCCTTCCAGCTCTAGGATCCTATGTATTCCTCCATGGCAGAAGAAGAGGGTTGGACTGGATGGCCCTTGGGGGTCCCTTCCAACTCTAGGGTCCTATGTATTCCTCCATGGCAGAAGAAGAGGGTTGGACTGGATGGCCTTTGGGGGTCCCTTCCTACTCTAGGATCCTATGTATTCCTCCATGGCAGAAGAAGAGGGTTGGACTGGATGGCCCTTGGGGGTCCCTTCCATCTCTAGGATCCTATGTATTCCTCCATGGCAGGAGAAGAGGGTTGGACTGGATGGCCCTTGGGGGTACCTTCCAACTCTAGGATCCTATGTCTTCCACCATGGCAGAAGAAGGGGGTTGGACTGGATGACCCTTAGGGTTCCCCTTCTATCTCCAGGATTTCTACCAAACAGGTTTGGACCATCCTTTCCTTTCCGAAGCAGAAAGGAAGAGAGAAGAGAGAGGAGAAACAGGTCAGACAATGAGTAAATCGGAGACAGAGTCCTGATTTGCAATTATTATTATTATTATTATTATTATTATTATTATTGCAAGGTCTTTGAAGCTGCAAGAATATATATTATTCCTAATCCCTTTGATGCGAAGCAAAAGTCTCTCAGGAAAAGGGATTCCCATTTTGTCTCACCTTTTTGCACACATTTTTGTGCATTTTTGCAAATGTCCGAGCCAACGTCCAGCTTGACCAATGCAGGGTCCAGCTTGACCCTTGACCCCAGGGACAAATGGAGCAAGAAAATGGATTTCTTATTATCGGTGATCGGGTTCGCCGTGGATTTGGGGAACATTTGGAGGTTTCCATATATTTGCTACCAAAATGGAGGAGGTAAGGAGAACTTTTTAACCTTTATTTTTCCAGTCCAAAAGGGACAACAAAACCCACAATCCACACCTATGCCGGAAATAAAAATGTTTTGCATGCTTTCGAAGGTGCAAAGGACTATAGCATCCAATATCCACAAAATACTTGATTGATAATTTTATGGGAAAAAATGCATAATGAAATACCTTTATCGGACTTTTATTAAGATACCTTTTATGGGATTGACCCAAAAAATGCATCAAATGCAAAATTTTTGCAAGTACAATAACACCCCAAATCCACAAAATAATCGATAACTTAATTTGCACCAATGCACAAAAAAAATAATATCCAAAAAATAATTGATTATTTAATTTGGATCAATGCACAAAAATTCCAAAAAAATAATTGATTATTTAATTCGGACCAATGCACAAAAAAATCCAAAATAATAATTGATTATTTAATTTGGACCAATGCACAAAAAAAAAAATCCACAAAATAATTGATTATTTAATTTGGATCAATGTCCAAAAAATACTAAAAAAAAACCCACAATTGATTATTTAATTTGTTGTATTAATTAATACAGGCATGTTTACTAGGAATTAAAGTAACCGACTTTTATTTGTGCAAATGCATTAATGTGCATTAATTGCATTAGTCAAAACAGTTTTTTTTTTGTTGCTGCTGCATTAATTGCATTAATTGATTGAGGTTGTTGCATTGATCGCATTAATTAATTGAGGTTCTTGCATTAATCATGTTAATTAATTGAGGCTGTTGCATTAATTAACACATGTATGTTTACTTGGAAGGAAGGATACTCTTTATTTCAGTGGTTGCATTAATCACATTATTTAATGGAGATTGTTGCATTAATCACATTTATTAATAAAGGTTGTTGCATTAATTAATGCAATTAATTGCATTAATTAATTGAGGCTGTTGCATTAATTAACACATGCATGCTTGCTTGGAAGGAAGGACCCTCTTTTTTATTTCGGTGGTTGCATTAATCGCATTATTTAACGGAGGTTGTTGCATTAATCACGTTACTTAATTGAGGTGGTTGCATTAATCGCATTAATTAATGGAGGTTGTTGCATTAATGATGTTACTTAATGGAGCTTGTTGCATTAATTAACACATGGACGCTTACTTGGGGTTAAAGTAACCCTCTTTTTGTTTCTTGCAAATGTAATTTTTACCCCAATTTAACTGTGCATTAAGTGCATTAGTAAAACAGATGGGTTTTGTTGTCGTTGTTGCATTAATTGCATCAATTAATTGAGGTTGTTGCATTAATACACACACACACACACACAAACCTTATTCCGTTATTTCCAATTGCAGGAGCTTTCCTCATCCCTTATACCCTGATGGCTGTTTTTGGAGGGGTGCCCTTGTTTTACATGGAGTTGGCGCTGGGGCAGTTTCACCGCGTCGGGGCCATCCCCATCTGGAAGCACATCTGCCCCATTTTTAAAGGTAACAACAACAACCACCACAAACAGCAGGAATTATAAAGCAATGCAGGGATACATAGGATCCTAGAGTTGGAAGGGACCCCCAAGGGCCATCCAGTCCAACCCCACTTCTTCCATGCAGGAATACACAATCAAAGCAATCCTGAAAGATGCCCATCCCCAACGTCTCCTTAAAGGCCTCCAAAGAAGGAGAGTCCATCACCCTTTGAAAGTGGTCTTACCTTTAGGTGGACTCTTCTTTCCTCACGATTCGAACCCGTTTCCCCGTCTCTTTCTCTCTCTCTTTTTTACCCACAGGCCTCGGTTTTGCCATCTGCATCATCGGCCTCTACGTCTCCTTCTACTACAACACCATCATCGCCTGGGCCTTGTATTACTTCTACTCCTCTTTTGCTCACACCTTGCCCTGGACCAGTTGCAACAACTCCTGGAATACTCCGGATTGCACCAACTACTTCGGACGGGACAACGTCACCTGGGGGAACCGGTCCAAGTCTCCGGCTGAAGAGTTTTACACGTAAGTTAATGACTTGAAGGCATGCAACACAACAAAAAAGATATACTACATCCACAGCTACATTCCCCTGATCGACCAAGACTTAGGGAAATGATTTGAAGGCACACAACAACAAAGATATACTACATCCACAGCTACATTCCCCTGATCGACCAAGACTTAGGGAAATGATTTGAAGGCACACAACAACAAAGATATACTACATCCACAGCTACATTCCCCTGATTGACCAAGACTTAGAGTCACCATAAGTTGGAAACGACTTGAAGGCACACAACAACAAAGATATACTACATCCACAGCTACATTCCCCTGATCAACCAAGACTTAGGGAAATGACTTGAAGGCACACAACAACAAAGATATACTACATCCACAGCTACATTCCCCTGAGCGACCAAGACTTAGAGCCATCCTAAGTTGGAAACAACTTGAAGGCACACAACAACAAAGATATACTACATTCACAGCTACATTCCCCTGATCGACCAAGACATAGGGAAATGACTTGAAGGCATACAACAACAAAGATATACTACATTCACAGCTACATTCCCCTGATCGACCAAGACTTAGGGAAATGACTTGAAGGCATACAACAACAAAGATATACTACATCCACAGCTACATTCCCCTGATCGACCAAGACTTAGAGTCATCCTAAGTTGGAAACAACTTGAAGGCACACAACAACAAAGATGTACTACATCCACAGCTACATTCCCCTGATCGACCAAGACTTAAGGAAATGATTTGAAGGCACACAACAACAAAGATATACTACATCCACAGCTACATTCCCCTGATCGACCAAGACTTAGAGTCACCATAAGTTAGAAATGACTTGAAGGCACACAACAACAAAGATATACTACATCCACAGCTACATTCCCCTGATCGACCAAGACTTAGAGTCATCCTAAGTTGGAAACAACTTGAAGGCACACAACAACAAAGATGTACTACATCTACAGCTACATTCCCCTGATCGACCAAGACTTAGGGAAATGACTTGAAGGCACACAACAACAAAGATATACTACATCCACATCTACATTCCCCTGATCTTTGCTTTGACCTCTCACCCACCCAAGGATTTCTCTTACTCCACAGGAGGAAGGTCCTTGCTCTCCAGGACTCCAATGGCCTCTACAACGTGGGCGAGATCCGTTGGCAACTCCTCCTCTGCCTCTTCCTCATCTTCACCATTGTCTACTTCAGCCTTTGGAAGGGGGTCAAGACTTCTGGGAAGGTAGGAGTTTGTCCAACTCCAACTGGGACCGATTGAGTTGGGTTTCTCCAAGGAAGGGTTGGATTGAGTTGGGTTTGGTTGGTCTTGTTGGGTCAAGTTATTGAGGTTGGGTTGGGTTATTGACAGTCCAACATCTCCAAATTGGATTATCTTGAGTTTAGTTGACCAGCAACTAAACTGCGAAGCCCAACATCTCCAAGTAGGATTACCTTGAGTCTGGTTGACCAGCAATTAAACTGGGTTGAACAAAGACTGGTGGTTTGGATTATCCAAAGTTTGAGTTGGATAATCCCAGTTGGATTATTTTGAGCCTGGTTGACCACCAATTAAGCCAAACTCAAACCAACAACCCAACCCAGTCCAACCCAGTCCAACCCAACCCAACCCAGTCCAGCCCAACCCAATCCAACTCAACCCAGTCCACCCAACCCAGCCCAACTCAACCCAACCCAACCCAACCAGTCCAACCCAACCCAACCCAAGTCCTTGGACTTGATGGCCTCTAGGGTACCTTTCCAATGTTGGGGTTTATGGTTCTACTCACCCTTCCTCTTGCCCCGCAGGTGGTATGGGTAATGGCCACGCTGCCTTATGTAGTTTTACCCATCCAGATATCCCTGAAAGGTTGACCATTACTCAACCACCCAACTCAGAGGGAGCTGTGTCTTGATAATACAACTCAAACATTGGACAACTCAACTAAGTCCAATCCAGTCCAACCCAACCCAACCCAGTCCAACCCAACCCAATGCAGTCCAGACCAGACCAGACCAACCCAACCCAACCCACCCAGTCCAACCCAAGTCCTTGGACTTGATGGCCTCTAGAGTACCTTTCCAAAGTTGGGATTTATGGTTCTACTCACCCTTTCTCCTGCCCCGCAGGTGGTATGGTTAATGGCCACTATGCCCTACGTGGTTTTACTCATCCAGACATCCTTGAAGGTTGACCATTACTCAACCACCCAACCAAGAGGGAGCTGTGTCTTGATAATACAACTCAAACATTGGAACTCAACTTAACCCAATCCAACCCACCACGCCCCAGTCCAACCCAACCAACCCAACCCAGTCCACCCCAACCAACCCAAACCAACCCAGTCCAGCCCAGTCCAACCCAACCAACCCAGTCCAGTCCAGTCCAACCCAACCCAGTCCAACCCAATCCAGTCCAACTCAACCCAACGCAACCCAGTCCCACCCAACCCAAACCAGCCCAACTCAACCCAACCCACCCAGTCCACCCCAACCCAACCCAATGCAGTCCAGCCCAGCCCAACTCAATCCAACCCAGTCCAGCATAACCCAACCCACCCAGTCCAACCCAGCCCAACCCAACCCAACCCAACCCAACCCAAGTCTTTGGACTTGATGGCCTCTAGGGTACCCTTCCAATGTTGAGATTTATGGTTCTACCCACCCTTCCTCCTGCCCTGCAGGTGGTATGGGTGACGGCCACTCTGCCCTACGTAGTTTTACTCATCCTTCTCATCCGTGGGGCGACCCTTCCTGGAGCGTGGAGAGGAATCGTCTTCTACTTGAGACCCAACTGGGAGAAGCTCACCAGCACGGCTGTAAGTTGGCAACAATGTGGGACAAAATGGCCGCCGGTCACCGCTCCTGGGTCAACATTTGACCAGATTTTTCGACCCTCTTCCCCTTCGTTTCAACTTTCTAGGAAAGTTCAGAATCATTTTGGACCCGATCCGGCTCGGCCACAAAACCAAACTGGGTGACCTTGGGCAAGTCACACTCTCTCAGCCTCAGGGGAAGGCCGTGTCAAACCTCCTCTGAACCAATCTTGCCAAGAAAACCCCATGATAGATTCGTAAATTGTCCTAAGTTGCAAATGAAGGTTCACGGCAATAACTATCATCCACAGAACGCCACCGTTAAGTTATTGCTGGAGCTGGTAATTAAATGGTAATTAAAACCCCGAAGAAGATCAGAGGATGGGAGCGGAGCAAAGAAAATCTTGCTTACATCTCCCTCGTTGGAAATGCAAATCTCTAATTGAAGCACCCATCTCATTTGCTGCTAGAACGATGCATGCAATTATATTTTATTTTAACTTTGTGTTGACACACAAACAAACACACACAATATGCCTTTGCAACCGGACACAATGGGTTTCCTGTCTGTAATTACCGATGCGTGGATGAATTTGCATGAAAGCTAATTAAGGGTGGGGTGGGGGGGAAAGACAACCCTCCCCAAAGAAATGCAAGACGCAAAAAGGGTTGTGACACCTTTCTTTGGGTTGCAAACAGACACACAAACACACAAATTGGCCGTGCACGCACCTAATTAAATTGCAACAAATAAGCCATTGTTGTTTTAATCAGGTTAAAGCCCTTCAATTTTTATTTCTAAAACTCCTCTGTCCAAAAAAAAAAATATATATATATCCTTTAAAGTTCGGACTAAAATCCGGAGCGGATGGTTAAGAGTATTTTTTTTCTCTCTCTGGGTCCATCTAGGTTTGGGTCGATGCGGCCGCTCAAATATTCTTCTCTTTGGGTCCTGGGTTCGGAGTCCTCCTTGCTTTAGCCAGCTATAACCCTTTCAACAACAACTGCTACCGGTAATTTGTTATTATTATTATTATTATTATTATTATTATTATTATTATTACTACTACTATTATTTTGTAATTAAGGTATTTAATTGATTAATTAACCCTGCCTTTCTCTCCAGAATAGGTTCAAAGGTGGCTCACGGCAGAACCGTACAATGTAAATAACAAAAAGCGCGAGTATTCGTACCTGAGAGCGCACCTCTCTAGGACTCTCTAGGTCCTCCAGTGCAACTCTATGGTCATTTTCCAGAGGTTGACCATAGACATGTGCTCGGTCAACAAAGCCTAGAGAAGTGTTCTCTCTAGGAATCTCTAGGTCCTCCAGTACAACTCTATGGTCAACATCTGCCAGACATTGCAAATATATACAGTACATTGACCATAACGTTGACCAGTACTTTCCAGAATTGCACTGGAAGAGGACCTACAAATGCCTCTATGGTCATCATCTGCAGTACGTTGACCATAACACTAACCAGTGAGTTTCAGAATTGAACTGGAAGACCTACATATGCCTCTATGGTCAACATCTGCAGGATGTTGACCATAACGTTGACCAGTGAGTTTCAGAATTGAACTGGAAGACCTACATATGCCTCTATGGTCAACATCTGCAGGATGTTGACCATAACGTTGACCAGTGAGTTTCAGAATTGAACTGGAAGACCTACATATGCCTCTATGGTCAACATCTGCAGGATGTTGACCATAACGTTGACCAGTGAGTTTCAGAATTGAACTGGAAGACCTACATATGCCTCTATGGTCAACATCTGCAGGATGTTGACCATAACGTTGACCAGTGAGTTTCAGAATTGAACTGGAAGACCTACATATGCCTCTATGGTCAACATCTGCAGGTTGTTGACCATAACGTTGACCAGTGAGTTTCAGAATTGAACTGGAAGACCTACATATGCCTCTATGGTCAACATATGCAGGATGTTGACCATAATGTTGACCAGTATGTTCCCGAATTGCACAGGAAGACCTACAAATGCCTCTATGGTCAACGTATGCAGTACGTTGACCATAACGTTGACCAGTACGTTCCAGAATTGCACTGGAAGAGGACCTACAAATGCCTCTATGGTCATCATCTGCAGTACGTTGACCATAACACTAACCAGTGAGTTTCAGAATTGAACTGGAAGACCTACAAATGCCTCTATGGTCAACATTTGCATTACGTTGACCATAATGTTGACCGGTACATTCCAGAATTGCACTGGAAGACCTACAAGTGTCTCTATGGTCAACATCTGCAGTACATTGACCATAACGTTGACCAGTATGTTCCAGAATTGCATTGGAAGACCTACAAATGCCTCTATGGTCAACATTTGCATTACGTTGACCATAATGTTGACCAGTTCATTCCAGAATTGAACTGGAAGACCTACAAATGCCTCTATGGTCAACATTTGCATTACATTGACCATAACGTTGACCGGTACATTCCAGAATTGAACTGGAATACCTACAAATGCCTCTGTGGTCAACATATGCAGGATGTTGACCATCACGTTGACCAGTATGTTCCCGAATTGCACAGGAAGACCTACAAATGCCTCTATGGTCAACGTATGCAGTACGTTGACCATAACGTTGACCAGTACGTTCCAGAATTGCACTGGAATACCTACAAATGGCTACATAATTGTTCACTCTAGAGAGAAATCTGGATTTCTGGTAGACATTGACCATAGAGTCAATGCTGGGGGGACCTAGAATTTCCTAGAGGCGACATATCAACCAGTCCTTTTCCTCCTTGCTTTCCAGAGATGCCATCATCACCAGTTTGGTCAACTGCCTCACCAGTTTCCTTTCTGGTTTCGTCATCTTCACTGTTCTGGGCTACATGGCAGAAATGAGGGATGTGGAAGTGGAGGACGTCGCGAAAGACAAAGGTAGGTTTCCGGATATGTTGTTGGGTGCCTTCAAGTCAATTTCCAACCCTATGGGATTCGTAGTTTTGAGAGCTATTTAGCCTTCTGTCAAGAACTACAAATCCCAGGATTCCAATAGGATGGATTCCAACTCTTCTATGGTTCTATGACCCATTCTCTCTCTTCCTCCCTTCTAGGTCCCAGCCTCCTCTTCATCACTTACCCAGAAGCCATCGCCAACATGGTTGGGTCAACTTTCTTCGCTATCATCTTCTTCCTCATGATGATTACCCTCGGGCTGGACAGCACGGTAAGGCGGTGATCCTGCGGAGGTGATGAGGGAGCCCATTGGATCTCGGGGATCTTCTGTTGACAACCCAACCCAACCCATCCAGTCCAGTCCAGTCCAACCCAACCCAACCCAACCCAGCCCCATCCAGCTCAACCCAGCCTAGCCCAACCCAGCCTAACTCAACTCAACCCAGCCCAGTCCAGTTCAACCCAGTCTAGGCCAACCCAACCCAACCCAGCTCAACCTAACCCAATCCAACCCAACCTAGCCCAACCTAACCTGGCCCAACCTAACCCAGCCCAACCTAAACCAACCCAACCCAGCCCAGCCTAACCCAACCCATCCCAACCCAACCCAATCCAACCCAACCTAGTCTAACCCAAGCCAACCAAGCCCAGCCTAACCCAACCCAACCCAATCCAACCCAACTTAGCCCAACCTAACCTAACCTAACCCAGCCCAACCTAACCCAACTGAGCCCAAACTAACACCCCCAGACAATATGACCTTTTTGGTGGCTACTCCTCTCATGAGGATCTCCTTCCCTATTTGAAGGACTGTATCTCCCTTTAAGATCTTCTGTTGAGGTCCTTCTCTCCATCCCACCACCTTCTCAGGGGTTTCTTCCAACTCTAGGATCCAATGTATTCTTCCATGGCAGAAGAAGAGTGTTGGATTGGATGGCCCTTGGGGTCCCTTCCAACTCTAGGATCCTATGTATTCCTCCATGGCAGAAGAAGAGGGTTGGAGTGGATGGCCCTTGGGGGTCCCTTCCAACTCTAGGGTCCTATGTATTCCTCCATGGCAGAAGAAGAGGGTTGGACTGGATGGCCCTTGGGGATCCCTTCCAACTCTAGGATCCTATGTATTCCTTATTGCAGAAGAAGAGGGTTGGACTGGATGGCCCTTGGGGGTCCCTCCCGACTCTAGGATCCTATGTCTTCCTCCATGGCAGAAGGAGAGGGTTGGACTGGATGGCCCTTGGGGGTCCCTTCCGACTCTAGGTTCCTATGTATTCCTCCATGGCAGAAGAAAAGGGTTGGACTGGATGGCCCTTGGGGGTCCCTTCCAACTCTAGGATCCTATGACAGGTCTCCAAGACTGCTCTTTTGCTTAAAAAATGTTGCAGTTTGGGGGTCTGGAGGCGGTCATCACAGCGGTCATGGACGAGTATCCCCAGCGGCTGGGCAAGCGGAGGGAGCTTTTCGTCCTCGGACTCATCACCGTCTCCTTCCTGGGCTCTTTGGCCACACTGACCAACGTGAGTAGCCACAAGACCAAGGAAAGTGGTTTCTGGGGTGGCCAGCCTTCCTTTTAATTCTTCTATAAATCAAAATTATTATTATTATTATTATTATTATTATTATTATTATTATTCCTTTTGCACCGTTAAAGTCTCAAAGATACTACAAAAAGATCCCTTTGCAAATTGAGATTTTGGATTATGGGTGCATCTACAAAAGTAGAAAAATAATGCAGTTTGACACCATTTTTAAGCGCTGTGGAATCCTGGGATTTGTAGTTTTTGGGTTTTTTGTTTTTTTGCAAGGCACCATCAGACCTTGCAAAAACTACTAACCTGCAAGAAATGCAATATCATTTAATGCAACATTTTGCAACAAATGTGAAGGTATTCAATGAAATGTTGACAAAACCTGCAAGAAATGCAACATTATTATTATTCAATGCAATAACAATGCAATATGATTCAACGCAAAACTGACAAAATCCCCGCAACAAATGCAATATTATGCAAGGAAATATTGATAAAACCTGCAAGAAATGCAAGATTATTCAACGCAACATTGGAAAAAAACACCCAACAAATACAATATTATTCAATGAAATGTTAATGAAACCTGCAACAAACGCAACATTATTAGATGCAACAACCTGAAACGAATGCAATATGATTCAATGCAACGTCGAAAAACCCCAACAAATGTAATTTATTATTCAATGAAATGTTGATAAAACCTGCAACAAGTGCAACAGTATTCGATGCAACAAGCTGCAACTAAAGCAATATACTTCAATTCAAGCCTGAAAAAATTCTGCAATAAATGCAATATTGTTCAACGCAACACTGACAAAACCCTACAACAAATGCAATATAATTCCATGAAATATCAACAAAACCCTCAATAAATGCAACATTGTTCAATGCAACGTTGACAAAATCATGCAACAAATGCAATATTCTTCAATGCAACGTTGACAAAATCATGCAAGAAATGCAATATTGTTTAATGCAACGTTGACAAAATCTTGCAACAAATGCAATGTTCTTCAACACAACATTGACAAAATCCTGCAACAAATGCAATATTGTTCAATGCAACATTAACAAAACCCGCAACAAATGCGATATAATTCCATGAAATATCAACAAGAACCCACAACAAATGCAATACTGTTCAATGCAACATTGACAAAACCCGCAACAAATGCGATATAATTCCATGAAATATCAACAAGAACCCACAACAAATGCAACATTGTTCAACGCAAGATTGAGAAAATCCTGCAACAAATGCAATATTCTTCAATGCAACGTTGACAAAATCATGGAACAGATGCAATATTGTTCAACACAACATCGACAAAATCATGCAATAAATGCAATATTGTTCAATGCAACGTTGACCGAAATCCTGCAATAAATGCAATATTGTTCAATGCAACATTAACAAAACCCGCAACAAATGCGATATAATTCCATGAAATATCAACAAGAACCCACAACAAATGCAACATTGTTCAACGCAAGATTGAGAAAATCCTGCAACAAATGCAATATTCTTCAATGCAACGTTGACAAAACCTGCAAATCCCAGGACTGCACAGCCCTTAAAGCGTGTCAAATTGTCTTATTTCCGCAGTGTAGATGCACCCTTCGAATCTCTGGCCAGGCATGATGCATGGATATAAGCTTAATTTTGATTTTAATTTTAATTTTCCCATTTTTAAAATTCCTCCCTTCTTCCAGGGAGGGTCGTACGTCGTGAAACTCCTGGAAGAATTCGGGGCCGGATGTTCGATTTTAGCGGTGGTCTTCCTCGAAGCCATCGCCGTCTCCTGGTTTTACGGTAAAAATTAAAATTTTAAATTAATTAATTAAAAAAAAAAAAAGGTCTTGCCTTATATCTGTATCTGAGCTGCAGAATCACGGCTTACTAATTAATACAGAAGAGGCTTCTCGCTTTCCTCTGAGGCTGAGAGAGTGTGACTTGCCTTCTGGGTCTGAGAGAGCGTGACTTGCTTTATCTCAGGCTGAGAGAGCATGACTTGCTTTCCTCTGGGGCTGAGAGAGCATGACTTGCCTTCCTCTGGGGCTGGGAGTGTGTGGCTTGCCTTCTTCTGAGGCTGAGAGAGCGTGACTTGCCTTCCTCTGAGGCTGAGAGAGCATGACTTGCCTTCCTCTGAGGTTGAGAGAGTGTGACTTGCCTTCCTCTGGGGCTGGGAGTGTGTGGCTTGCCTTCTTCTGAGGCTGAGAGAGCGTGACTTGCCTTCCTCTAAGGCTGAGAGAGCATGACTTGCTTTCCTCCAGGGCTGAGAGAACGTGACTTGCTTTCCTCTGGGGCTGGGAGTGTGTGGCTTGCCTTCCTCTGAGGCTGAGAGAGCGTGACTTGCCTTCCTCTGGGGCTGGGAGTGTGTGGCTTGCCTTCCTCTGAGGCTGAGAGAGTATGACTTGCTTTCCTCTGGGGCTGAGAGAGCATGACTTGCTTTCCTCTGAGGCTGAAAGAGCGTGACTTGCTTTCCTCTGGGGCTGAGAGAGCGTGACTCACTTTCCTCTGAGGCTGAGAGAATGTGACCAAGGCCATTTTTCCCCTTGCATTTTCCCCTCCCAGGGATCCAACAATTTTGCAGCGACATAAAAGCCATGCTGGGATTTACTCCAGGAATTTATTGGCAAGTTTGCTGGGTCGCAATTAGCCCAGCCTTCCTTGCTGTGAGTATAAAGAATATTATCCATAAAATTATCATTATATATATATATATATATATATATGTATAAAAAATTAAAAAAATTAGATTTTATTTTATTTATTTAAAAAGACTACAATTTGCAGAATTAGAACTCTGTTCTTCAGGGATTTGTAGTTTGCACTTTCCTTTTCCTTTTCCTCTCTGTTTTTGCAATGCATGCATCCTCAGGAAGAGAAAACTAAATAAATAACATTTTTTTAATCCAAGTTTTGCAGAAGTCAATATATATATATATATATATATTAAAAAATCCAATATTTGTGAAAGGGAAACCTTGCAAAAATAAATAACTATTTTTTAATGCAAAAGTAACAATGTTTGAGAATGGGAAGTTTTGCAAAAATAAATAACTTTTTATCCATAAACTAACAGTATTTTTGAAAAGAAAGCTTTGCAGAAATAAATAACTTTTTGTGCAAAATCTAACAATAATTTTGAAAAGGAAGTTTTGCATCAATAAATAACTTTTTGTGCAAAAACTAACAATATTTTTGAAACGAAAAACTTGCAGAAATAAATAACGTTTTTTGGAAAAAAAACTAGTAATATTTTTGAAAGGGAAACCCTGCAGAAATAAATAACTTTTTGTGTAAAATCTAAGAATAATTTTGAAAGGGAAATCTTGCAGAAATAAATAACTTTTTTTGTGAAAAAACTAACAATAATTTTGAAAGGGAAGTTTTGCAGAAATAAATAGCTTTTTGTGCAAAATCTAACAATATTTTTGAAAGGGAAGTTTTGCAGAAATAAATAACTTTTTGTGCAAAAACTAACAATATTTTTGAAACGAAAAACTTGCAGAAATAAATAGCTTTTTGTGCAAAAACTAACAATATTTTTGAAACGAAAAACTTGCAGAAATAAATAACGTTTTTTGTGCAAAAACTAACAATATTTTTGAAACGAAAAACTTGCAGAAATAACGTTTTTTGGGGAAAAAACTAGCAATATTTTTGAAAGGGAAACCTTGCAGAAATAAATAACTTTTAACCCGAAAACTAGCATAAGTTTTTGCAGAACTTTAAAAAAATAATAACTTTTTCGTGTGTGTGTGTGTGTGTGCAAAAAGCAAACAAAAAACCCCACAAAACTCACAATAGGGAAACTTTACACAATTCAAAACTTTGAACAATACGCACACACACACAAAAACGAAAAAGGAAAATAAAAATAAATAAATAACCTTTATTTTTAATCCAAACCAAAAAAGAAAAACCAACACCGATAGTAATGCTCCTACAAGAAACCCTCAGGAAAAGAAAGACACCAACCGAGCGCAACAATCGTCTTCTTCTCGTTCGCAGTTCATCATCGCCAGCTCCCTTTTGGACCCGCTTCCCCTTACTCTCTTTGAGTACCGATACCCCGATTGGAGCATCTCCGTGGGGTACCTCATCGGGGCCTCCTCCTTCCTCTGCATCCCTCTCTACATGGCCTACAAGCTCCTAGGGACCCCGGGGTCCCTCAAACAGGTAAAGGGACCACCGCCCCCCCAAAAATAGGGACACCCCCAAAAAAATGAAGGGAAGGGGGCACATTTTGGGGGGCAGGGAGGGGGAGGAGGAGGGATGAACCCATTGCTTGGGAGCAGGAAATCCGTGCTCAGTTTTAACAATGCCTCTTCCTCCTTCTCCTTCTTCTTCCTCCTCTTTCTCTCCCCTCTTCCTCCTTTCTTCTCTTTCTTCTATCTCTCTTTCCTCTCCTTCTTCTTCCTCCTCTTTCTCTCCCCTCTTCCTCCTTTCTTCTCCTTCTTCTATCTCTCTTTCCTCTCCTTCTTCTTCCTCCTCTTTCTCTCCCCTATTCCTCCTTTCTTCGCTTTCTTCTATCTCTCTTTCCTTCTCCTTCTTCCTTCTCCTCTTTCTTTCCCTCTTCCTTCTTTCTTCTTTCTTCTACCTCTCTTTCCTTCTCCTTCTCCTTCTTCCTCTTTCTCTCCCCTCTTCCTCCTTTCTTCTCCTTTTTCTATCTCTCTTTCCTTCTCCTTCTTCCTCCTCCTCTTTGTCTCCCTCTTCCTCCTTTCTTCTCTTTCTTCTATCTCTCTTTCCTTCTCCTTCTTCCTTCTCCTCTTTCTTTCCCTCTTCCTCCTTTCTTCTCTTTCTTCTATCTCTCTTTCCTCTCCTTCTTCTTCCTCCTCTTTCTCTCCCCTATTCCTCCTTTCTTCTCTTTCTTCTATCTCTCTTTCCTCTCCTTCTTCCTCCTCCTCTTTCTTTCCCTCTTCCTCCTTTCTTCTCCTTCTTCTATCTCTCTTTTCTTCTCCTTCTTCCTCCTCCTCTTTCTCTCCCTCTTCCTCCTTTCTTCTCTTTATTATATCTCTCTTTCCTTCTCCTTCTTCCACCTCTTTTCCTCCTGTTTCCCCTCTTCCTCCTTTCTTCTCTTTCTTCTATCTCTCTTTTTCTTCTTCATCTTCCTTTCCTTCCGCCTTTCTTCCTCCTCCTCCATTTCTTCCCCTTCCTCCTCCTCTTCCCCTCCTTCACTTTTTTCTCCTCCTCCTCTTCCTCCTTCATCTTCCCCTTCTTCTTTTCTTCCTCTTCTTTCCTTCCTCTTTCTCTACCTTCTTCCTCCTCTTCCTCTTCTTCCTCCTTCCTTCATCTTCCTTTTTTCTACTTCTTCCTCCTCCTCCTCCATTTCTTCCCCTTCTTCTTCCTCTTTTCCTCCTTCACTTCTTTCTCCTCCTCCTCCTCCTCCATCTTCCCTTTCTTCTTCTTCTTTACTTCCTCCTCTGTCTTTCTCCTTCTTCCTCTTCCTCCACCTGCTTCCTCCTCTTCCTCTTCCTCCTCCTCCATTTCTTCCCCTTCTTCTTTTTTCCTCCTTGACTTCTTTCTCCTCTTCCTCCTTCATCTTCCCCTTCTTGCTCTTTTCTTCCTCATCCTTCCTCCTCCTCCTCCTTCTTCTTCCATCTTCTTCCTTCTCTTCCTTTCCTTCCTTCCTTCTTCTTCTTCCTCCTCCATTTCTTCCCCTTCCTCCTCCTCTTCCTCCTCCACCTTCCCCTTCTTTGTCTTTTTTCCTCCTCTTCCCTTCTTCCTCTTTCTCCTTCTTCCTCTCCTTCCTCCTTCCTTCATCTTCCTCCTTTCTTCCTCCTCCTCCATTTCTTCCCCTTCCTCCTCCTCTTTCCCTCCTTCACTTCTTTCCTTCTTCCTCTTCCTCCACCTTCTTCCTCCTCTTCTTTTCCTTCCTCCTTTCTTCCGCCTCCTCCTCCATTTCTTCCCCTTCTTCTTCCTCTTTTCCTCCTCTTTCCTTCTTCCTCTTCCTCCACCTCTTTCTTCATCTTTCCCTTCTTCCTCTTTTCTTCCTCCTCCTTCTTTCTTCCTCTTCCTCTTCCTCCACCTTCTTCCTACTTCCTCCATTTCCTGGTTTAGCGCCTCGCCGTGTGCCTTCGGCCGGAAAAGTCGACGCGAGAACCGCGCATGGCGTCCGACGCAGGCCTCCCTCTGGCCCCCTAAGTCTCCCGAATGAGACCCCCATCCTGACCCCTTCCTTCCTTCCTTCCTTCCTTCCTTTCCTTCCTTCCTTCCTTCCTTCCTTCCTTCCTTCCTTCCTCTTCTTTCCCAAGGAAAACGGAAAGGCTGTTTTTCGCTGAAACGACAAACAAGAGGAACCCAGGCCTGAAGAAGCGGAAACATCTGCAGGAACATCTGGATTTGCAGCATCGCATGCCGGGGACTACATGGCCTTTGGGTTCCCCTTCCAGCTCTGCAAGGCCATGCTCTTATACACACACACACACACACACATATATATATATATATATAATTAAAAGGTGATACAGAATTCTGGTTTTGCTTTTATTTTTTAATTTTTAATCTGCCTTTTTTTTTCTTTTTGCATTTACATTTGCAGAGATGTTTAGTTTATGTTAACAATAACAATATAATAATAATAATAATAATAATAATAATAATGATGTTGCAAAAAAAAATAAAAGCGAAGAGGAGCTTGTCACACTTACTTGTTGATCGCCGTATTCTTAACGAATAAAAACAAATATCAGAGGTGTGATTTATTTATTTTCTATAATAATAATAATAATAATAATAATTATTATTATTATTATTATTATTTATTTATAAAGCCCTTATTTAAATACCCATAAAAAGTGGAGACTCAAGAGTCAAGCCCTAAGGTTTTTGGGGAAAAAAACATTGCTTTTTATATCCATTTTTCCTATATGGTTTGGCCACCCTTGGAAACTACAATTCCCAGCATGCAACACTGGAGTAGATGGGAAGGAAGGAAGGAAGTAAAAGGGGAAAAGGTACCTTCTGGGTCCTAAAGGCCTCCTTTTTTTTTTTTGCACACCTTTGCGAACTTTCTGTCTTCTTCAGCTGCAAATTCCTCAATGCAATAATCGAGAAAAAACTCTGCAAGAAATGCAACATTATTCAATGCGACATTGACAATAAAACCTGCAAGAAATGCAATATTGCTCAAAGTAATGCTGACAGAAAAAAATCTGCAAGAAATGCAACATCATTCAATGCAACATTGACAAAAACCGCAATAAATGCAATGTCATTCGACGCAGCACTGACCCACAAAATCTGCAATAAATGCAACATTATTCAATGCAATATTGACCCCCCCAAAAAACATGCAATAAATGCAATGTCATTCGACGCAATACTGACTCACAAAATCTGCAAGAAATGCAACATTATTCAATGCAATATCGGCAACAAACCTGCAATATTATTCAATGTGACACTGACAGAAATCTGCAGGAAATGCAACCTTATTCAATGCAATATTGACCCCCCCAAAAACATGCAATAAATGCAACATCGTTCAATGTGACATCGACAAAACACGCAAGAAATGCAACATCACCCAATGAAATATCGAGAGGGGAAAATCCGCAATAAATGCAACATTATCCAATACAATATCGCCGATAGACCTGCAATAATAGCAATACCATTCAATTTGACACAGACAAAAAAATGCAACAAATGCAAAAAACATCACTCAATGCAATACCGACAATAAACCTGCAACAAATGCAATATTACTCAATGCAATGTTGACAGAAAACCCTGCAATAAATGCGATATTATTCATTGCAATATTGACATAAAGCTCTGCAATAAATGCAATATTATTCATTGCAACATTGACAGAAAACCCTGCAATAAATGTGATATTATTCATTGCAATATTGACATAAAGCTCTGCAATAAATGCAATATTATTCATTGCAACATTGACAGAAAACCCTGCAATAAATGCGATATTATTCATTGCAATATTGACATAAAGCTCTGCAATAAATGCGATATTATTCATTGCAACATTGACAGAAAACCCTGCAATAAATGCGATATTATTCATTGCAACATTGACAGAAAACCCTGCAATAAATGCGATATTATTCATTGCAACGTTGACAGAAAACCCTGCAATAAATGCAATATTATTCATTGCAATATTGACATAAAACCCTGCAATAAATGCAATATTATTCATTGCAATATTGACATAAAACCCTGCAATAAATGCAATATTATTCAATGCAACTTTGACCAAAAATCTGCAACAAATGCGACATTGTTCAAAGCAATATTGTCCAAAAATAAAATCTGCAACAAATGCAATATTATTCAAAACAACATTGCAATACATCTGGGTTGATAATAAAAATAATGAATAAGATAAAGCTCAGCTTTTTGTGAATAATAATAATAATAATAATAAATATACGCAGCCAGCTCTGAATTTGGAACTCATTGAAATTACTATTTTATTATCCGTTTTTAATTAAAGGGAAGGAAGGGAAGCTGTGTCTCCTAAGGATGAGGGCACTCTGCACATGCCCAGAGGCACAAGCAGACGGCAGGCACACACTGAGAAGGGCTGAGAGAGTGTCACCTCCCCACCCACATTAGCACTCTGCCCATGCTCAGAGGCACACTTGCCCCCAAGGGCGCCAAGAAGGAAGGGAGGAGAGGGAAGGAAGGAAGGAGAGGACAGAAAAGAAAGACAAGAAGGAAGGAAGGAAGGAAGGAAGGAGAAGAGAAGAGAAGAAGGGAGGGAGGGAAGGAAGGAAGGAAGGAAGGAAGGAAGGAAGGAAGGAAGGAAGGAAGGAGAGGACAGAAAGGAAAGACAAGAAGGAAGGAAGGAAGGAGAAGAGAAGAGAAGAAGGGAGGGAGGGAAGGAAGGAAGGAAGGAAGGAAGGAGAGGACAGAAAGGAAAGACAAGAAGGAAGGAAGGAAGGAGAAGAGAAGAGAAGAAGGGAGGGAGGAGAGGGAGGGAAGGAAGGAAGGAAGGAAGGAAGGAAGGAAGGAGAGGACAGAAAGGAAAGACAAGAAGGAAGGAAGGAAGGAAGGAAGGAAGGAAGGAAGGAGAAGAGAAGAAGGGAGGGAGGAGAGGGAAGGAAGGAAGGACAGAAAAGAAAGACAAGAAGGAAGGAAGGAAGGAAGGAAGGAAGGAAGGAAGGAAGGAGAAGAGAAGAGAAGAAGGGAGGGAGGAGAGGGAAGGAAGGAAGGAGAGGACAGAAAAGAAAGACAAGAAGGAAGGAAGGAAGGAAGGAAGGAAGGAAGGAAGGAAGGAAGGAAAAGAGAAGAGAAGAAGGGAGGGAGGAGAGGGAGAGAGGGAAGGAAGGAAGGAAGGAAGGAAGGAAGGAAGGAAGGAAGGAGAGGACAGAAAGGAAAGACAAGAAGGAAGGAAGGAAGGAGAAGAGAAGAGAAGAAGGGAGGGAGGAGAGGGAGGGAAGGAAGGAAGGAAGGAAGGAAGGAAGGAAGGAAGGAAGGAGAGAACAGAAAGGAAAGACAAGAAGGAAGGAAGGAAGGAAGGAAGGAAGGAAGGAAGGAAGGAAGGAAGGAGAAGAGAAGAGAAGAAGGGAGGGAGGAGAGGGAGAGAGGGAAGGAAGGAAGGAAGGAAGGAAGGAAGGAGAGGACAGAAAGGAAAGACAAGAAGGAAGGAAGGAAGGAGAAGAGAAGAGAAGAAGGGAGGGAGGAGAGGGAGGGAAGGAAGGAAGGAAGGAAGGAGAGGACAGAAAGGAAAGACAAGAAGGAAGGAAGGAAGGAAGGAAGGAAGGAAAGAAAGAGAAGAGAAGAAGGAAGGAAGGAAGGAAGGAAAGAAAGAAAGAAAGAAAGAAAGAAAGAAGAAGGGAGGGAGGAGAGGGAAGGAAGGAAGGAAGGAAGGAAGGAAGGAAGGAAGGAAGGAAGGAGAGAAAGAAAGAAAGAAAGAGAAGAAGGGAGGGAGGAGAGGGAAGGAAGGAAGGAAGGAAGGAAGGAAGGAAGGAGAGAAAGAAAGAAAGAAAGAAAGAAAGAGAAGAAGGGAGGGAGGAGAGGGAAGGAAGGAAGGAAGGAAGGAAGGAAGGAAGGGAAGGAAGAGAGGAAGGAAGGAAGGAAAGAGAGAGAGAGAAAGGGAGAAAGGAGAGGGGGAAGGAAGGAAGGAGAGGGAAGGAAGGAAGGAAAGAAGGAAAGAAAGAAGGAAGTGAGGGAGGGAGGGAGGGAAGGGAAGAGAAGAGAAGAGAAGAAGGAAGGAAGGAGAGGGAAGGAATGGAAGAGAAAATGGATGGAAAGAAGGAAGGAATGGGAAGGGAAGAGAATAGAAGAAAGTAAGAGAGAAGGATGGGGAAAGGAAGGAAGAAGAGAAAGATGGAAAGAGAAGGAAGGAAGGGAGGGAGGGAGGGAGGGAGAGAGGGCCTGGAGTGTGTGTGTCTGAGCTGCCTTCCCTGTCCCGTGGGCCCTCTGCCCATGCTCAGAGGCACGAGGGAGGGAGGGAGGGAGGGAGGGAGGGAGGACAAAGGGAGGGCCCAGAGGGGTGGCCGCTCTGCACATGCTCAGAGGGAGGGAGGGAGCCTGGGAGGATGCTGGGGAAGGCGGCGGTGGTGATGCCAGGGATGATGGTGATGATGATGATGGTGATGGGCTCCGTGGTCCAGGCCTCCTCTGGCCTCCGGCCCTTCGCCCTCCTCCGGGACCAGAACCTCGGTCAGTTGGTCAGTCGGTCACTCGGCCAGGGAGGGAGAAGGGCCGGGGCTCTCTACCTCCATCCTTCCTTCTTCCCTTCCTATCTCCATCCTTCTGTCCTTCCTTCCTTCCTTCTTTCCTATCTCCTTCCTTCCTTCTCCCCTTCTTCCCTTCCTCCATATCTCCATCTTTCTTTCCTTTCCTTTTCCTTCCCTCTTTTCTTTCTTTCTTTCCCTCCCTTCCTTCCTTCCATCTACATTCTTCTCTCCTTCCTTCCTTCTCTCCTTCCATTCTCCAGCCTTCTGTCCTTCCTATCTTCATCCTTTCCATCCCTCTTTCTTATCTCCTTCCTTCCTTCCCTCCTTCCTTCCTTCCTTCCTTCCTTCCTTCCACCTTCTCCCTTCCTTCTCTCCTTCTCTCCTTCCTTCCTTCCTTCCTTCCTTCTCTTTCCTTCCTTCCCTCCTTCCTTCTCTTTACTTCCTTCCTTCCTTTCCTTCCCTTCCC